>CM054178.1:21925200-22255200 GCA_028829895.1 Sinotaia quadrata
AAGCTGACTTCATGTTTTATAAATATTTAATCTTACTATTCTTCCATTTTATTCTGTCTAGGCTTGAAAGACTCCGTCACCATTTGCTGCCACTTTACAATTTTGATGCTACTGACAGCGGCCAGGATTGGGAAGCTGATCTGCTGGAAGAAGACCGGCGACAACAACAAATTCGTCTTCGTGTCAGTGTGAGTCTTAAAGCTGTTTTAAAAATTTATAATTTATTGATCATCTAGCAGGGACTCTGCTTTTTTGTATTCCATATTTTTTTGATTTGCACATTAATTTGGCTCCTGTACTAATAAAATTTGAACATGTTAACACTGAAACCAGTAATTTGTTAAGCTTGAGGAATTTCACCATATTTGTAATTGTCTTTCTGAGCTGCAGAATATTACTATCTTTAGTTATAGTTAGAACCTCATCTAGTCTTGCATCTTTTACACGACGTCAGAAATGGAATGGTATCGGTGGCAATGATGGGAAGGAGAAACATGGTTGTAGTTCATTACGATCACTGTTTATTCAAAAGTCAGAGAGATGTATCAGAAACATAAAGCTGACTAAATCTGAGTATGTCACATACTAATATACACAATTGATATTTTATGACACACTGAAGTGTGAAACATTATGTTCACATGAATAATAAAACTAAATTAATTGTTATGAGGGTGAAAAAATATTGATATTAATAAAATAACAATAGAAATGCCTTTTAAAAATTCTTTTTTAATGTTTGCAAAAATGGTATCTTGTCTTGAGTGGGCTTGCCTTTTACCATTTGATGTTGTAGGTTTTCATGCAGTTAATGTGTCAGGATATTTTATATGTATTATAATATGAATTGCGGGTAATTGCCCATAATTTTTGTCTTGTATTGAGAGAATAAGCCATTTAAAAACTAGTCAGTGTCATGTTTGCAAATGCTTGATAATTAAATCAGCATGCTTTATGTAATTTTAACATTTATTTTGCACAATTAGCAGTATATCCTTTTTTCATTCACAAAGATATTTTATTTACTGTCTGATCCTATTTTTGATGAGCTCTTTGGTACCAACTTTATCAGTCTTCTCACTGATAATCATTTTTCTTCAGGCTGTAGTTACAAATTGTCATTTACAACTTTCTTGCAGTTAAATTATTAACAAATTATTAATGATTATTTGAAATTAGTCCTGACATTGATTTGAATTAGTCATCTTGAGACGGCAAGTGGATTTTGTCACATTTGAAATAATTCAACATGTCCAGTAGAATAACAATATCTATGCTCACTTATTTTAGAGTTTCACTATGTATGCTGGTACATAAAAAAATCATATATTCCTATGACTCATTTTCATCCTCAAAGCTATAGCAACCTTAAAAGTAAAAAGACAGTACCAATTCATAACTTTCTAGCTTTAGAGCACCTGGTTTATGTGGCCACAAGACTGTACAATCACCACACATAATAATTCTTAAATTCACCACATAGAGCAAGTTTTAAATTCTTCAGCCATTCATTAGCATTAGCTAGACTTTATACTGACCAACATATTTTTGAACCATTTTTTGTCTACAGCTGGCAAAAGGTACTAATAGGTACATAGCCTTAGTAAAGTGTGATTATAGCATGTTTGTAATGATCCTGACCTGGGTCTGTACTCCAGACAGTATTTTTTTGTAATTTGGGGGATATCCTTGTCCCCTCTAATATTTTATATCAAACCCTCTCTTCCTTCAGTAATATTTTATATCAAATATTTTGCACTGTCCTCCGAGAAAGTATTTTTTAAACAAAAGCATATCCTATCATAAAAAGCATTAAACATATCTATTTGCATGAAACATTGAGAATTAATATTATTGCATTCCTAAAATAATCTTTATGAAAAATATTATATCACCTGTTTTCTTTCTTTTTTTCCTGTAGGATGGCAGCCCACCAGATTCTCCTTTGCTAAAATCTTCAAGATACCACTGATATGCTGGATAAAAGAAAAAATTGTTTCTCTGCATTATGTGACTAAGACCATTTCACCTGCAACTGCAAGGGCTGATTGTCTTGCTTTAATATTTAACATTAAAACGTAATTATCAGTACTTTTTCATTTTGATGTCCTGATAATGTTTCTGCTTCAGTAATCTCTCTGTATAGATAACTGTTTCTCAGATTATGGGTTATTTCAACACCAATAATGAAAGATTATCAGGCATTGTGAATGAAGATTATCCCACTCAAGACTTGGAGTATAAATCTGAATTTTACTTAAATGTTATGAATGTTTGATGATTTCAATTTTATTTTTTTGAAGGGGTAAAGAATATTTGTTTTTATGTGGTAATGTTTATTTGTTTGTGTACTAAATGATGGACATGTATATGACTTGTCCTTGATTAAATGTTATGTTTGATTTCTGTTTTATTTTTTTGAAGGGGTAAAGAATATTGTTTTTATTGTAGTAATGTTTATTTGTTTGTGTACTAAATGATGGACATGTATTTAACTTGTCCTTGATTAAATGTTTTGTTTGGATAAGAAATTTGACATAACTTCTCTCGTATATTGTATCTCCATTTACATTACAATATGGTAAATATTGGAAGAGTCTTTCTTTCAGTGATGTTTAGTTTTATTTTAATAAGTATATGTAGTTGTTTTATTTGTCTCTTTAAACATTGCCAACTTTTCATTACCAATCACTCAGGACATTACATTCCTATGGTAAGAAAATTATTGTTGAAAGTCACTAGTCATGAATTTTAACTATGAAAGTCAGTTCATTAGTTATTACAAAGGTCATAGTTCAATAATAAATCACTATCCAGTAATCCTTATGATGAAGGCCACAATTCATTAAGTATTGCTATGATCATTATTTAGCAGACATGCCATAGAAAATCATTGTTAAGTAGTTGAGACTTCGAAAATCATTAGTCACTAATTTTGATTGTGGATATGGTTTGATATAGATTGGGTTTTATTTTCCACACACATCTTTGGCCATAGATGAAGTCTTAGTGTGCTGTTGCTAGCATTAGATCTGACTTCGGAAATGGGCTTAAGATGGCAGGCTGTTTTAACTTTGTACTTCAGTCTTATCTGTTTCACAAGACTTTGCAGATAATCAAGCAAAAACCCCAACTCTTTCTTAACATATTCTGAAGTTATTTCCTATTAATGAAGCATTCACTCTTCATAGTCTGTCCTGGGGTCATTTTTAAGTAACCTAACAATATCTTAAGCTATCTCAGGATCAAATTAAAATGACTTTAATATTCTTGTTTCACTGAGCCTATTTTTTTAATGCCTCATGTTTGAATATTATTGTAACTCTATTCATAAAACTGGTAATACTTATTAATTTTCAAGAGTTTCTGCGGCTCTATCAGTATTACCTTCTCCTGCATTATAAGTGAACTTGCCAATCAAATTACAACTCACATTCCATCATTTGTCACATTTCTCTTTTGGTAATGAATTATAAGATTCTAATTCCAAACTGAACATTTTTTATCAATCTGCTTGTCTAATTATTATTATTGTTGTTGGTATTATTATTTTAACAAGGAAAAGCTCAAATCTTTGACATTTATTTGATCTGATTTGTTTGCTAATCAATAGCATCTATTTCAACTGTGATTTTTGTGTCATTATTTTGAATTTTATAAACTGACAAACTGTTGTTATTTTTTAATTTGCTATATTTATATAAGACCCACATCCCCTATGATTTATATAAGACCCACATCTCCTATGATTATGCATTTGAAGACATGATTATACATTTGAAGACCAAATGATAACTGATCTAATTATATGAGAAAAAAATTACTATACTGAAAGACATTCCTTTCCTTTGTCTTGCAGTTTGCCCCCGTGTTTCAGTCAGATAGGTATACATTCATTTTTGTGTTGTATGGTTTATGGTACAATTAAAATGTGTTACAAATATATTGTTGTTAATGAACATTACTTTTTTTTTTAATTTCTATTACACAGATAGAAAAATATCACCAATTTTATAACATTTTGGGAGGTTTTTTAAATAGTAAGTCTATGCCAAATACATGTGCAATATTTCTTACTTGAAATTTGTTGTATAATCATATATAGATTTGTCATTGTCAGTATTTATTTGCTGCTTACGAATAAGTGGTTTATATTTGTGGGTTAAGAGAATTACTCTTGAAACTTGGGCATTTGTTTCAGTTTATTTTGTATGTTTGCTTATTGTTTTACAATCAAAATATTTGATAAATATTGTTTAGTAAGGTGTTTCAAAAGCCAAACAGTGTTTAATATGATGATCAAACTTCATATCTTATATGTACATTTTAGTGCAATATTTTTTTTTTAATTTCAACACTAATTGAATAAAGTTGTCTTGTTTATACTAAGCAGTGTTTAATTTTGTTTGCTTAATTATGTCCATCTTCATGATAAAATATATGGCTTTTGGTTTTCTGGACACCTTTCTACCTTTCTTACTCTTTTCCATATATTTTGATATTATTATCACTTAACACTAATAGTCTCAGTTAAATCAATGTTTCACACTTTGTAATTTTAAATTTTAAATTCTTATTACTAGATGGTGGGTCAACTTTTCCTGTTTGAATCTTGAAGCAGTAACAAACCCACTTCTATTTTTGACAACACCAGCTCTCGTGGAAAAATCTTGATACCAAACTGAACACACTTGAGTGAACTATACTGATGGAAGTAAAGCCTGCCTTAAAACAGTAAAATATGTATCCGCACAAATTTCATGAATAGACATATTTACATTCTGAAATATTTCACAGTGGCTGAAATTTGATTCTGGTCATGACGAGATTTGAAGACTGCCACTTTATTCTGGGACCACCAATGGTTGAAAAGTGGTCACTTGATAATTCCCATGCTCATTACAAGTACTTGAAATGTTTTTCTCCACATGTGTTGGTGCCAGTCGTGAAAACTGGAAGATTGAGATTCTTTTTGCAAAAACTTATATATAAGTCTGTCTGAATGATAAGTGATTTATGAAACTTTCGTAAGCAGTTGGAAACAATCATCAGCTTTGAAGCATGAAATGTTATGCTCAGATCTCCAATAAAATTGTTATTGTTTGTTTGTTCAGCATTCACAAAACATTTCAGTTCAGCATTATATTCTCCATTTTCACGGATGAACCACCATCCCCACTGTTTGCAAATAAAATTCCTTCTTCAGAATTCAGTCCAACATATCATCATCATCTTTTTCAATGCAGGCATGATTAACAAGAATTTCAATAAATGTTTGTGTTTTCAGACTAACACTTTTCAACAGCCCAAACAGAATTATCATCAAAGACTTTCTCAGTGTGGTCATGATCATTAAGAAATTCAATATATATATATATATATATATGAGAAAGAGAAATGGGGTATAACTCTAAATGTTGGTACAGTTATGTCCCCTTGTTAAATAAGAACACTTTTGGTACAGGATCAACCTAGGCTCAGAGACTTCCATTTTCAATTATATCCCTGATCATCCAGTGCACTCAATGGGTTATTATTATTAATTTACTTACTGAACACCTGAGTCTGGATGATAAGTACAAAATGTATTTTACATTAAATATGTACTCTTCCTCCTGCATAGTTGGGTCAATTTAAATTACACACAGATTTATACAAATGTTAGATTATAAACAAATTGAACGCATAAATAATCAACATCAATCACTTTCCAGATTTTTATTTCTATTTGCAGTTTGCAGCCAGGAAAATGTTAAACACAAATTTCTTGACAAGGAAGTAGATAAATGTTATCTGAAGCACAAAGGTATGCTTTTGTCATTGTAATGGAAAATAAAAAAACTAAAGTCTAGCTCTCTATAACTACTCCATGGTACCTGAGCATTTTCATTTTTGTTTGGTTTTTTCTGAGATTTTTAGTTTTAATTTTTTTCTTTTGAGCATTTTCAAATACTTCATAGTGTAACTACTGATCTAAATAATACAAAATCTTTCACAAATTAAAAAAAAAAATCCTCTAATCTCAAACAAAACTAGCTCTGGGAACTGAAGCACTAAAGTTGTACAAAGAGTAGGGTCTAAAGTCCAGATAAAAACTAGCCATGAGCCCACCCTGATTTATCTTTTCTGTCTTCACTGTTACTGTAGTGTTACCACCGTACCTGTATTATAACAAAAGACAGCAACCCAGAGCCGCACTACATACTTTTACAGTTACCATAAAGATGTCACAATAAGTATATTACTACAATGGAAGATAATCCAGATCTACACTTCTTATCTTCAAAGTTACCTAATGATATCACCATAAATATATTACTGCTGCAAGGTAACCCAGATCTATATAGTTACATTACAATATCACTAAACAAATATTACTTAAAAAGAAGGTAATCCAGATCTCTATTGCATACCTTCACAGTTACCATAATGATATCACCATACATATATTACTACAACAGAAGATAACCCAGATCTATACTGTGTTCTTCACTATCACCATAATTATATTACCCTTCATGCATTATTTCACAGTGGGCATGTATATTTGAATGAAATACTCAGGTTTTTCTGGCTAACACAGTGATCTATACAACTACGCTCATTATTAAAATTCTACACCCATCCAATGAAGTGATCAACAGACAAAAAAATACTCTCATACTAGCACGCGCAAATTAGACTGTTCTTTCGTGTCATTAGAAGGAAGTAACTCTTTTGCTCTGGTAAATAAAACACATTTTCAACTCATTTCTTATAGTCCCAGAGTTAAAACTAAGTCCTATATAAACCAGTCAATAACACACTTGTTTTATCTGAGGTTTTACAACTAAGTCCTATATAAACAAGTGCAATAACACACTTGTTTTATCTGAGGTTTTACAACTAAGTCCTATATAAACAAGTGCAATAACACAATTGTTTTATCTGAGGTTTTACAACTAAGTCCTATATAAACAAGTGCAATAACACACTTGTTTTATCTGATGTTTTACACATTGCAATTCCCTTTTTCATCTCTTGTATATTGTCAACATTTGAAAAAATATATATGTATTATACAAAATATAAGTGTAGAAATAACAATTAACATTGTTCCAGTTGAAAAGTGATCAAAACATTTTCAAAGCAGTACAAGTTATCACTCTCAGAACAACAATTTAGCAATAATGCTAATACTGTGAAAAAATAGCTGTGGTTACTAAATTAGATATACTCCAATCCAAAAAATCAATTAAAATTTTTTTTTTAATTGCTGAAAGTCTCTTATTTGAGGAATTAAGGGAAGGGAAACAAGAAAAGAAATTAAATCATCAGTGTGTTTCTCCTCGGTATGGTAATAGTAACTAAAGATCAATTACATGATGCTCAGCACTGTGTGATTCTGTTCAGTTAGCTTAGGAGCCTGAACAAGTTGATGGAGGTGATAAAGATGTTAACTATTTCAAATGGAGATCCAATGCGACTACTTTAGCTGTGGTGTTATGCATCTCGTTGCGATGTTGTTCAAAGTTTTTGATGGCGGCTTCGCGTGTTTCTTCCCATTCATACAGATCCCTGAAAATATATAGCAAAATCTCAAGGGATTTACAGCTGCACATGCTTTTATGATACCTCTATCAAACATTTATGTTTTATTTTATAAACAGGCTTTTTCACCTTAAAAACTAGACACAATATGTTTAAGTGTTTTATTGTTAAAGGAATGTTATGAAATGTTAAATGTGAAATGTTACTGATTGTTATGAAATTCAAATTCTTGTTTGATAATTTATCCAATGTTATGTAGTAAATATTTATTTTACTATTACAGTCTCGTCTATAAGCCTTGAGAATTCACTTTACTCAAACTAAGTGAACAATTCACTAATAAGTTGGCTGTGCTTTATATAAGCCTTGAGAATTCACTTTACTCAAACTAAAGTGAACAATTCACTAATAAGTTGGCTGTGCTTTATATAAGCCTTGAGAATTCACTTTACTCAAACTAAAGTGAACAATTCACTAATAAGTTGGCTGTGCTTTATATAAGCCTTGAGAATTCACTTTACTCAAACTAAAGTGAACAATTCACTAATAAGTTGGCTGTGCTTTATATAAGCCTTGAGAATTCACTTTACTCAAACTAAAGTGAACAATTCACTAATAAGTTGGCTGTGCTTTATATAAGCTCACATAAAGCAGAAGCATGCAAGACAGAGTAGGGCTGAAGAGGAAACAAAGATCGTTATTTCTATACAAGTTTACCAATAAATTTTCAGTAATGAAAAGTACTTTCAATGTTTCACAGACTAATAGTATTACCCTCTTATTCAAGATGAATGTGAATTAGGTACTATTTCTCAAATAATAAATTAAAATATATGCCAACTTTAAAGAATGTATTCAAAGTTTAAGTGTAACATGTTCATTTCATGGCTAAAGGCTTTTAACACTTAAGTACATGTACTAATCTTTAGATAAAAACACTTGAATGTAATACATCTAAGTTGATTACAGTGCAGCGACAAAGCTATATGCTGTCCCTGAAAAACAAGCAAAGATGGTTTTTCAATAAAATGCTACTGTTGAGAAAGAGTTATTTTCTCTTTAATTATATGCCACTCTGAATTTGGGAAATGTTTCTATTAATAATAACAATAATAGCTTCCAGTTTATAAAGGAGGAAAGCCAGTGACAGTGAAGTGAAACTAGACGTCATTAAAAAAGGACAAGTTTGGGAGTAATACCATTCCTACAATTCATGTCATGATGACCTGCTTTATACGTTTCATGGAACCTAACCTTTCGGTTTTGAGAGGCTGATGCAGTGCATTTATAACATTCATTCTATCACTTCTATTACAACGATTATCTTTCTTCACCAGTTTTCAAGAATTATCCTGTTGATTTCTGAGGTCCTATTGACTGCAAGGCACATAAACTTCCCTGAAATGAATCTTAGAACACAATGTTTTGTTTGTTTAATTTGGATGATGAAGTGCATAATTATTATACAGGTGCCTTTACTTAATCTCAAAAAACAACTTAAAAAGAACACTCTTAAATATATCATACCAATGTACACATGTAGCACAGACAAGTTTAACATACATACCAGATAAATTCCTTGTAAGAAGATCAAAACATTTTTATTACTAAAAGACTTATTCATCACATTTCCTGTAGACTAAATACACTTAAGACCTGACATGGCAGCAGGAGGAAAGGCTACCTTTCAAATATGAATTACAGATGAACTTGCATATGTCAAAGACATATTTTTGTCAAAAACAATAATAAACTGTCCAGAAATAAATTTTTATATTAATAAAGTTGCTGTTATATCATCGCTGTCTGAGTTTTAGTTTGAAGTTTGCAAATATTATGCTGATTACCAAGTGGCAACTATCATCTATCAAGACTAAAGACTGAGCATGATATGGAAAAAAAACAGAATCATCTCCTCTACATTACTGGCACATTTAAAACCCAGTAAAGAGAACATATATTTATATATTCATACCATTTTGGCAATAACTATTTTGGAGATTTCCTACCAAAAAATTCCTTAAATGAGTAATGACATCATTAAGATTCAACTGAGCAAAAGCAATTGGTAAAACTTATTTCTGGATGAGTGATTTCATTTACAAAAGACCTAACACACTGCTGTTACTGACCTGTATATAGGACGAACAAACTTCATTCTCCCTTGCTCAGTGACAAACTCCAGTGCTAGTGGCAGAATTTCTTTCCATTTTCCTTTTAAGCAGATTCTCAGCCACCTTCAACATATGAATGAAATATATTAGTTTAATTATCCACTTCATTGCAATACACTTTTTTAAAAGTTCATTTTTGAAGTAAAACAAGATTTTCATGACTACTTACCATACATTTGCACTACGGGATAGTGCTTACATGGACCCTTACAATGAAATGAAGGATTATAATTCAGAGTTGTCTGTTCCTTGCCTGGGAATAACTTCCCTTTAGTACTACTTGTGAGACAAAGCCTGAAAACAGTGGGGAGACTAGGAGAGGACCATAAGCAGATATATGGTAAATGTTAAGGAAAAATTGATGTTTAAACTTTTCCATCATATAACCAGTCTGGAATAATGGTGTGATTTTTTACCTCTATGATAGTGTTAATCCATAAAAGAGAGATTCTCTTGAGGTAATTGCATGACTTATGAAATAAATATGAGGAATTAACTTGCTTGTTTAATTAAGCAGTTGCAAAATAGTTGGAGCTTGTGCTAAAACATTGGGCAAAATCAGGTTAACTGCAAATAAATTATCCACAGACCATTGCTAAATGATCCACAGAAGCTGTCAATTTGTAAGCTGTTCAAGACAATTAGTTCCAATAAGGCAACTACAGACGTTGTGCCAAAACTTTTGCTTGTTAGTAATGTCTTGAGTATCATTATGACTTAAGAAAATCACTTATCTGCATCAAATCTGGATAAATAACTCTCAATGGGTTGTGTCAACATGGGACTGTCTGAACACATAGGACACACTGGATGTGTCAACATGGGACTCCTCAGACATATAGGACATAAGGGGATGCCTCAGCATGGGCTTGTCTGGACAGGTAGGACACACTGGGACTTTTTGGCACAGTAAAGTAGGTGCATCCCTCTCTCCTCCCGCACTTGATGTTGCTCGCTGGCCTACTTTTGAAATGATAATTCTGATGCAGATTTGATGCAGACTGTGTCCATAAGGTTGGTATGCTTGTGACGATTCCTGGAATCTTGTTCTCCCATGTGCTGTTTTAAAAAATAGTAGACTTGGGCATCAAGGTGTAATAGACCTATCTATCTTTTCTTTCTTCAACCCAATGTTCCTGGTGCTGGTGGGAAGTGAGAAGAGTCTTGCATAACCACTAATTTCAGAAATGGTACTTCCCTTACTAAAGCCTAGTCCATCAGAGTCTCTTTCACCTGTTTCAACAGTAATATGTGCAAATACACAAAAGCCTGCTTAAGAAAGCACCTGGTTTCATAAATTTCTCTATCTTTGATGTAGAATGCATCAAACTGAAAAGGGGTACTGGAGGTTAAGGGCAGGGGGTGGGGTTCTGATCTAATCTCCAATTCTTTTTACATCTTCTTTAGTTTTAACCAGCATGGAGATTTAATGATCTTTTGAAGCTACTTTTCATTGTGAATTCTTCCAAAATGCTGAATTATTGACAGATTTTATACTGTATTCAGGGAATATTATTTTACTATTTATACTGTTATTTTTTTCCAAAACAAAAACAATATTCTATATCAAAGTTGTTTTTTAAATTGATAAGATAAACTCACCTGAATCGAATCTCTGAATTCCTGACAGCGTTTAGATGATAAAGGGATTCCATCTTTTGCAGCTTTGGCACTGAGAGTGGTGCCTGGAACCAGAAAAAAAGTTAACTCAAGAAATGAAAAGTTTTAATAAAAGGAAACTCTACTGTTTAGTCACAATGAATTTGAAATCAACATCTTTCTTTTGGCATACTACTATGTCTAAAAAAAAAGTTATGTTCTCTTGATACAAGAAAATAATAACTATGGCATGCTTTAAAATATAAAGTTTTAAAAATTCAATTCTAAACAAAATAATATTAAACAAACTTATAAAGACTCTTACTTTAAATTTCAATCACCAGCTTAAAGCATTTTACTTTAAATTTCAATAAATGGTTTATGTATTTTACTTCAAATGTCAATGAACAAGTTAATGTATTTTACCTTAAATTTCAATCAGCAGGTAATATCTTTTACTTTAAATTTTGATCAACAGTTTAATGTATATTACTTTTAATATTTCAATTATCAGATAATGTCTTTTGCTATAAATTTCAATCAACATATAATGTCTTTTTCTATAAATTACAACCAGTAGCTAATGTCTCTTACTTTAAATTTTAAAAAGCAGATTAATCTTTTACTGTAAATTTCATCAGTACATCAATGTATACAGCTTTTTGTTGGTCATTAATAAATGTTTTGAAAGAAATACTAACACTAATAAGAGATCAAAAACTGCACACTCCTGAGAACCTATCCTGCAGAGAATCAAGAAGATTGCTACCACCCCCACCCCACTTTTCTTTACAGATCTCTTGGCTGGTCTACCGTGATTCTTGTGAGACTAATTATGAGCAAGAAAACATGAGCATCTAATTCTTACACTGTTCTGAAACATCAGCATATCAATAGGCAAGGCAGAAGACAAGAAGATAACAATGAACAGTGACTCACTCATCTTACCCACCATCCACACTTTAACCCCCTCCCCCTTACATAAAATTATTAGTTGAGTACTCTACTAGAAGGGGAAAAAATCTATAACATAAAAAGAATGTGTAAGTGCAGATTCTTAAAAGGTTATACACTGCTGGCTAAAAACAGGATCAACCATTCTGTAACATTTTTTACTGCAATAGATTACCATTCCAGGGATAAAATGCTTTAATCATGTAATAGTAGAGAACAAAAAAGTATATTTTCTTTTCTCAAAACTACCTCTCTTATAAGCTCTCTCTACAGCAAAATTTTATTTGTTTAAATACACTACCTCAGATTCTAGTAAAAATGACATGAATTCTCGAGTCTGCAATGGTGAAAAATTGTGTAGATCATTTGCGTTGAAGGCTGAAAGATCAGAATCACTGGCTTCCAGCCATCGGCGGCAGAGTTCCCTGCATGGTACCGCCAAACTATCATCAAATCTGAAGTACAAAGATGGAAAAGCAATTAAGTATTCATTAAAAGTGCAATATGAGCATTAATGCTAGACATATCACAGATCTGGAAGAACAAAACCCAATAGAATCTAAAACTATTCTTCTATACAACAATAACAAAGAAAATGATATATATATAGAGAGAGAAAATGCTAGATGTATGACTCAGATCTTGGAGCATAAAACCTAGTGGAATCAAAACAACAAAAAATTAACTCAACAAAGCATGCTCTACAATGAATGTCTCACATCTCTGGGAGCAAAAAACCCCATGGAATCTATTTTATTCAAAATGGACAACAAATTCTACACAGAAAAAAGCAAGTAGATCCAAGAGAATTGGATCAAAAACTGTTCCTGAACAAATGGATACCAAGTCTTTCAACCTTCCCAAAGAGATCTTGAATAGCCTCACCAGACAGGTGCTCTGACTGGAAGGAATCTCATCAGTGATATTCCAGATTAGCTGTGAATTTGTTGTGAAAGAGATCTCGTCTAGGATTAGGTGACATTTTTAGTTAATGTAAAGAATCTGAAAGACAGGAATTACCAAAAGGCCACTGCTGGGATCTTACCAAACTGAAAATATAAGCCAGGAAACAGACTCAATGAGAAACACTCTGATTAAGACTCTCTAGGTATCTAAGGTATCACTTTACTATGGAATCAAATGTGTCAAAAAAATATTGCTAATTGCAAATTGTTTTACACTTGTGCTATTGAAGTTTACCTCACCAAAACCTCTGAGTGCTATGATTAGAAAAAAAATCGTCAAGCATATGCCAAGTCGCAATAATCTATGCTCATCCAATCAGAAATGTATTCTTGTAAAGTTTTACTATGGGTATTCTGGGGTTTTGATTATTAAATTATTATTATTTTGCGTGTAATTTCATGGATGTGTATCTTAATGACAACCTGCACACCTGCCCAACATAAATACATTTTGTTCTCATTGGATGTCTGTTATGTAAATATTAACAAACAAAAAGTACAACAACAGATATGATTCACTGAGATCTTTCTTTTAGACTTGCAAGCTTCATTTCATTATGTTACTTGGCAACACACAAGAAAAAGAAAAATCATTAAAAAGAAATTATATCACCAAAAACAAAACAAAATCTAGCTCAGCCAAGGAGCTGCAAAAAAAGTTAAGTAACTGTATAATAATTCTTCCAAGCAACAAACTTCTAACACCATGCCTTGGTTCAATCACGGTGTTCTTGAGCTCAAGTATCAATCAATTCTATCTGATTCTTCAAAGAGTAGTAGTTCATGAGTAACACTGTATGAAGGCCTTATTACTGTGCAAACAAATTTTTTAATGAAAAAAAGTAGTCAACATACTCTGGAGTAATTGGTGGCATGCCCTCACCAAAGAACCAGGCATTCCAGTCCACTGCTTTCAGTTTGGCTTGGTCTTCCTACAGAGGGAAAAAAAGTAAAAAAAAAAATTCTTTGAATGAGGGATCTGATGCCTTGTTTTTTTCCCCACTTTCCATTCCCCACACCCAGCCTCCTTTCCCTGCACAAAATTAGCATAAGCAGGAAGTGCCCCCCACTAAATAATCAATCAAACCTTGTTTTCAGCATAAAATTTTATTAGCAAGAGGAACTGGTTTGGTTTTTTTCTTAAGCTTTATAAATTATTTAAATATTGTTGGTTTTGATGTCTTTTTCTTACTGTATTCAAATCTGTATTACTTTAGATATTATTTATTTATTCTGCAGTTTACCATGAACTCATTTTCATGAAGCAAGTTTCCCTACACATTACACACTAATTTTACTGAATCTGAAGGACAGGATGACCACTGCTGGGATCTTACCAAACTGAAAATATAAACCAGAAAACAGACTCAATGAGAAACACTCTGATTAAGACTCTAGGTATCTAAGAGGTTATACTATCTAGCAACTTGCCTGCTGTAGACTCTGCCCTTGCTCCACACTCACATAGATCCACCCTTAATGTATAGAAATGTCATCTCAGATTGCTCCATGCACACACAGATCCACCCGTAACATGTAGAAATGTCATCTCGGATTGCTCCACACACACACAGATCCACCCTTAACGTGTAGAAATGTCATCTCAGATTGCTACACACACACAGATCCACCCTTAACGTGTAGAAATGTCATCTCAGATTGCTCCACACACACTCAGATCCACCCTTAATGTGTAGAAATGTCATCTCGGATTGCTCAGGAATTGTAATACTAAGTGTGCAGGAAAATAATTTTTTATGAAAAATGTTTTTCCTGGATATTTAAAAGTTGTCTACAATTAACAATCCATAGAGCATATATGCACTCAAAAGAGCCAACACAGCTTCTTGTAACCTTTAGGGCAATGAAATAAACAGCAGTGTAAATGATCTGCCCCTGATATCGGGTACATTCAATTCTCCTCTTATTTGAATATTTTTGAATGCTTAGCTAATGACCAGGCTGTGGAATTGTCTTAGGTTTAATAGCTTCTATCCATATTTTTTTTAATGCTGCTTGTTCCTGAATGTGTCATATTACTCTTTGGGTCTACTGTCAAACTCTGACAAGTCATATATTTCCCAATTTCTGTGGCCCGTTGTCTTTCTTCCAATGAAGTGAGCACTGATTGGTTACTCATGTGGAGACAATAAGTACACAATGGCATTCAATTGATGTGTGTACATGGTGCTGAGTGTGTGTAGGTAATGCGTGTACATGGTGCTGAGTGTGTGTAGGTAATGTGTGTACATGGTGCTGAGTATGTGTAGGCAATGTGTGTACATGGTGCTGAGTGTGTGTAGGCAATGTGTGTACATGATGCTGAGTATGTGTAGGTATTGTGAATGTTGGTCCTGTTGTGGGAAAAGTTAGCCAGGATCAATTCAAAAAATGCCTGCATAACATTAGCAAGCAAGAGTCTAAATAAAACAGCTATGTTGCCCTTGAAATGTCTGAAAGACTTGCAAGCAAAAAGATGGCAGAGATGACACATGAAATCATCAGTAAACTTAGACAAAGCTGTGTTGGATCAACATATTTTGTATATACCTCCTTTCAAAGAAAACAAATTCTAATAGGTCCAAAGTCCATTTAATAAATAGGCTGCTTTAACATGTACAAGGCCCAGGTAATCAATAGGCTATTTCTAGCGGGTGCAAGACTCAGGTACTAATAGGGCTCTAGCAGGTGCAAGGCCCAAGTTTACCTTATGCAACAATGACTCTTTCTCTTCAAAATGTTGGGGTACCTACCCAATACTTCATAACAAAAATGATTCCTGTCTTAATGGTAAAACTCTTCAACAGGCCCAAGCAAGAAAGCCTATATTAAATTTAGCTGATAAGACAAGTATCTGACAGAATGGTAATGTGACATTTATACATTTTCAAGACAAGTATCTGACAGAATAGTAATGTGACATTTATACATTTTCAAGACAAGTGTCTGACAGAATGGTAATGTGACATTTATATTCTTTAAGGACAAGTATCTGATTGAATGGCAAAGGCAGTCTACAGCAAGCAAGTTGTTATATCTAGCCTTCAAGAAAATTTGGCAGTTACATGTGGTAAAAACTTGCTCTTTAAGTTGGGTTTTGTTTATTTTTTTGGTTTTTTTTGTTGTTTTTTTTTTGGGGGGGGGGTGGTTGATGATAACAGTTTCTGGCAATCAGCCAATTTCGCTGCCTGGCATGAGGTGTGCCACTATTGAGAGGGTTGAAGATGAAAGACAAGAGTGGAGTACTACTGAAAGAAAAGTTATTGAGTGGTGATAATGCATCATTCTCATTAAGTGATAAACTTCTCTCAATTTATAATTGATAAAAAATAAATTGATAAAATTGACTCCTCTATTTTGTATGTTGGTAAAACAAAACTTTATTTATATAAAATTAAAAAACATTTTTTTATATATATATATATAAACAATGAGATAATTATGTAGTTTACATTAATTTTCTCCCCTGAACCAACATGAGAATTAATGTATCTGGTCAAAAGTAACTAGGACAACAGAAACTAGATAGGTTATAGAATACTCGTGATTGTCTCCCTTATAAATAACAGAAATGCTTTTATGGCTTGGATTTGGATATAGGACTAAGTCAACATAACGGTGTTAGTGAACACTTGTGAGGTCCTTTAAAAAAAACAACTAATGAAGATTTAAAGTAGTTTTCACAAATGTGTATTAAGAGTGTTTATGCTCACAATACTTTCAACCTTTATCCATGATATTTGAGTCTTACTGTACAGCATGTTTACTTTTGGCTTATTAGTTTTAAAGTGCATTTTGCTTTGCTTGACTTTTCAACATTTAATTATTTTTTTGTTAATCAACTTAAAATAAGAAAAGTAAACCTCTTACTTCACTTGAAAAGTAACCAAGCAAAAAGGTCTTCCAGTCTTCATGGCTGATTGACTTGAATTTAAAGTGTTCAATGTAAGCCCGCAGGAACGCTTCAAAGACACCTATCAATAAAGAGAAGGGGGAAAAAGTACATATAGGATAAATGAGAGTATTCACTAATTTTTTGATGTAACCTATGTCTAACTTAATATTCCTGATCAATTTTTTTTTTTACATAATACATGAGGAAGTAGTTCTGTCTCTATATTAAATTATCTGTTCAATCTACCAACTATCTATTCCTGTCTCCTAATTATGATTTAATGCCACTGTCAGCAAGCCATTTACCTGTCTAACAAATATGCTGGTGTGCAACTAATCACATCAATTTGTGGCTTGTTTATGCCTAATCTGCAAGTGTGCGAGGAGTGAGTGCGGCACAAAAACCTAAAATCTATAGCCATATTCACCCAATTTATAGCATCATGCAAGTATTCAAATTTAATATATGTACATACACATGAATACATGCATGCACACACATTTACACACACAAACACACACAGAGGTTTACATTACTACACTCTTCTTATACCTACACCCAGTAAAAAAGAGTTACTGTGCTTGATTTCATACTATTGTCTCCATTAGTAACACTATGAAGGCCTTATTACTGTGCTAGATTTCATTCTATTTATTGTCTCCATGAGTAATACTGCACACTTTGGCAATTAAGACCTAATTATTTTGCTAGATTTCATACTACTGTATTGTCTCCATTCATATATATAGCTTTCCAGCTCTGTCAGTATATAACGCATTCCTTTGAGCATATGGGATTTTTTTTTCCCACAAAGTTATTTACCCTAGAGCACATGAAACATTTTGGGAGTGACACTAAAGCATCCTTGACCTTCAAGCATTTGGACGTTTTTCTTTTCAAATGTCCAGCTTTATGTTGCATTGTTGCTCCAAAGTTACTCATTAAAAAAAAAAAAGTCGGTCAAGGTCATTTGCTCAAATATAATCAAATATGTGGGAGGTATTTTTTAACCACATGGCCAGTTTTATGTTGGGAAGGAAGGAAGTTTACCCATTCATGGAAGAGACAACATCAAGCGCTCATAAAAAAACAACAACCGATGGTCAAGGTCAAAGGCTAAATGATGCCCAAATTTTCATTCGCAAGTCGTCCAATAAACAAATTCATTTATGTTCCTAGCAATGCATTCATTTTAATATTACACCCGTCATGTGATATGAGGGCAATCATTCATGTTTCTTATATTACACCCATCATGTGATATGAGGGCAAACATTCATGTTTCTTATATTACACCCATCATGTGATATGAGGGCAATCATTCATGTTTCTTATATTACATCCATCATGTGATATGAAGGCAAACATTCATGTTTCTTATATTACACCCATCGTGTGATATGAGGGCAATCATTCATGTTTCTGATATTACACCCATCATGTGATATGAGGGCAATCATTCATGTTTCTTATATTACACCCATCATGTGATATGAGGGCAATCATTCATGTTTCTTATATTACACCCATCGTGTGATATGAGGGCAATCATTCATGTTTCTTATATTACACCCATCATGTGATATGAGGGCAAACATTCATGTTTCTTGTATTACATGCTTTGGCAATGAAAGCCAATTCTTACTATTATCCATACTCAATAACTCAGCTTGGGAAAATAATGCCACTAGAATGTTTGGCTGTTTCTACTATCAACACATCTGGCTGTATAATGAAATAACAAAAACCAGCATAAATATTTATTTAAAGAAAGATTAAGAAAGATTAAATTAAATATTGTACTGTCAACTTTATCTGATATCAATTGCATTGGTACCATTATTGCTCAGATATCAGATTTTAAATGTATATTTATAAAATAAAATTAAAATGTAAACTGGAAATAGAGAGTTATCTCTATCCAAAACTGGATAGAGAGTTATCTATTTCTTTTTAAAATGGTGGCATTTAATTTAAATATTAAAGCATATTATTGTGATTACTATCAAATTTGCAAACTTTCATTTGCTTAAGTTTAGAAGTATGGCAATAAAATTCACAAAATTAGACCTACTCGGACCACCCAGAAGTTTCTCCAGGTAGAAAAGAAGTGCAAAACCTTTCTCATAAGGAACAATAGAAAAGACATCATCGGGGTCTTGACCTTGCATGTTTGGAATCAACAAAGTATGAGGTGCCTTATTTTCTCGTAAGAGTCTGTTTACCTAATAACAAATGAGAAAAAAGTTACATATTCAGAGTTATGGTAGATAACAACAAATTCAGGCAGTCAATAAGGCAAAACAAAAAGCATAAATGACTTCCACTACCAAACAATGGAAAATTTTAGATTTATTGAGAGCCAAGAGTGTTGTCATTCATCAAAACATTTCCATACTAATTATCAATATCATTTTGACTATCCATGATTTTCACTTTTCATATTGATGTCAGAATGTAACCTATACATAAAAGGTGGCTCCCATACAATCTACTTAAATTATACTTATCATTAACAGAGAATATTTTAATTCCACCAACTCCACCCTGCTAGAGCCCCAGATATGGTCTGTAGACTAGTAGTAGTAATGACTATTTTGACTCCTTGCTGTGCCTTCAACTTTCCTCAGTCCAATCATTCTAACTTTATTGACTCATTGCTCAATTCAATTATTTAAGTATATATTCACTCACATTAAATCAACTTAAATGTAGTGATTTAAAAATGAAAACTGAGCACAATCTTAAAATTGAGGTATAAAATTTGTAAAATAGCCTTAGACATGTTGGTCTCATTATCCAAGTTTAGCAATGTCACAGCAAAACAATGACTACTTCAAAAATGCAGAAAAAGTCTCATTTTTCTTCACTGTTTTAATGTCCAGTCCCAGCCTATGCAGTCTTTACTAACACTGAGGGACTGTTGATTGATTGCCTGCTCTGGATTTGTTTTGTTCACTTCACTGGTTGTAAATAATCAAAACATTCTCTGGTTAACCATCTAGCTCTATATTCAGTCTTTAAACTAAATAAGTTTAATGAATTTTTAAAATGAAAACCAAACCCACATTCTGTTCTCTTCTTGCTATGAGTGAGTCAGTAGTGCTCATGTCTCTGCTTGTGAGCTTTCAAAATCAGTGACTGGAAAATGAAATAAGCTCATTTGCCATCACTAGCTTTAATGTGAGAGAGTGTTTCAAAATCAGTGATCAGAAAATGAAATAAGCTCATTTGCCATCACTAGCTTTAATGTGAGAGTGTTTCAAAATCAGTGATCAGAAAATGAAATAAGCTCATTTGCCATCACTAGCTTTGATGTGAGAGAGTGTTTCAAAATCAGTGATCAGAAAATGAAATAAGCTCATTTGCCATCACAAGCTTTATGTGAGAAAGTATTTCAGTCCTTAAACTAAATAAGTTTAATGAATTTTTAAAATGAAAACCAAACCCACATTCTGTTCTCTTCTTGCTATGAGTGAGTCAGTAGTGCTCATGTCTCTGCTTGTGAGCTTTCAAAATCAGTGACTGGAAAATGAAGCTCATTTGCCATCACTAGCTTTAATGTGAGAGAGTGTTTCAAAATCAGTGATTAGAAAATGAAATAAGCTCATTTGCCATCACTAGCTTTAATGTGAGAGAGTGTTTCAAAATCAGTGATCAGAAAATGAAATAAGCTCATTTGCCATCACTAGCTTTGATGTGAGAGAGTGTTTCAAAATCAGTGATCGGAAAATGAAATAAGCTCATCTGCCATCACAAGTTTCGATGTGGGAGAGTGTTTCAAATACGATGCTGTTTTAATTGTACTTATTTACCATGGATGTGTTTAGTAAAATAGTCAAATCAAACATACATTCTTAGCTAGGATATTTGACCCTACTCACCTAAATGAAATACAAATTTACAATAAAACTGATTCCATGTTAAGTTTTAAAAAATGGCAACAACTTACAGTTTCTTTAAGCTCTTTCCAGCCATCTAAGGCCATGAGGTTCCTCAAAGGCTCACCACCATGTAGTCGGGAGTCAATCATGCGTTCAACAAAAACTGTGTGCCCTTCATTAAGCCTGAAAGCATTGACAGTTATCAGAATAACTACAAAATGGACAGACTATGTTTAAGTCCAAGAAAAGAAAAACTGAGTGTCATTCACAAAAATAATAACTAGTACAAGGAGAATGTAATCCATATTCTAGTTATTCTTTCTGTGGAGTAAAAAATAAGAACTGCACAAACAATAAAGCACATTGTATTGCTGCAATAGTATATTAAATAATATCATGGAGACAGAGGCAATACAAATGAAAACTTCACTTGGTTCTACTAATGTCATCAGTCAGCTAATAAATTAATCTGAGAATCCACTAACTACGAATATGGAACAGTATCTGTTGAAAGGACTTTCACTGAATTCTGATTATCCAGAGAAGTGATTTTAACTGCAAATGCTTATGTACCTTAAATAAATATTTCATAAACAAAACTGACTTTTGATCACACCCAACTTTTCCATTTTCACATTCAGTTCTTTAACTGTTATGAAAATATACTCTTTACAAAATATATATGCTTTTAATAGCATAAATTGCATAAAATTTTAAATGATGGGAAACAAATATTCAAGAAAAGCTTATTTTACATACAAAAATTCTTTTGCTTATAGGTGATGGTACTTCAGCTCAAAAAGAACTTATGAAGACAAATAAAAACTTAAAGTAGTGATGTGAACAAACAGTCACCTGTCAAGGCTGTCTCACAGTGTATTAATACATTTACTTATAAAAATTCTTTTGCTTATATGTGATGGTCCTGTACTCCAATTCATAAAGAACTGGTAACAACAAATAAAAACCTAAAGTACTAAAGTGAAAAAAGTCACAGGGCTGTCTTGCAGTGTATTATATTTATTGAATATTAAAGATATAAAAATAATTATAGATATCTTCCATGATGAACTTTAAAAACATTTTAAACTCCATTTCTGGAGATTATTAAAGTTTGTAAATGAATGGATCTATCTGCTCAACAGGACGATAGAACAAAAGTAATCATACAAAATAATAAGCCATTTTGACAGAATTATCTGCACGTGACTCAATTATTCTTGTCCCTCATCCCCACCATTTAATTTGATCGACATCATATGTATGACCACAACAGAGAAAAGGTTAGCACTCTGCTCCAACTTCCACGCATACACACTGTATACCTCTAAATAAGCATACATACCAAAAATCACTCGGTGTAGAATTGGTCACCAAATTTCCAGTCCAGCTGTGTGAAATTTCATGAGCGACTACATCAGCTAGTGACCTATCTCCAGCCTGCACAAGTAATGTACATTAAGAGTCCTTGCATTTCACACTAAAAACACATTGTAAAGTATAAAATCTGCCATATGTATCATAGCCACAAGTAAATGCTGAAAATTATGGACATCTTAACTCTGAATAGTATGTTATTTTTTAAAATCTAAAATCGGGCTGCATAATTTTACAATTTTAAAATCTTGTTGAGTTTTAAAAGAATGAAAATCTTCCTTAAAGATAACACTGAAAAATGATACAAGAGAATTTTTAAATATGAAATTCATTTTACTTAATATAACAGATTCATTCAAAGAAAATATAAAGTTCTCACAAATACAAGTCTTTTTTAATTACACATATGAAACACAGTAACAACTGCCAGCCAGGTACACTGCGGTAAATGTTTATTTCCCAAATACGAAAGATTTCTTGTTAAAACATTTTAAAGCTGCCAACTAGATTATCAGCCATTTTTTAGATTTACACTTGTAAAAGAAATTAATAATTTAATTAATCACAACGTAAAAGATACATATTTCTTTAAATTAAAAGGTTGTTAATAAAGAGTTATCTCCCACTGTAATATGGTGCTACTGTCTAGAAATGTTTTCAAGTTAAATACTTCATAAAATAAATGAAATCAAAAGTTTAGTCTTTTCAGTAGTCATTGAAACTGCTCACTATCCACTGATGTATCAAAGCAAATTTCAAAAGTATGCTCACCAAAATGGTGGGGGTAACAAAAGTGAGGCAAGGGTTTTCCATTCCACCAAATGGAAAAGATGGTGGCAAAACCAACAGATCATAATCACCCCAAACATACTTCCCAAGCAATTCTTCTGCTTTAAGTAACATCTGTTCTGTCTGGAAAAAAATGATAAATTTTAAAATAATGAGGGGAAAAAATATGCTACAAAGTTAGAATCTCAGTTTAAAAAAAATAATAAAAGACTGACGAAATGTAAAACCAAATTTCTGAATTTGTTATGACTATGAAAATTAGTGAATAAAATTATTACTACCAACATAATTTTAACTTAGTTTATCAGTTACATTTAATGCATTTTATTTTCAGGGTTCTCAGTAGTTTCAGAGTTATTCAGTTTTATTAGTACAATCTATCAAGGCACTAGAGGAAAAGTATATATTGCCAATATATAAAAGTTTTTTAAAATAAATAACTTAAGAAAATTTTAAAACCCTTTCACATCATCAAACTCAGTAAAAACTAATTTTTAACTTAGGTTAGTGATGTAAACTCATATATTTAAGAACATATCACAACCAAAGGTCAAATATAATAAGTAGGTCCACTGTTAAAGAAAATAATAAGACCAGCTGTCAAAAAATAAATAAACAATTGCCAAAGAAATAGCATTCCCTACTGTCAAAACAATATTAAGTCAAGCTGTTAAGGAAAATAAAAAGACCAAATGCTAAAGAACATATCAAGTTGTCTTTAAAAAAATAACAAGCCCAGCTGTTACAGAAAATAATAAGCCTTCTTGTAAAAACATAAATAAATAAGCCTATAAAGAACATATCAAATTGTCAAAGAAATAACAAGCCCCAAAATTACAGAAAATAACAAATCATAGATGTAAAAAAAAATAAAATATCAAGTCAAGCTGTCAAAGAAAATAGCAAGTTTAACTGTTAAAGGCAACAATCAAGTGCAGCTCTGAAGAAAATAATGAGACCAACTATCAAAAAAAATATCAAATCATGCTGTCAAAGAGAATAGAGTCAAGCTATCAAAATGGAATAACAAATCATGCTGTCAAAGAAAATAACAACTCTTGTTGTCAAAGAAAACAGCAAGTCATGCTGTCAAAGAAAACAGCAAGTCCAACTGTTAACGATAATAACAAATAGTGCTGTCAAAAAAAATACCAAATTGAATTGTCAAAAATATAGCAAGTCATGCTGTCAAAGAAAATAGCAGTCCAAATGTTAAAGACAACATCAAGTCCAGCTCTGAAGAAAATCATTAAGCCCAAATGCCAAAGAAAATATTTAGTCATGCTGTCAAAGAAAATAAAAAGCCCAAATGTCAAAAACTTCTTCCTAATTTAAAAAGGTAGCACTACTAATCTTTGCACAAATCAAAATCTAAATAAAATTCAAATTCTAAGTAGGTATAAAAGTCATATTTAGACATAAAAATTACATTGCTATCAATGTGACAAATTAACCAGTTTCTAAAAGTGGAAATAATTATAAAAAATATTTTAAGGAATCACAAGTCTAGATAAAATAATTAAACCTCAAGATTTGTATGTTATATTTTAATTTTTTTAAATATTATTATTTTAGAAGAAGGAAACACTGAGAACATAAATACTTTTATTCAACCATTTTAAAGAGCTTGCATCCAATCAGATGACATATATTGCATTATAAACATAACCCCATTATAAAGTGCTTTCATCCAATCAGATGGTATGTATTGCAAAATTTAAAAATTAACCCCATTATAAAGTGCTTTCATCCAATCAGATGGTATGTATTGTATGTATTGCAATATAAACATAACCCCATTTTAAAATATTTTAACTCAACCAAATGACATATGGTACAACAAAGCTATAACCGAATATAGCAATAACAAGAAAACAGATATTGAGTCTCATAGCTATCCAATGCCAGGTAAAGATACAGTAAATGAATATAGAACAAAAATTTATCAAATGAAAAAAATTAAGTAATAAAAATTAAATATATGTTAGGTAACAATAAGAAATAAAAGCAATAATAATGCATTCTACTGTATTCAATTATGCCAGAGAACAAAATTATGCAATGAAAACACCAACCAACATTTTCCCCCAAATTTAGAGAAAATAAATCAATCAAGATCAATTTTAAAGAACCCATTGGTTACCAAATTTACTCTAAGATTTCAGTACTCTAATTAGTAATCAGATTCAGATTTTCTACAAAGAAATAAACTTTGTCCTTTGAAATTCATCATATATGCTTTTTACCATTTCCTGTTTGGGGGCAAATAAATAAAAGCGGGGCAAAACAAATTAATGGGTTAATCTGACTGTTCAACACTCCTGGAGAAGAAATGACTCTTTGTGACTGACTAAGGTAATTTACCTTCACTCAAGAAAGCTTACTCAAGTCTATTTCTACCTTCACTCAAGAAAGCTTGCTCAAGTCTATTTCTACCTTCACTCAAAAAAGCTTGCTCAAGTCTATTTCTACCTTCACTCAAGAAAGCTTACTCAAGTCTATTTCTACGTTCACTCAAAAAAGCTTGCTCAAGTCTATTTCTACCTTCACTCAAGAAAGCTTACTCAAGTCTATTTCTACCTTCACTCAAGAAAGCTTACTCAAGTCTATTTCTACCTTCACTCAAGAAAGCTTACTCAAGTCTATTTCTACCTTCACTCAAGAAAGCTTGCTCAAGTCTATTTCTACCTTCACTCAAGAAAGCTTACTCAAGTCTATTTCTACCTTCACTCAAAAAAGCTTGCTCAAGTCTATTTCTACCTTCACTCAAAAAACTAACTTAAGTATATCACTATCCACTCAGGAAAACTTGCTAAAATTTATTATTATATCTTCACTCAAGAAAGCTTCCTGGTCTCTCTGTATCTTCACTCAAAAAGCTTGCTTAAGTCTATTCATATATTCATTCAAGAAGTATATTTATAAACATGTACGTTATCATCCTATTCATATATAATAAAACCATAAAAGTCCTATTTTTATAACGCGAAAGCGGTGGAAGCGCCCCTTACACTCAATCAATCAAACCTATCTTTATCAATGCTACCCCAATTTACAACCATTTTGATTTCCAAGGTAAACTCATATTTGCAGGACTTGCAAGAGAGTTCTTTTATTAAGTGGCTATCTTCAATGCAAAACTATTTTAATACATGCCAAGTTATCCCGACTGATTCTGACCATTTTCTGAGAATGTCTATTATGTGATTTTATATTGAAACATTCCGCATCTTTATTATTCTTCAATTGAATCATTTATTAGTAAATGTGTTTAGAGAACTTTTTAATTAATCCATTTGGTGTACATTTTAGTCTGTTTTAGTTGATTATATCTTTTATGGTTCTACATTTCTGTCAAACAAATCTGAACATATTTGTCAGATTCCAATTTTGTTATATTATTTTCAAAAACTCTATTTGAAACTTGAAATGAAGTGTAAAATAAATACAGTAAACATAGCTCTTTCTGTCCTATGTCCAACTCACTCTGAGGGAAACTCATATGAGGTCTCTAGTGCTAGGCTGTTGAAGGTTACCCATACATGATTATATCAAATTGACTAAAAAACTACAGCTTCAACAGCCAACAATGGCTATGGCTAGTGTACAATCTTTACTTAAATAGCCATGATATGATCAAAGTCTAGTTTTACTTAAATAGCCATGATTTGAACAAAGTCTAGTTTTACTTAAATAGCCATTATATGATCAAAGTCTAATTTTACTTAAATAGCCATGATATGATCAGTCTAGTTTTACTTAAATAGCCATGATATGATCAAAGTTTAGTTTTACTTAAATAGCCATGATATGATCCAAGCACCTAGATAAGTCTAGTTTTACTTCAAGAGCCTTGGTATGCAAAAAAGTTGCAGACTTGTGTACAGACTTCAGATGCACAACAGTAAAAAGATCAATGTACAGACAATTCAACAGCATTTGATGCACAAAAGTAAACAGACCAAAATACAGACTAAATTTTACAGCCATCAAATGCACAAGAGTAAAAAGACCTGCATACAAACTTAATTCAACAACCATGAGATATCAACAAGTAAAAAGATCATCCAACAAATGCACAAAACTGGCAAAGATTACTGCAAAGCCTTCCTTTGATAGTCATGATATAAAAGCAGTTGACACCCACACAAAAGCCTTACTTCACCACACATTATCAACTAATGCAAGATTTCATGGCAAATCCAAATTATTCATGATTTTGGCAGTGAAGCCCAATTAAAATGGCACATCTATAAAAAGACAGAAATAGTTGTACTACAGTTGATAACTCTCTTATTGAACAAGGCACATTAACATTTGTGAGTCCTAAAGGTAGTAAGAAGCAGATACAAATCAAATGGGTGGCTAATCAGTATAGCTCAAGCTGAATGGCATTACAAAGTGAAAAGACAAATATACAGACTTACATGAGTAATTAAGACATGTTTTACTTAGTCTTGACACGAATTCCAACTGACAAAGATGTGTGCAGACTTACATGAGTAATTAAGACATGTTTTACTTAGTCTTGACACGAATTCCAACTGACAAAGATGTGTGCAGACTTACATGAGTAATTAAGAGTAAAGACATGTTCTAGTCTTGAATGAATTCTAAGTGGCTAAGACAAGTGTACAGATACCCTTCAATAGCCATGAATAATACAACAGAGACAAGTGTGTATATACAAGTATGCGCACAAATCTAACAAAAGTCAATAGCCAGGATATGTTGTTGAAGATGTTTAGTGTAACAAAGCTTTAAAAAAATATACAATCATTAGTGCCATCATGCAATGCAAACATTTTATAAATGCTAATGAAAGAAATTAAGTCTATGATTTCAAATACTACTAAAAGTAAGTCTAGATCTCAGTAAAGTACCTGTGGTTATTATTAAAGTCCTACATGAAAGTGTACAAAACAATAAAAGCTATGGCTTTATTTGGTCTGCACAATTTACAGTTACTTTCAGAAGTGTACAACCAACAAACTCGACCACTGAAATATTCCACTTCTACTTGTCAATAGCTATCACTACAGTGCTTGTGAAAATGTGTTCAGCATAACACAAAAATGGAATTAAAAAACTACACAATGATGATGATACAGACTGAGAAAGACAAGCAAGGAAAATAACTGGCAGCCATGATTGTGCAACCATGTGGATTAAGTATATGAATAATAATATTTATAGTACACTATACAGGTGAATAAGTACATACTGTACATAAATGATCTTAACAACTTTACCTGTGATTAAAATCTTTTCAAAAGACAGACAAACTGTCAACAGTCTTAATGTTAGTCAAGCTCCATAACTGTATGTTGCTGCAGCAAATCCGTCAAATGCTGTAAATTACTCAAATCATTGTTGTCAACCACTTAAATTTGGTACATTACACACTTTATGTGCTTCCTACAGGGTGTGATATTTGTGATCTGGCTGGCCGAGGTTGGAACCAGCATGGCCAATCCATCGGTTTGGGAAAATAATGATGAAGAAATGTGTGTGCATGCACGCACGCATGCACACATGCACACACACACACACAATCAAGCTCCATCATAGTGGTAGACCCTTCTGCTGGAAGAACATATCATGCTACATTCTTGTAGCAGAAGATAAAGTTTTCCAGCACATCCATATAGCTCAGGGGTGCACAAACATTTTAGGCCAGAGGGTGTGGAGGGCTGCCACAAGGATGGCTCAGTAGGAAAAACAACACAAATAATGAAATAATGTGCTTTACATTCGTAATAATGGTAACATCCAAAAGTCCTCCGGGGACTGCATAGAGCCCTGTCGCGGGCCAAAGTTTGTGCACCCTGATAGAGCTGCTCACAGCTACAGCAGTAAAACAAAAACAGACATTCAAATGGCTGTGCTAAAGGACACACAGCACATTAATTTGGGGGCTATCTATCAAATGCTCCGCTGTAGCATGAAGTTGTTCTCATCTCCAGATGAACATGTCCTGTTCGTTTACCTACAGTGAAGTATGGAAAGCAGCCTCTTCAGGATATTTGATTTTCCTCAGAAAATTTTGTCTTCATCCATTGTCTTGAACATGATCATTGCAAATTCCTTAGGGGCTACCCTATCA
The DNA here is from genome assembly GCA_028829895.1 of Sinotaia quadrata. Lineage (NCBI taxonomy): Eukaryota > Metazoa > Mollusca > Gastropoda > Architaenioglossa > Viviparidae > Sinotaia > Sinotaia quadrata. Next base: position 21,954,474 of record CM054178.1, read on the forward strand.
CTTGGTGTAACTGTTTGCACCATTTGCAACTTGTCAGTATATGCAAATGTATTTATAACACCAAATCACTGTCAGATAAAGTGTTTGCAACTTGTGTGTGACAGTGTGCCAACTTGTCAGCTTATGCAAATGTATTTATAACACCTAATCACTGTCAGATATAGTGTTTGCAACTCGTGTGCCAGAGTTTGTGTCAACTCATGTGGAATTCAGACAAAAGGTGAATGAGTTGATGATTCACATATGGATCACAACACTTATGAATATAAAGTGTGCTGCCATCTACCAGGAACTCAGTGAAACTTTGAGAGTTTCTCTAGCAGACGACGCACAAACAGTATGACTATCTTTCATAAAGATTGTATTCATAAGTTGTCAAGATAATTTACATACACTATGTATTATTAAACTTATGTAAGCACAAAATCACACTTTAAATTTCAGTAATAATATGTGAGCGGAAAGGCTAAATCAGTTGGAATTTATTAAAATAAATACACAAATGGTTTTTAAAACATTTTTTTTAAAAGTATAGGTTCCATAATTTGGAGAAATGAATATTAAGACCAGGATGTTCCTGAAAAAATTTGAAAGGATGACAAATCAGACGGCATCTCTTTTTCCTTTTAAGCTTATGTTTCATCTATGTATTTTCATATTAAGAATTAAAAAAATCAAAATTAGGAAAAAAGATTAAATTGAATACAACATTACATCTTTAAAGTTTATGATATAAAGATAAACAGAAACTACAACAGGTGAGCTGTTAAAAAATGGTGAACACTACTAATAATGATTTACTACTATGTAAATATACTTATTTAATTTTGGACTCTAATCATCCAACACAGTTTTTAATTCGAGAGTAGCTTACATAAACAACTTTAATTTGACAGCTGTTGTGGTGGTGGTGACTTTTTAACAAAATTATTAATCTGAATTTCTGGCAATAATGCTTATAAGCTGTATTGCAATAAGTACCTACCTCTAAACCCTGAGCAACTTACTTCTGCAAATTCATAAGCCGCCTTGTCTACTAGCTCCCTTTCTGACCAAACTTTTGACCGTGGACCAATATTCCTTCAAAGAACATATACAATAAATTATATTACATAGAAGTTGTATGCAAGCTCTGAGTGATCACCATTTTTGGTTCCATCTCCCAGAAGATGCAAGGGCAAAGTCTTCACTAACCATGATCCAGCATCTTACACCAAACTAACAAACAAACAAAATGTTACTGCACATGAAAGGAGTAACATGCAAAGCAAAATATTATAGCAAAATAATGAAGATGGTAACCACAAAGAAACAACATTAGTATACAGGCAAAAGAAAAAGTGTCAATAACTTTATCGTGAATCAGAATGCATTTTCATTTTTATTTGTGCAAAAGTTGTAAGATCTACATGTCAGCTTGTGTGCAGAAATGTCATTAAAACTATGTCAATAATGTACAGGTCAAATGCAATGTTGAAAATGATTACAATACATAAAAACTAACATGAATAATTATTTAATTTGATGGTAGTGATGATGATGATGTTGACATGGTGGTGATGTGATGATGAGGAATGAAGTATTTTCAAGACTTGTTTCCCTTGTGATAGTTCATGAACAAACAAAATGCCAGCTTCTCGGCTACAGTTCCAATCTAGCAGCAAATATTTATTTTTAACTAACTTCTCTTTACTAAGTGTGGACTTCCTACTTTTGAGCTTAGAGTGTAAACTTCCACATCATTCCTATTCTGAATAATGACATAGCAGATTACATCAGAACAGATGAATAGAAAAAAACAACAGTAATGCAAACTTTCACCAAAAACTTTATAATTATAAAAAATTAAATAAAAATAAATCTAAAACTATAAAAGAGAGTTCATTCCAAGAGTTTAAAAATTAGTTTGAAAAAAATAATGATTATTTACTGTATGTTAATATTTCTTTTTTTTTTAATGTGAACAAAGAATATATTAAACTGTATTTACTGTACACTAATATTTCACTTTTTTTTTTAAATGTGAACAAAGAAAATATTAAACTGTACACTAGATTTCACACAGAAAATTAAGTAAAAGAGTTATGAAAGGAATTAAACAAGCTGGATTACTTGATTTTGAAATTAACAGATCAAAACACTATGAAGTGGTGACCATTATTGGAAATAGTAAATCTGGCACATTGAATAAATGGTCATTTGTTGCTTTCCTCATGGAATCTAATATGCAAAATTGAATAAGAATCAAAACTACAGCAGCCTCACAGAATGCCAGTAACTTGGAATTTACCTGCTCTCCAAGTCACCTCCAACAATTGCCATCAGATAGCTGGGTATGGGTATTTTCTGCTCAAACTGGTGGACCTCCTTGGAGCTGTCTTCCTCACAAACTGTTGCTCCCAGCCGAACAGCACTCATGAGGATTGTTATACCTTTTGGTGCCTTGACCTAAAAATGAAAGAAATTGTCTTCAAGGATCTGTGAATTCTAGTCTAGAAAGGTCATTATTTAAGATACTTAACTATTAAATAGCAAAAATCATAGTGAACTTAACAACATTTAAAGTTTAATCAGTTAAGACAAATCTTCTAACACTATGGGAAACTTTAGTTTTGATACTTGTTTAAATTGTATAATTTAAACATTATCATACCATATTTATATATATATATAACAATTTGACATATGAATTAGATACTAAGATAATGTATTAAAAATAATTACACAAAATTTGCTTAAAGAAATAACATTTCTAATAATTAAGGTGGGTACTCTTTTATAACAGACAAGAACTGTAAATTCATATCAGTTTCATGCAATATAATGTTCAAAACAAAAAGCTACAATAATACATCACTGTGTAATAAATTCAGCTATATATAAATAAAATGTCAATGCTTTTACAATCAGGTGCAGATTGATATAACAATGTCAATCCTTTTTAAATGACCTTGAGTGAGTGGTGTCAAGGACACCCTTCAATACATCAAGCATACACATGCCATAGGATAGTTGCTTTCTCATATCTCTTCTTCAAGATATGTGAGGCATGTTTATCTCTAACTCAAGATAGTCTGAGGTATGTTTCTTTAACTCAATATAGTGTGAGGCATGCTGATTAACTCAATATAGTGTGAGGCATGCTGATCTCTAACTCAAGATAGTGTGAGGCATGTTTATCTCTAACTCAAGACAGTGTGAGAAATGTTTATCTCTAACTCAGTGCATCATCCGCTAGAGCTTATGCCTGTAGATTCCACTCAGGCATGACCCATCACAGATGTGCAACCATCACTAATGTGACTGTCAATCTTATTGTCACTAGACACAAGGGCAACGAGGCATTTACTTGCTATTCTCTCCCACTAATCATTTGATCATCATTCACAAAACAAGCATTCTCTTTCACTCTTGCAGTTATCTCTTATTATTTATCTTGCAATGAGCGAGAGAAGAAAGAGTCAAAATATTGGGGTACGACGCAACCACACTGAAATTAGAAATAGTCAACCACAATGTTTTTCATAGAAGGTAAACAACTCAGGCGTCACCTAACAAAGTAAGGTGTCTACTAGCAAAAACTTAAGGTCAAAATATGCCTAATCTTAGCGTGGGGACAGATAAAAGGATGACGGGTGTAAAAAGAATGAAAACAACCAACATAATAATGTAGGAGAAAGCTGACACACTCAAACAGAAATGGAAAATGAACAGTCTTCACCAAGCAAAAATACATCAAAAAGAAACATCATCCACAGAACACTACTGGGTCAGTTCATTGTTATTTATCTCCCCTGGAAGGTTATGTAGACCCTTTTAGACCCAGCCTGCAAACACAGGAACCTAATATGATTGTGATATCAAAAGATCATCAAAACCGAGACAAAAACACTAAATTAGCAAATTAACATAGTTTGGGAATTATAAAATCATTCATATATTTTTCAAAGTCTGAGCTATGATGATTTTGTTCTTAAAATCTGAGAATATTTGTCAAAATCATTATGTGTTATTAAAAATACATTTGTATATTTGTTTTAAAGTCTGAGTGTTCTGTTCTAATTCTTTATTAGTTTAAGTGAACAACAAAACACATTAAACTTTCATTCTAACACTCAAAAAATGTGGCAAAAGAGAGTAAATATTTTCAGCATCCTTCTTTAACAGTCTCATTATCAAGAGAAAGGGAAAGAACTCTTTAAGACATTCAAGAGCTAGTTCAATAAAGCTCAGATAACATTTTCTAAATTTAAAATTAAAAGATTTTTATTTTAAATTTTGTATGTGGTGGTGAACTCTGTTTCTCATTTCTTAAAGCTATATAGACTCTTTGGCAAATGAAAATCTGACAGGACATATCATATTAGACATGAACAATTCATCAAAAAATCTAACTCATTCATTCATCCTACGACACATCTCCCAGTCTGAATACCAAACATCTCCTCTTAGATGTATGCATCCATATGCAAAATTAGCCATTGGACACAGACATAAAACCCTAAATTACAATCAGTGATTTACTCTTACATGAGAGAATTCTGAGGAGACAATTAGCTGTTGTGACAGGAGTTGCTTACCTTAGCAGCGTACGTAAATTTGACGCTAGATGTGTCTTGACAGGGATACAAGCTGCGCGCATGGATTGCCTAAAACAGAACGAAAAGATAAATGTTTATGTGGACTATGTGAGTGTGTTTGAATGGGTATGGGTGGAGGTGGGTTGATGGGTATGAGTGGATGCTTGTGTGCATGCATGCAAGCTGCAAACATGTATAAATTATTCAAAGAAATCATGAAAAAAATTGTGACTTTCATTAAAATAAGAAATGATGAAATTTAAAATTCATTCAACAAATTCAAATCAACAAATTCGCTATAATTTTTCAATTATCAGAATTAATTTTGCTTATAAGAATATAAAATTAATTATTTTAGTTTCTTTTAATTCTAGTGTCTCACAATAAGTATATTTTTGTCATTTATTCAAAACAATTTTCCCTTAGTGCTGCACATCAGTACTGAACCATAATGAAATAAATAACTAATTCTCAGTTTTAAAAAGGGATGATATATTTCTTTAATCATCTTTTCTTTCTTAATTTATCTAAGCCTGAACAGACAGATGCCACATTTCTCACCATCTTGTTGGGCTCCCCTACTCACATACAATTCAAGTGCATTCCTCAATCATTACTTTACTTTCCAAAAAATAAAAATAAAATTTCTTGTTTCATTCACAATGTTATCATATGGACATATTGAATAATATGAGGAAGGGGGGTGTCCTGACTAGTTTCTACAATGGAGACATTTTTTTTTAATGTATGTAGCAAAAAAATATATATCACAAATATTAATAGCTATGCCAAGTGTAATTTCTATTATCTTAAATTTGTTGCTAATTCAAGTCAAACACACATTCTTGTGACTTTTTATCTTTGATACCATTAGGCTGCAAATGCCATCCATAATGATAAACTTAAGACCTGCACACTTAGGGTTTAGTTGTACCAGGTTTATGGGCTAACCAAAAATACACATCTTTCATAAAATGGGGCTTAAAAATAAATTAAAATATACCTGGCACTGGCTGAAGAAATACGGTTGACGTTTGCCAGCTGTTTGTTCTGGACGAAGCCATTGCAAGGCTGTACATTTAGTTGGACTAGTGCTGTAGCCTATACTCACAGTAAATCTGGATAAATATGCATAATCTGGTCAAATCACAAATTTAGTATGCTTGTTTGTTTTTATAAATAGTGTCAATCTTTTATTTGTGGACTTCAGTTACCTAGAATAAATATATAAAGCTGACTAAATATATATGCAATGATAAATATGTATAGGTGACAGAATGTATATGCATTTATAAATTATATCAAAGAAAGAAAGTAGTGTTCCTATTTATTCTGAATCAATCAATCAATTCATATTGAGTGTGTGTGTTTTTATATATGCATTTGTGTTTGACTGCATATAAATACATGTATGCAAAAAAAATTGTGTATGTTAATGTTTGGCAAAGTGGAAGTAGTTATACATTGAAACATTACTAAGTCAAACCTTCTATGATGATGATGTATAATTTGGATGACCAACAAACTGGTAATATAACACCTATTCAGGACAATCATGTGTGCCTCTTCTGTTTATCCTTCAGTTGTCTGTTGTAGTGTTGATATTCATACTATATATTGCTCTTGATAAATTGACTTTAATTAACTGTCATGCCTTCTATAATTGTTAGGTGTGAACAGAGACCCCTTAATAATCATATTTCTGCCTCATCTGTATAGCCTCCCAATGTACAGTTCAGATCAGGAAGATTTCATTTTATGTGAGAATTTATTTATTCATGTCTCAGGGCTATCATGTGAAAAGGTGATATTTTTTTCTTTTTTCTCCAAAATATTTGTATAATTGTAAAAATCATAACCTAAAAATAAGTCCTCACAATCACCATCCCAGTTAATATTTTATTAAAGTTTCTCACTGGTGATGACAATGCAGAGCCATCATTTCTGCACTATATTTTAGGTCCACAGTGAAAGGGTTAATATATTATTAATTTTAAGTTATTGCTGACAGATAAGACTGTCTTTTCCTTCATGCATTACAGCCCAATCTAGCACTCACTATCCCAGGTCACTTGACACCAGCCTCTTTAAGCATCTCTGGCACATGTGCTTGCTGTTAGATGTTATCTGTACCACAGAGTCTCATATTTCCAAACTTCTTTATAGTGTATGTACTGTATACATCAGCATGGCTTCAAAACATACTTAAAAAATGCAGACATATTCTCCTAGTGATAAGAGGCAATGGATCAACATTAATATTGCACTGGACAAGGCATATTATTGCAACAGACAGACACTTTGATGATGCAAACATAACCCACCAAAAAACACACACTCACACATACTATATAAACTCTTTAGCAGGAGAAATGAAAACCATCCTTGCAGAAACCAATAGGCATGCAGCAGTAAAACACTTTAGGGGAGACCCATATTAAAAATACAATAAACAATTAAAAGTGTGTGAATTCACTGAAACATTAAATATTCTGACTGCAATTCAGCAATAGTTTCATTTTTCTTATGGAATGTATCAATCTATATTATTACTATTAGTAATAGTATATAATTTAATTTCTTTAGCATATAGGTTTTGAAAAGAAATGTAACCTTAAAATAAAACGAGCACTTAGTGCACTTACAATTAATGTGTACATCTATTAAAATTTATTTTATGCAGTAATGTTATAAAGAAAATTTATAATGTAAAAATGATCTTACTCTTTTCCAAGATCGGCTGGCAGGCGAATCTCAAGTTTGGATCCAAAAGTTGGTAATGTCCCCACAATTGAATACTGTAATGGTCTTCCTGTGGCCTGTTCTTTCACTTCGCTGATGGATAGACCCAGTGAATCTAGTATCTAAATCAAAAGAAACCAGTAAAATACATCACGCCTGTACCAGCAGACACATTTTTTTGTAGGAGAAGTCTAACAAGATTGTGCGTGTCTAAACAGACTTCTGCTCCTGCATGTGTTAAGCTGGATGATTATTATAATAATTAATATTAAAGATTACCATGATCACTAATACATGTATTCTATCATCTAAAAGGTCACAATGAATAATTAAAAAGTTTAGCAGAAAACAGTCTAGACAGCTGGCTGCCCTTGAGGGGATTAATTTCTTGATAGGTTGATTTCATTTTCCTTGGTCATTGCCAACAATTATCTACTCAAATTTGTAAAACACATGTTTAACATGTTAAAGCTGTTTATTGATCATTCAGTTATTGTGTATATAATGTGCTATACTAAATGTTATCAAAATTACATTATTCATTCCTTGCTGTCCTAAAAGAGTAGGTTATTTTGCTGAAATAATGATACAAATGTTGTAAGCTTGGAACTATATGTAATGGAATAGTTTATGGTATGCAGAGTTTAGAGTTTACTGTACCCGAAACTTGAAATTAATTTAAGAATACATATACAGTCATAGATAAACACATTATGCACCTAACCTCAAATTGCAAGATAAAATTCTGATGCACTTAAAGTACATTTTAGAGCTTCCCTAAGATTAGCAAATGCCCTTTCTACTTTTTTTTTTAAACTGATTTTTCAACCTGACATCAATGGAGAAAAAAATAGTTGTCAATTGTTATATACTAACAAAGCAAAACTTATGATGCAGCATAGGGCATAATTGTTTTTATTACAAGGCTATCTCTTGTCCCCATTTCCTCCCATCCCCACCACCTTCCAGTACACCTTTTCTTGTGAACCGACTCAAGGTCAACAAATGTTTCATCTTGTTGCATGACCTTGTTAATCACACACACACTTTTAAAACTCAAAGCAAAAGTTGTTTTGAATATCACCTTTTCATCAATAGCTTATGTACTGTCCCCAGTTTGTTTATTTGGAACATCTCAATATTGTGCATTATCAAAAGATCAATTATTAAAAGGACTTATTTTACTATTTTTATTAAAACAGCTGTTAATTACCACTGATTCAGTTACTCCATCTTTGAGTGTCATTGTTTTACAGAGTACAGCAAACATACTAAATACTGAATAGATTGATTCTATTCTTTATTACTTGGGCACTTTTTTACTTTTTTCTTTAAAAAAGAAATTTTTTTAAATGATCTCTGGGAAACTGAATGTTTCTATAAATCTCTAAATAAGTGCTTAATAATACCTGTTGGTGCTTACAAATTATTCAATCTACTAATTCTACCCCCACCCTCATCCCAGAGCATGATCTACTAAGATATAAGCAGGGCTAAAATGCAAGTAACAGCTTGTGCAATCGTCTAATCAATGTTCTACTAAAAGATCTACTTAATAGTTAATTGTGAACAATTTAACAGAAAATGAGAAATGTGAATGGACTTTTACTTGTGCTAGTGGGTAGAGCAATGCCTATTTCAATTTGAAACAAAACAAATTGCTTTACAGAGTGCAGCAAATAATACTAAATACTGAATAGGTTGATTCTATTCTTTATTTCTCAGGCACCCTTCAAAAAAAAAAAATTGTTTTTTTTTAAAAGATCTCTGAAACTGAGTGTTTCTACAACTTCTAAATAACCTCTTAATAAAACCTCGTAGTACTTAAAAATTATTCACTCTACTAATTCCTCCCCGAGTATGACCTACTAAGATTTATGCCAGGCTAAAATACAAGTAACAGAGTGGGATTCAATCTACTAATTCCTCCCCAAGCATGACCTACTAAGATTTATTACAGGCTAAAATACAAGTAACAGACTGGGAGTCAATCTACTAATTCCTCCCCAAGCATGAGATTTATGCCAGGATAAAATGCAAGTAATAGCTTGTGCAGCAGTCTACTGATCAAGTGTGGTCTACTAAAAGATCTATTTAACTGTGAACGATTTAACAAAACAGAAATATGAATGCACTTTTACTCGTGCAAGTGATCGATGCCCATTTGAAACATAACAAATGAGTTATGATGAGATGTAAAATCCCCCATTTGTTTTCTTAAATACATTGATTTTAACACTGTTTTATCTTTAATTATGATTCAATAACTGATTATGATGAAACCTTTAAACAACACAATAAAGGTAGTTTGCAAATACTACTTGGAGTTTAAATTTTAATATTATTTAAACTGATTATTTGTATATGTCATAGCTTTCTGTGTACATCACTACATGAAATAAATCTAGAATCATAAAAAAATGTAATGTATTCTAATAATCATTTAATTTATTAATGCTATACTTATCACACAGAATTATAGTAAAGGGAGGAAAAAATAATACAAAGAAATAGTAACAAAAAAGAGTAGTAACATTTATAATCAAAATGTTTATACAACAGCACTAAAACTATTTTAACTTGAATAAGATTATATATTAAGAAACATTATTAACTAATTTTTTAAATAAGTACCAGCAAAACAAACAAATAAAAATCATTCATACCATTACCAGTAAAATAATGTTGCCAGTATTATAAACAGCAATTTACTTTGCCTAATGAGAGTTTGATTTTATTTTATTTTAGGAAACAAACTCCATTTTACTTATTTCTAATTTAATTAATTACTTTTAGCACAATACACTCACAACAAGCTTACTTGGTAATTATTATCAAGAAAGCATAAATGAATGATGATGTATATACTGTTTAAAAGTTTCACTGAAGAACAGAAATTGTTTTCCTACTCAAAGCTTGGGGCATGTGACAATAGCATGTATAAAAATTAAAATAGGCAGTGCTTTCATAAATCAAACTTCAGCCCTTTATTTATAAATCACCTGTCATGGTGGGTGCTGTAAAACCTTTCAACTTTTCCTAAAAGTGAATTATATCTGAACATGAAACTCCATAGATACAATGATGTGAAAATCAAATTAAAAAATCCTTTACATTATTTTTAACTGTATTAAATATGCACATATTTCTTTCAGAATATAAATCTACAAATAAAAGCTATAGGTAATTCTTAACTATAGATATTCTGGCTTTATTATGCAAGAATAGCAATGAGAGATAAGGGACTGAAGTTGGCCTTTGTCCTGAAAATATGCTGTGAAATATTAACTTTGACTTTGTCATAGTTTATGGGATAAAGTATAAAACTGTATGCAGCTTTCTTTCAAATTTCTTTTAGTCTAAAGGTACTGCCACTGCTAGACTGATCATAACTATAAAATGCATCATTTCAATAATTTTATAGTAATGGTTATACTGATTAGTATCATATTCAAATGAATCAATCTCAGAACCAAATTATGAATAATTAATTCACAGTAACTGAGGCCTGAAAAGAGAAAAAAGTATTTATATAGTCTGTGCATAATCATAATGCTTAGTAGCTGTGCTGTCAATAACATATTCCATGACTGGATGAATATTTATATCACATTTAACTGTACTATCAAATCTTAAACTATGAATAATCTTTAGAAATCCTAGGGAGATTTAAAAAATGAAATGTGAAGAAGAAATGTATAGCTTATGCAGTCTACTAATCCACTGTAACCTACCAAGATCTATTTTAGTGTTTTATCTATTGAGATCTATTATGTGTGTATCTACTAAGAATCACATATCTATTTAAACAGAACAATCAACTGTACTTTCTACTCCTACTAGTAAACAATGTCCATCTGAGACAAAACAAATGAGATATGATGAAATACTCAAATCCCTTTTTAAAATATAATTATAACTATAAGCCTGAAAATATACTGATTATGAAAATATTTATTTTTATTATGGAAATATGTTTAATTTAATTTTATGTTAAATTTAATATAATACAAAAGTCACTCAAATTACAAGGTTTATATTTATTTTAAACATTTGTATTTTGTTTATAACAAATTTTATTTTTTTATTCTATGGGAATTCTGTTGCATTTTTTTCCTCTAGTAAAGAAAGTGGAGTAGTTTTTTTTTGTTTTTTGTTTTTTTTTTTTTTTTTTAGCAATATACACATCTCCATCCTCTGTCAACACTTTCTATGCACATAACCTTCCAACTAAAAAAAGAAAAAGTTCGAGGTTATTTAATGGAGGAAAATAAAGTTACAGCTCAGTACAATTAAAATAAAGAGTATAATACTAAGTGAATTTGTTGAGTTATAAAATTAGACAATTAATGAATTTTCAACTTGACCTTATTGTGTAAATTTCATGTTGAAGGTAAATGGGCGAACTGAAACCGGGGAAACTTCAGAAGAAAAAGGGCATACACGCATACACAAAAAGTATTCAATATGCTAAGCACATATTTTTCATAAGCCTTCTCTTCAAGAGATAAATATTGCAATCGTACATATTCGTACAGCATGACAATATCAACCGCTTAACAAATGTTTTCTATTCTTACCAGTGTATCAAGGTCCTCTTGTTTCTTATTGACAACCAAATGTGCAATTCCAGAAAGAACTTTGTTGTCAAAATCAACAGAAATGTCAAAATCAATATGTTTAATGCAGCATAAATCTGGTCGCGAGTAAGAACAGGGATCGCATGGACTCAAAGCCGCCATGATGTTTCTGCCGACGCTCGTCCTAAGAGACTCCAGCAACACGGGTTTGTCTGCTTGTCTAGGTTAAGGTATGGGCCTTATAAACAACTGAAAAGCCAACTGTGTGCGAATTAAAAATGTGGGTTCGCGCATGCTCCTCAGAATGTTTGGATATTAGTCTTCCTGCTATAAAATCGTCTAGTGACTTTTTTTTTTAAATTAAAAATCAGTGGTGATTTACGATGTTATAATAAAAGCAGCTCATAAATAATCTCAAGTAAAGTTGCTTGTAAACATTATTTTTAATAAAAGGCATGAAAAACATTTGATAAGAGTTTTTGCGCTAAGTTTATGTAGTGTCACGCAGGTCTACTTGAACTATGTACATGTACTGAGACGGAAACTACCGCATCAATTTGGTTTATTTTAATTAGTTGCACGGTGTGCGTAGTTAATGCGCTTTACGATTCACACAAATTGAAATATAAATTAACAAACAGCTCTGTAAAGTGAATAAGCTATGTTGTATGACACCGTGCAAAAAACGGACATTCTTGCTGAGAACTAGAGAAATTTTACTCATTATTTTTTTTACCACTTAAAAACCTACACAGATTTCACTATAAATCATTTTATCCGAAATAATCTTTCACTTTAAAGATTGAGATTTTGAATCGAAGCTCCCGTTAAGTTATCAAAGCCATGATCAAAAATTATTTGTGTCCAAACACCCTTACACCGTCATAAAGTGTTAAGCTGCTTTACTGAAACAACCTGTTATCACGCGTTCATTTATTTATTTATTTTAATTTTACAAATGTGTGTTTCAACGTAAATAGAAATGACATAGAAATGTTAAAACACATACAACATTTTATTTCGTGTACGAGCCTACTTCATGCTAAAACACAGACGTACAGTACGGTTTAGTAATTCATATCAGTTGGTTCTGTATGGCACTAGTAGTGATTAGTTTATTAAACCATTACCTGCAAAAACTAGAGTACGTTTGGACAAATTAGAGGAAAGGTTTTATTTATTTTTTGTTTTGTTTGTTTTTACTCAGTTGTTCGAATTAAAAATCGTTTTCGAAAGTCCTATAGCTTAATACAGTATTGATTTTACTTCAGCATTATAGAAATTGGAGAATGTCAGAAAGAGATGTCCCTTTGCCTCGAGCAGATCATTATCGGGGTGGGGGAGGGGGTGTAACTTTTATTAATGTCGAACGCACAAAATATTGAAATTTATGCCGGTTAGTCAATTGGTCAATTGTCATTCGTAGAGATAAAATACTATCTCTAGTCCTCGTGAAAATAAAAAGGGATTATAATTAGCACAAGTATAAATTCTTTTCAGAGCAGCTGCTACAGTTGAGCGCGAAAGCGGCGGAAGCCGGAAGCGCCCCCTACACTCAATCAAATGCTACAGTTGCGGCACGCCCTTCTCGTACTGATAGTAGTGTCTTTCTTTATGCTCTTAATTTTTTTTTAAGTTCATATAAGCCTGGTGTGTTAATACTAATTATGACATTATTTATAAATTGGTTTATCATTAATAATCACAATCGCTCATCAGTGATTAATTTTGGGACTCGTTTCCTAATATGAATCTCCCACTCACACATCACTATAAGCTTGCACACTACCGGTACATAACTTATAGCTGTAAGGTGATTCCTGTTTATTCTGTTCAACAGGCAATACAGCAAAATTTGAGGCTTCAGTTTGGTCTCAAGAATTCACGAAGATTATTTTGAAAATTTCTCATGGTGTGTTGAGTAGCGCACACGAAGATTCTATAACACTGCGTGGTATGCTTTTGATAGTGCATGCAAAGTTCTGGACGATTCCCCACAGTGTGCTTTGTGAGTGCATTGACAATTCTGGAAAGGTTGTGTAATGTGCCTAAAAGGGGTACATTGGACCGTCATCTGAATAAGAAAGACACGTGACTTGCTGCAAACCGCGTTATTGTGAATACGTGCTAGTGACAGTGGCCATCCTTGTAAAGGTTATGTGCATTGACTTTAATTATCTCTCTAAAACTCCACTCTCATTTCTGTGATAAATGAGATATCCATGAATATATATATATATATTCAGATTATATATTCAAATTCATGGATATATCAAACATTGTTGTGAAGTGATGTAAATGTCAATGCTCTTTTGATTATATTCATATGTTGTATATTTGATTGTTGATTTAATAAATTTGTTGTTAAATTTATTAACCTTCTTGCACGTGTATTAAAACATGTTGGAGTAATAGTGGGTGGATGGGGGCTCTTTAAATATAAATAAAAGACGGACTTTTATTACTCCCTTAGTAAGAAGTTTCCACCTGCAGAACATTACATGGCAATAAAACGTCTATCTTATTATTGTGTAAAGAGTAGAGTTTTACGACATCCTTATAATCTGCCAAGTGAGAGACAGTGTTGGTCTTGTGGGAGAATTATTAATAACTATAAATTAAGAGTCTCAATCACTTGTAATTATTTATGTGTTGCTAATTAATAAATACTAATCATAACAAGTGAAGGGTGCCCAGAGATGTGTCACACACACTTTATAAATATTTCGGCAAATATGGACATTGAGTAGAACTGTCCTACATAGTAAATGTCAGTACATGTTTCGTTGGACTAAGAAAAGCACTTGCCATGATTGATGCTGCAAATAACTAATATATCAAGCTAAAATACTACTATCAAAGCTAACAGTCTGGGGTGTTTGGTTTTGTTTCTCGAAGGAGGGTAAAGTAAATTTCTCAAACGACTGGCTTGTTATAAAAGTGTGCCTACAATCCCTGTGACGAGTCATTAAATTTCAAAGGCGGTTGATTGCTGATTAGTGAGAATTGCCAGGTTACTTAATTTTTGGCCTTTGATGAAAGCATAGGTGGTAAACGGAGTCGGGATTTTCAGTAATAATAATTTTAAAATATTCTGGTGATGGTATGAGAGTGGACCTGTATTTTTGTGTTGACGCACTTCACTTTTATTTTGTATGCCTAGCTTATATATTATGGAGGGACGCTCCAAAGGTCGGGAGCCGGAGACGAACCTTGACCCACCTTATGTCAGTCCCGGGTGGGGGGGGGGGAGTGTGGTGGTGGTACACCAAGTCTCCGAGCAAACCTTAGCTTCTTATCTCTCTTCTAAGTGCGCGTATCTGACTTACTGACAGACAAACATTTTACTTCTGCACTACTGATTACTCCTAGAAACCTTTACACTTCAAAAAGCCAAAAAGAAAGAAAATGTTCATTCCTTACCGAGAAACTCTTAACCAAGGTCAACTTGACCATTATGTATACAGATTGTATTCGTAATTTGTTTCGTACTTATTCTTTCTTATTGCTTCCCCCCCCCCCCCCGGAAAACCGTGACTGATATAGTTCTTGTTCATTTGAGTGCTTTCCCTTGCCTAGTACAGGAGGTAGGAAAGTTTGTACAGCCTCTCGTTAGCTCAAGAAGCAGCCCGGACTTTAAAGCGCCAGCAGCAAATCAACTGCAGTCTGTCACAAGATGGAAATATCGACAAACACAATACGTCAAAAAAGACTCGCACTACGGACTGTAAAAAGAGAGCGGCAGAACCCACGGGCAAAAGACTGGTAGATCTCAAACCCGCCTGTCTAGTGCTTATGGTACACACAACAAAATGTATTGAGTGGCTCTGGAACGAACCGGAATTTTTACTTTCATACCCTAACATCACCTCAACGCACTAGAGGAAAAAAATTTTTTTTTTTAATTTCGACGGGACAGACAACGACGACAGCCTCCATCCCCCCCCCCCCCCCGAGTCAAGCGAGGGGAGGCGAAGCCCTGCCTGAGCGTCATCAAAAGGCGAGAAGACGACAACCTTAAAATGCACGCTCAGTTGGGAGAGAAGTTAATGAAACAAAACAAAAAGGATGCACCAGATCGAAAAATGAAATACGCTGTACTCGAACGACTACCAGCACCACCACCCCTGTCCTTTTAAGGGCTGGGTGAACAAGAAAGTCTTCAAAAGAAACACATAACCATGAATATTATCACGGACCCAAAGACCAAAAGGGCGTACGACAACTTACTATTCTCACTATTCTACACACAAAAAAAAAACCTACATGCCATAAGGGAAGCATTTGCAATTCACCAGAACTGGCGCTGTGTTAATAAAGGAGAAAGGTACCCACCACCAAGTACTGACAACGAGACTCGAACATCTACCAACACGAGTGATAAAGAAAACAATGCGCACATTGTGTGGAAAATACCACCAAGGACCAAAGTCAACTCGACACAGACTTTGAACCAGAAGAACAAAACCAAGCATTTTCCCAGACACCACCCACAATGACTGATGAAAAGAAAACCCAGACTCCAACTACTACAACGGAAGGGAAAAAATTCAGACGGCGACACAGAAGAAAGAGGAAAATAAAAATCCACGCAAAGTAGCCAATGGTCACACCAAAAAACGTCAAAATGAAGGGAAAAATAATCCCAAACTGAAAATGTATACAATCAGACTGAAATTGTCACGGTACAGGAGAAGGTGGCAAAGGTACTTGAGGCACCACCCCTCTCACCTTTACCAGTGACGCCACCCAGACCAACAACTACGGCGACAACGACAACAACAGAAGGCCAGCCTACAACAACAGCAAGAGAACAGGGCCAAAGAAGAACAAGACGGCGCCCACCACAACATATCCGACAACAGCAACAGCGCCACCAACAGACACACAACGACAACCACAACAACGACGCAGATACCATCAACAACAGCGTCGACAACAACAGTGGCAGTACTACGAACAACAGTACCCGCCGTGGGTTTTTTTTAACCACCCAGTGGCTGACTTGATCCAGCTGATGCTCGACCACTTTTACTGGCCACCAACACCCATCTTTGGATATCCCAAAGGACACCGGGGACAGCCACAGCAACGACAACGACAACACCACTAGTGAGGAGGTCGAGAGGTTGAACATCCCGGGTGCACGTACACACTAGGTATAGATCTGGTGTGTTACTAGCCTGGGCTCTGTAAACCCCACCCCTACTTTAACATCAGGAACGACTACAACAACAACAAAAATTTCACTGCCAGGAACGACAACAAAAAACACAACCCCAGCCCACGGATTGCCGGGTGGGAGTCCGCCTTTGCCGGCCAGACATGTTCGCAACGGACGCACGCAGCAAGAAGGCATTACCTCCTCCCTCCCCATCTCCCAGCGCGAAAGCGGCGGAAGTCGGAAGCGCCCCCTACATTGACGACGAAGAGAAGTTAACGCAACAACACAACTCAGCGAATGTTCAGGTGGAAGCAGTCATAAAAACCCATTTAATATCTCAACAGCAATCCGGGCTTGGTTCCCGCTCGATGATAAAAGGCTTACCGCTCACAATGGCGAGACCTAAGTGTCTAGTCCCTCTTTTGGGACCTAAGTGTCTAGTCCCTCTTTTGGGACCTAAGTGTCTAGTCCGTCTTTTGGGACGCAAAAGCGAGCCTCGTGTGATATGGACCACGCAATTTATAGTTCCACTGGCAGTTTAGAATCGGGAAGAGTTGGCATAAATGCCTAGAAAATTTAGGCCTACCCCCACCCTCAAACCTTTTCCTAATTTTGGCTTCTCTATGCCCACATTTCTTTCTTCCAAAATTTTTTGCCATTTCCTGAAACAAAAAGTTGGAAGAAGGCGTAACAGTTAAAACGTCCTTCAGACAATCAACCAAGAAAAACAAATACAGTCCAAAAAACCAAACCTGCTTTTCCACCGTTGTTAGGTGTTTGCAGAGCGTAAATCACCCATAATTTAATTCAGGCAGTTTGTTTGCTCTGACCTGACATTATCAGTTCATTAGTAACATCCAGCTATATAACTGCTAGCTTACTATAGACTTTATAGCGGAAATTGCAAATCCTGTCATAAATTGTGAGTGACATGTAGTTTTCGGTAATGAAGTAAAACTTATACTGAGTCAATATCACACTGCATAAATATTGGAGTACGTGTATACAGCAAGCATGGCAGCCAGCTAGCTTGGATGATGATGAAAGGTGTTTCTGTAGTCGTGAATGAGAAAAGGAACACATTCAACTGAAATCGCATGGGTGCATATGTGTGTGTGTGTGTGTGTGTGTGTGTGTGTGTGTGTGTGTGTGTGTGTGTGTGTGTGTGTGTGTGTTTGTGTGTTACAGAGTGTGAAATCCTCGTATGTTTGGCATTATTTGTCAAGCACTGTCATGTGACCGTGGACCAAGTTAGGTCGACTAAAACCAGTTAGGGAGCTAACGGTGATATATACTTTATATTGGTGCACAGAATATATGAACAGAAATTTGTGCCAAGAAAGGCATTTGCAGGAAAATATGCGATTATATTGCGTTACCGTGAGGTCACAAGCACCCTGTGTGAACATTGTGCACAGTTTCTCTTGACTAAATTCTGACGCATGAAAGGTGTGTCAAAATTTGGTCCTATAGCACCTTGATAAGGTGAAAGAATTTTAGTATAAATGTACGCCAATCCATAAGTGTGAAAAGTCACGTGATTAAAATCTCACATAATTGTTTACTTTGCTGGTGTCACATTCTGATTTACTGAAACGTGTGTGAAAAGCATAAGAGAATAATATATTGCTAGCCATGCTTATCTTAAGACTTTTATTTTCCTGTGCTGTTAAGTCGAACTACCGGCCAAGACTAAGAAAAGTGCAATTTGTTCAGGACAGACATTATCATATAGCACCATGACTTCAGGTCAAGTGTTTATTGCCTGTTCCAGCCTCAGACCCGACCAGTCAAGAGTCTTGCAGCGCTCAGTCTGTGTAAAGAGTCATAAACCTTGTAACTGACAGTTAAATGCAGTTATACCAGACACAATAACTACAGTCTGGGTTGTGTTGGGATTATTATTACTTGTATTTTTTTAATATTTAACTTGATATTTTTCTTTCGGGGTTGTATGGGTAAGGAGTGAAAAGCCCCTTCCACTTTCTCTGACTACAGAATAATGGTGTGTACAGAGGCTCACGAATCCGAAGCGCTGTGAAGGCCATACGTTCGTAAAGAATTTGCAAGAACTGCATGAAGAAGGGAGTCGATAGAACCAAGTTAAATCATTGCCAACAAACATCAGATAGGTGATTGACTTCTAAATTTACACCTCCTAAGAATCACTCTATGCTGTAACTTTCCATTCTCTTAGTACCTGCAGTGTGTTTGTAAAGAATTAGATTACATATGAAAAGTGTTGATAGTGCTCATCAAAAAGCCAAGACTTTTGAGCGGGCAAAACATTGCTATAATAAAGTGATAAACATTCTTAAAGGATTCTTAACTTCAGGAGCCTATTTCTGTACCAGATGTCAGTAACAGATTTTTTATTTAGTCACTAACTTGTGTCATAAGAACAGTACTTCATAATTAACCTTCGCCTTTTGACTACTACTTATTATGTATCAAATATTTCTTGTTTAACTTTTATTGTGTCACATAATATTTTGTTATTTGTTACACTTCCACTTTGTTTAAATTTAGAAGGAGATTTGTGCATGCTTGGGGTTGGGGAGCGAAATTTAGATCATTCTTAAAAGTCAGATAATAACATATCTTGGGAAATGTCCCTCCAAGCTGAGAGAGAGTGTGGGGGAGTGGGTGACCAGAATTTCTATACGAGTGTTGGGGGGATGGGAACCGGTAACACTCAGAGACAAGGTGGAGATGCACCTGACCGATATCCGTCTGCAATCACGAAGATCCGTTCGGGTTTTAAGTTATTTCACTAGGAGTGAAATAATTATAGAAGTGTAATAATTATAGAAGTCTTTCTGTAAATTGAGGGCGTTGCTTGTTTACAGAATGATAGAGTGTATATATATATAAGTTGGCTTAATGTGGCCAGCAATGGTAACTTATGGTTTTGTGTCCCTAGATTCCCTGATGGAGTTGAGTTCATTTTGTGAACTACGTTGAGTTTATTGCTAATTTGAAATAGACCTGCTGAAGCTAAATTAAATTTGTTCGAGTTGCTACATATAGTGTCTTAACCTGAAAGTGAAATTATCCAGTACTTAAAGTTGAACTGTGCTGGAGTTAGTTTTCTGTGACTTTGGGTATTGAATTTCTGACGTAGCTGTGTCAGATGATTCAGAAAGAGGGTAAACTTCATTTGAATATATGATTGTCTAGTCTCTACTATTCAGGCTACTTTTCTGTAGCAGCTCTATGCAGACTTTCGAGTTGAACAGTTGTTTGATTAGTTGTTATCACGGCTCGTTGAATGTTGTTTATTTTCTTCCCTTGTGTACTCAAGGAAATCAACATATAGTTATTATAGCTTGTATTGTTCGTACATAGTGGGTATCGAAGTCTGGCTGTTTGGAGAACTATATGCTGTCCTATTTCCCCTAACCAGCGCTAGACTTGTACAGAGAGTGAGTCATCCCAGTTATGATACGGTCGACCAACCTATCTACATCACAACAGCCAGCCAAAGGCGCGTGTAACACACACACACACACACACACACACACACACACACACACACACTGTCGAATAAGATCTTACTTTTGTCTCTGTCCAATAAAGAGTTGGAATTTACCGTTGTTCATTTGTATTAAAAATGCTCCCTATGTACAACTCACTATCTTCACATTGCCCCAAATTATTAAATAATAATAATGTTCAGAAACCTTCTCCTCCTGCATAAACATACGTCTTAATTCGAAAGCCCCAGAAATGCTCTAGAATCTAGACTACAAAAAAAAAAAAAATGGGGGATGGGTGAAACACAAGCAAACCGGTCAAGGGTCTGGTCAACACGACAACGACAACAAAACCACGAAAGAGTGTAAATTTTAAAAAGTTTAACAAAAAAGAAGGAATAAATATGTGGTAGTGTATCTGTGGTCTACACAGTGTAGTGGTGGTCTCCATAGTGTATCAGTGGTCCACATAGTGTACGGTGTCCACATAGTGTGAAACCATCTTTGTTAAAACGCTCTGTCAGTGAGTTACGCTTCTGTAAAGAAAAAAAAAACAATCCAAAACAATGTCCAAAATAGGTCACTGCTATTAATGTGGGGATATGTTATTGATTGATGATGACGACATTGGTGGTGGCGGTGGTGGCGGCGGCGGAGGTGATCATCATAACAGAAGCATTGAGCAAGACAACGTGAGCTGAAGGATCTCCGAATAAACTACTAAAATTAACTCAACCTGCCCTACCGCTGAAAGCAACTGAAGTGCGCGCATCCTCCATAAAACAAGGTTCAGTAGCAATTAGGTAAGAGAAAAGTTTTGACCCTGCAAGCCACTTAAAACCTAGAAGCCGCTGAAGCTGAAATAGTGTGCTTTCAAAAGAGATTTCTCCCAAAGAGTTGATTACTTCGGTTTCTCTGACGAAATCTGTCCCAAAAAGTTAATTACTTCAGTCACCTTTGGTGAAATAAAATCTGTCACTCTGATACAAAGAGGTGTCCCCCCAAAAAAAGTTAACTCAGCTCCTCTGACGAAATGAGGTATCATTTTTCTTGTCGTCCTATAGCTGACTTTTGCATTAGACATACTTTCCCCTATTTTTGCAAAGATGTCTATGTATAACTCTATAATCTATATCTATAGCATCGAGCTTCCGAAGACAAACGTTGGTTTTGTAAGTCAAGTTACTGTCAATGTCACTCACCACCTACGCGAGTTAGTAACTTCCAGTTCGTCATGACCTGTCAAAATTTACAGCTCCGGTCGGTAGATAAGGCAGATGGCTAAACGTTTAAGTCAATACATTGTTTAACTAGAGTTTGCAAGCACACCATTGAGCCTTATCTCCTAGGTCTGTCGTCTGCTACTCCATCGGGGGGGGGGGGGGGATGTAAAATGATTTATACAGCTCTACATGCCTGAGTGGAACTGATAGCCGCTAGTAGCATCTTGTCAGCTTTGTCGTCTACAGCTGTGACGCAAACTAGCTACTTGCAATTTGAGACGGAGGAGGAAGGGAGAGTAAATTCTGTTGTTTTTAAATGTTATCTTGAATGCTGGCCCACTGATACCATCTTTCAACCGGTGACTGTTTACGAAGCACACACTGAAGCACCGAAATAAATCTTTTGATGTCGAGGTTCGCCGTCTTACCGCTTCGTAAGCCTGCAAAGAACGAATTAAATCAAAGATCGACAAGGAAAGAGACAGAGAGAAAAGTCACATTGAACGCTATATAATTTATTGCTTTTCTTAGGTTATACCTTTGATCCTTATCGTCTTAAAACTTAGTCTCTCAAGCTTGTCAGATTTCCCACTGCTTTGCGAGTACTTTTATATTTTTTCCCCCCATTTACATTAGTGTGAACAATGATACTCGATTTCTAGGTCAGTTGTATGCGGAGTTAATACTTGCAAAATCAATTTCCCGGGCGCGAAATTATTTTTCATACAAGGCTTGTGGCAGGATTGCTTCTCTCTAGTATGCGTTAAGTCAGAAAGTCGATTTGCGCGATAAACGCTCACCCAAATCATGCAAATGTGACGTAGGTAGTGGTACTATATATTTTATATACAAGTTTGAAAATCATTATTTCTATTCTTTTCGTGTTGTTTATGTAAATTATTTCTAATTATGTGTTTATAGTATTATTTGGTTTTACCATCTTCACTCCATTAAAAGAAAAATAAGTATTGTATGTTATAAATGTACAAAGTTCACAATAATCGATCGTGGGGAAATAAAATATACACTACATACTGTCTCAGTTCTACCTCATCTTGAAACTGTTTTTAGTTCAAGTATGTCGTTAGTAGTTTTTTTTTTAAGGTCATGGATACTTTATAGTACAGTTACGTTGAAAATTAAAAAAGGGCGAGCAGTCCGTATACAACCGTCGTGTTTAAAATAACAAGGAGATCTGGATACAACAAAATGAAGGACAAAAGCTGTATTGTACGTGGAAAGTGTTAATCCAAAAATGCTATTCTTATTGCTATATTTAAGTTATTATTAGACAAAAATTAGCAGAAACAAAAACTAAATGAAGAAAGAAAGAAAAGAAAAGATTACTCTTTATTTTAAAAAAAATGAGAAACAGATTTAGTGTGTGGATTGATTTTCGGGTTTTATTTGCAGCTAATCCTAACTCTAATCTTTTTCCTTAAAAAAAACACACACACACACAAAAACAAAAACCAGCGCGACTGTCGTGTACGGAGACTACAATGAACTGCTGGGTCTTCCGTTCACGACTCCCAATTTTACATATTTTTAAAATTTCGTGAATTAGAAAATATGACATTTTTCTTTTGACAGATAACTAAAGTTACAAATACAAATTTGTTCTTTCTTTTTGTTTTCGGGGCAGGTAATAAAATAAAGTTGACAAACCACTTCAGACTGTGTACCAACGACTGAGTTAATATTTATTGCTTTAGTTTAGACTTAGAGGATGATATTCGTCTCATTTCCTGAAAGGACGGGTCATATAATTTTCGCAAATCCTTACGGACAGTACTAAAAGAAAATTAATGCCGCATGAATCACCCTGCACAAAGAGAACACGAAGCGACAATGTTATTTTAGGTGTTTCCCTTCGCCATAACCGCATCTGTTTCCCTTGACCTCGAAACACGTGGCGACGTCATTATCCTAGTGTACTACTTGAACATAATTCTTAAAACAAAGCATATCATGTTAACAATGATCCTATCCTTCGCGAAATTAGTTTTCATTTGTTTCTAAATTATTTTCTAAATTAATATTAGAGAATGTTTGAAGCAGTTTGATTCAAGCAAAGGAGTAGGGATGGGGGGAACCTACACGAGTGAGTAGATACAACTTCCTTTCCTCCAACGGTAAACAGATTAGTTAGAAATTCATCCTCAATCCAACTGACTCATATTTAGAGTACCTCATTAAAAGATTGTTATAATATGATATTTCACTGACTAACACTCCTGTTATAACTATACAATTCAGTGTTATGTTGGTATGTCCAGAGACTTGCAGTTTGTGTTCGACACTTATTGGCTGACATTGTAGTATACATACTGATACATATACTGATATTTAGTCAGCATTTCTAATAGTGACATTGTAGTATACATACTGATACATATACTGATATTTAGTCAGCATTTCTTAGTGACATTGTAGTATACATACTGATACATATATTGATAGTCAGCATTTCTTACTGACATTGTAACATACATACTGATAGTTAGTTAGCATTTCTTACTGACATTGTAGTACACATACTGATACATATATTAATAGTTAGTCAGCATTTATTACTGACATTGTGGTATGCATATTAATACATTGTATTGATAGTCGGCATTTATTACTGTCATTGTCAGACAATATACTGTAATATAAACTGCTAATCAGCATGTTTATTGACATTAAAGTACCTATACTGATACATATATTGATAGATAATCGAAATTTATTACTGACATTAAAGTATCTGTACTGGTACATATTTTCATAGATAATAAGAATTTATTACTGACATTAATGTATCTGTACTGGTACATTATTATATTGATAGATAATCGGAATTTGTTATCGACATTAAAGTACCTGTACTGATACATATTTTCATAGATAATAAGAATTTATTACCGACATTAAAGTACATGTACTGATACATATTTTGATAGATAATCGGAATTTATTTATTACTGACAGCGAAGTACATGTACTGTTGTATATTCCGATACGGTACTGTTGTTGACGGAATGTTTATCTGGTATTAGATTGCACAGTGCTATTAACTTACGAATTAATCAGACACATTATTTAATGCTCGCTCTTTCCATATTAGAATCTAATTAGCATTCAGCTTAATGAGAATTATACATACTCTAATCACCATTCAGCATAATGAGAGTTATACATACTCTAATCACCATTCAGCATAATGAGAGTTATACATACTCTAATCAGCATTCAGCGTAATGAGAGTTATACATACTCATCAGCATAATGAGAGTTATAAATAGTCTAATCAGCATTCAGCGTAATGAGAGTTATAAATACTCTAATCAGCATTCAGCTTAATGATAGTTATATATACTCTAATTAGCATTCAACTTAAAGATATATATATATACACAAATATATAATTTCATAACTTCTTATAATTATTTAGATTTACTGTTTACATACGTAAATTACAAATTTATACTCTTCTGCATTACTTATTTTTAATTTGTAAAAAATAAATACATATTAACATGAATATTTAGTGTTCCATTCGTGTTAAACTCATTACTGAAAATTGTCATTGCTATATACACATTTCATGAACTAAAACAAAAAGGACTATATGATGATATTAATTCTTCTTAACACTGAGAGGCAGATTTAGTCTTCAGATGATCTCTGACCTTTCCGGTCATATTACATGTACATAAGTAATCAAGCTTCAGCAAACTGATAAGTTTATATCTCAATGAATGTACTGTACACACACACACACACACACACACATGCACGATTGCATGCATGTCTACAGAGTATGATTGTTTTATCTTACTACCTCACCTAATTGATATTATTTTAATAATATAAATTCTAACTGGGATAATTTTTATTTTTTGCGAAATCGTACCACGAGTACCCTTTACGAACAATGGACTGATGTTCTGTAGCGTAACCGAAAGGCGTCCATGAGAACGATCTATCTTTTGACAATTGTATTTTTATTGTCCTGGTAGAAAATGACTCAAGCCGTTAAATGAATGCATATAATTTGAACACTCCTCTGAAAACTATTTTTAATAGTCCGTCAACAGTCATAGCCTATACACTACGCAAATCGTAAAGTATTTCTATTTAATAATATAAATGTTTTGTTGTACAAGGCGCTCTAGTTTTTCTAATCAAATGAAAATGCCTGTTTTCACTGCTGACACGCTTCGTTGGTTAGCGAAACAATATGACGCACTTCATAGTTTGGCGAATCAATATAACGCAATTCATAGGTTAGCGAAACAATTTGGTGCACTTTATTGGTTAGCGAATCAATATAACGCACTTCATTGGTTAGCGAATCAATATGACGCACTTCATAGGTTAGCGAAAAAATATAACGCACTTCATAGGTTAGCGAAGCAATATGACGCACTTCATTGGTTAGCGAAGCAATATGACGCACTTCATAGGTTAGCGAAAAAATATAATGCACATCATAGGTTAGCGAAACAATATAACGCAGCGTTTGTTCAAGCTAAGTGTGCCATCTAGTGCTAATTTTACAGTCGATTTCCGGTACGTATTAATAAGGGGGACAACTTCCTAAGACAAAATACTCTCTCTGTAGAGAGTATTAGAAAACATTCTTCACTGTTTCAATGATTTCCTTGTTAAAGATCCATGCACTTGCATTTCCTTCGTTTTATAATTCTTAGATTTAGGTTATCGCCAACTTCTGTTGGTTTCACACGTCGTTCCAAACAATTACTAGAAGCTTTTTTAATAAAAGAAACCACTTTAACACGCACATATCACACGCACTTCTCTTGCAGCGGTGTCAAAGTGCTTGTCTTTATACAATTGTATATTTATATTTATGTAATTTTTAATCTCTTTCAAGTAACGGTACTCACCTACCCACCAACCCTTCAGCTCCGACCCTCCCACCTCCCAGTTGTTTAGTCATTTATTCACTAGAACGTAAACACCAGTTGTTGACGTGTGTGTGTGTGTGTGTGTGTGTGTGTGTGTGTGTGTGTGTGTAGTTAAAATCAAGCATAAACCCGATTTTTAAAAAATTTAATTGATAGAACGTGCACGAGGGTGAAAGAGATTACTACACAGATTGCACAATTTCGTGCGTACTGAGAAAGGTCAAGTCAAGGCCTTACGGACGTACGGATGTAAATGAAACAAACATAATCTCGTATGCGAATATGTAGGCTTTAAAGTTTATCTCTTTGTTCTTCACGTATCTGGAGGCCTTACTGAACTGACGGAAAGGTGAGATAACGTTAGGTTCTCGTACACGCTCTTGGCTCCTCATGGTTGCAATTCGAGGTAACTCATTATGATAAGGGAATCAAGCTACCTGTCAAGGGGAGCAACTCTTAAATACAATCTAATCTTCTGCAAGTTACGCGAAGTACTAAGAGAGCTTGAATGATACGTCTGTCTTTTTCCCATTAGCAAGACTGGAAATGTCGTTTGCGTGTCAATGTTTATTCACACTGTGTACTTGTACATTTATTTTATTACTTTTCTTTATTTGTTGTATAATTATTGTCATTTTGTATGTGAATTCATTATGTTTTGTTACAGCATCTTTAGTTGTTTTGTATGTCTAAGTAGTTTTAAAATATTGTGCATTTCACATGTAATTATTGCAATGTACCAAGAAGTTTTATGAGATTAAGTGCTGAATAATACATTGTTTTATTATTATTATCAGTGGGGTGTGTCCATCGACTTTCTCACGCTATTATTAAGATATTAAAATGTAAAACATCTTAATTCATAATAATATTTTTAAAATAATAATAATAATAATAATTTAAAGAGTAACAACAGTTCAACTCTATTATTGAAATCTTTCTAAAATAGTTATTTTCAACTCGAAACCTTTCAGAACTGACACTTTATTCTCTTAACTTCTATCAGAGCTTCTATCTAGTTATTCTCAGAGATTCTGTCACGTACTTCCAAGAGTTTGTATCAGAGATTCTATAAATTTATTCTTAGAGCTTCTATCACGTTATTCCTATAGCTTCTAAGATGTTATACTCAGAGCTTCTATCAAATTATTCTTAGAGCTTCTATCACTTTATTCTCATAGCTTCTATCACTTTATTCCCATAGCTTCTATCACTTTATTCTCATAGCTTCTATCACTTTATTCTCATAGCTTCTATCACTTTATTCCCATAGCTTCTATCACTTTATTCTCATAGCTTCTATCACTTTATTCTCATAGCTTCTATCACTTTATTCTCATAGCTTCTATCACTTTATTCTCATAGCTTCTATCACCTTATTCCCATAGCTTCTATCAAGTTATATCCCAGGTATTCTCATAGCTTCCGTATTGCGGAACCTTACCCATACAGAGAGTCAAAGTTACTCTCGCTGTTTTCGGGAAAACCCGCATGCTCGCTGTTTCTGCATTTTGTTTATGTTCGATTTTCAGAAGATATTTTCTGTACATGTAATTTTATACACATTCATACGTGTATATATTATATAACACACACACACACAAACACACACACACACACACACACAAACACACATACACACACACACACACACACACACATATATATACTTGAAACAATATGCATGTGTGGAGAGTATTTTTTTTTTTGGGGGGGGGGGGGTGTCGCGTGTGGCATCGCAATGACACCCATACATATCCAAACACACGTACAGACAATTTCTTTTTACTTCGAATGGTGAGTGAAAAAGAATGCAGTGTAATGTGTGCGCGAAGGAAGAAATCATTACGAACAAAGGACAAGCAGCATACCTCATTTGAGAAACATTCAAGCAGATCACCACAGTTGTAAGAATGAATTAATAAACACGTCCAACGGATATATCTCGATGCGATACGAGGTGTCTGTCTCCATTAAGCGAGAAATGATGTAGCGGTGAAAACCAAATGAATGTATGGACGAATGTCCTCTCCTTGCTCGACCAAACTGCCCTCAGTTCCGAACGATGGTTGCTGCCGACAGGTTTTGGTCCGTCGAATGGAGACATGGAGACCGAAAGGTCTGTATCATGGAAGATTAGGTAGCCAGGAAAAAAACCATGTATGTTGTTCCAGCCAGACAAACGGGGAACATTCGAAAGGTGTTTTTTTCATATTATGGAAAATTGAAATAAAACCATGCCAGTACTCAGTGTGTAAGCTGAGATCTAACACAACTGTCGGGAACTCGCGCACACATACAGTGAGGAGGAAAATGGAGTCCCATCTTAAATGTAACTGTCAAAATCTGCTGATTCCATGGGCTTCTGGAAAGTCCGCAACATAAAAGTGTGCATTATGACTTGCCAACTATTAAAAAAAAAAAACATCTGTTGTATATGGGTGCACTACCACTATAGGCGCTTCCTCGTAAAAAGAAAAATAATCCCTAGCTATTCTTAATTAACATCAAGATAAATAAACACTACTTCACATATTTACTTTATACAGATAGATTTGTAAATATTTGTAAAGATACATGAATATCCACTCTCGAACACACTGACTGTGCATGTAAAACATAAGCTTTAATTTAACAATAAATCTTACGACCAATAATAAGGGAGATAATAATGCTTTAAGAAAAATAAATAAATTTTGGATAGGGTTATTCCCCCTTTTCCGTGACAGCACCATAATTGGCTGCCTCTGAGCAGTGAGGACCTGTTCGGTTAGAAAAATGAACTGAAATATTAACTGAGAGTCATTATATATGATGCGGCCACAGAAAAGTTAATTGCTATTTATCTTGGTGTATATTATACTGTTCATGATTTGATAATATTTAGTACCATAAATTCTGTTATTGACATTATAAATTTGATAATTTTGTTATAACGTAAAGTGAATTTGCGATATTAAACTATTTAAATTTCTAACTCATATTTTTAAATAGCATAATTGAATATTCATATAATAAATTCACAGATTTTATAAAATGAATTCCATTTCATTACCTCTTGCAAAAGGATATTTCAGGTTATTTAGTTGTACACAAGTTACTGAAAGTCAAACACAAGTTGCTTGAAGTCAGGTGTACACAAGTTCTTTCAAGTCAGTTGCACACAAGTTGTTTCAAGTCAGTTGCATACAAGTTATTTCAAGTCAGTTGTACACAAGTTATTTCAAGTCAGGTGTACTCAAGTTGTTTCAAGTCAGGTGTACGCAAGTTATTTCAAGTCAGGTGTACTCAAGTTATTTCAAGTCGGGTGTACACAAGTTATTTCAAGTCAGGTGTTGTGGCATGGGGTTTTTAAAAGGTGTTAGAAAATATATAAAACCCTAACATGGCCAATCACACACACACACACACACACACACACACACACACACACACACACACACACACACATACACACACACACACACACACACACACACACACACACACACACACACACACACACACAACTCAGCGGTGTCAGGTGTCACGAGTATTTACGTTTAACATTTAAAACATAACAAGTACAAATGGCAATGGACGAAACCCCCAATCCCAAACTGAAGAAAGTACGAAAACATAGATAACATATAAAAGAAAACAAATACCCGTGAACTTAGCGATGAAATAGAAAGTACGAAAACATAGATAACATGTAAAGAAAACAAATACCCGTGAACTTAGCGATGAAATAGAAAGTACGAAAACATAGATAACATGTAAAGAAAACAAATACCCGTGAACTTAGCGATGAAATAGAAAGTACGAAAACATAGATAACATGTAAAGAAAACAAATACCCGTGAACTTAGCGATGAAATAGAAAAACTTTATAAGTAATGATCATAGAAGTTTCTAATGAAATTAAGCACAAATATGCAATGCGACATTAGTGTTCACTATTAGGTTTTGTGTTCACAATGTGGCCGAAAAGGAGTTTGTAATATATTTTATCTCTCTGGACTTGCCAGACTTGCCTACCATTGGTAGGCTGACTAAAGGAGTAGTGGTTCTCACACCCTGGATCAGTCAAGCGTGTGGAGCAGGCTGTGAGCTTTGCATCTGTCTGTGTACACTGAAAAGCAATAGTCATCCTCGACCTGTTCTACCCACTCAAGAGGTGCAGGACAGAGTAGGCAAAGTAGACAAAGTTCAAAGTTCAACTGACCTTTCTCTGCAAAAAGAACTTTTTACCAGTGTCGTGTCTGGGAGAGGATGGCAGGACGGTCCTTTTATGACTGGGTCTGTCTGGACTCAGTCTTGGCTAAATATCTGGGATATTATTATAAACTGACCCAGAAGAATAACATCGCCAGGGTCTCTCGTGCAAAGGGAGAGTAGCAGGTATATGCAAAAATCTAAGGTTTGACCACTTGGCGCGAGTTTGGCGAGTAGATTCTCGCAAAGATGAATTGCCAGGCGGCCGGGTCTTCTTGTACCGTGACAACTGTACACGTTTCTTTGAAGTCAGTAGTGCATACCTTCATTTTAAATCAATTATTCACAAGTTCATCAGTTGTTCACATGTTTATT
Organism: Sinotaia quadrata; assembly: GCA_028829895.1. Lineage (NCBI taxonomy): Eukaryota > Metazoa > Mollusca > Gastropoda > Architaenioglossa > Viviparidae > Sinotaia > Sinotaia quadrata. Next base: position 21,985,730 of record CM054178.1, read on the forward strand.
TTAACTCATTTATTCACAAGTTCATTTAACTCAATTGTTCACACGTTCATTGCAAATCAGTTATTCACAAGTTCACTTTAAATCAGTTGCACACAAGTTATTCACAAGTTCATTTCAGGTAACTGAGTTGTACACGCATTCATTTCAGGTAACTGAGTTGTACACGCATTCATTTCAAGACATTTAGTTTTACACGAATTCGTTTTTAAAGTCATTTATATATATGTTCATTATAAAACGGTTGTATACAAGTACATTTTAAGTAATTTATACGTAAATTCATTAAAAGTCAGTTGTACAGTAACGTAAATTCATTATAAGTCTGTTGTACAGTAGTTCATCTTATGTCAGTCACGTTTGATGTGTACAAGTTCATTTCAAAAGAGACAGTAGTAGTATACGAATTCTTCATGAATGTCAGCACAAGACATTTCTTCAATGGCAAATAAAAATTTTAAACTATCATGAACATAAAATATTCCTGAAACGTGAATTAATACAAAGTAACACTTTTTCAGTACTTATATCAAGACATCTGAAAATATACTTAAAACTGTCGCCAATTTGGAATGTCACAGCTTTCGTTAACAATGCAATTTTTTAAAACTCTTCTTAACCTCGTCTCGTTTCATTATCACTTCAAGTCGGTGAATCTCAAACAGATTTTTTTTTTAATTGACTTTAACTGTTTGCTAGCAATAACGGTAAACAGTACCGCTCTTAGAATGCGGAAAATGACATTGGTTCGATTACAAATATATAAGTCAGTCTTGATTCATTCAAATAAATAGCACAAGGTGACAAGTTTCAACATGACGTGTTGACTCTCAAACTGTCGCCCGCTTATAACAGTGTTGCCTCACTCCTTTCAGGGGCCCCTCGACAACGGATCAAAATAATATTGAATTGATTTGATCTAGAAATAACATAATATGTTTAATTTGTTTAATAACATTTTTGTTTTGTGTAATCAAAATTGGTTTATTAAAATTTTGGCTGGTAAAATTAAAAACGTAATAGGAGATAAATTGCGAGGGGGCCCCCGAGATTTCGACTGTCTAGGAACCTCCACAGGGTTTAATCCGGCACTGCTACCGGATCGATCGTGAAAGATAACATTAACAGCAAAATACGTGACTGAGACAGAAGATAACATTAACAGCAAAATACGTGACTGAGACAGAAGATAACATTAACAACAAAATACGTGACTGAGACAGAAGATAACATTAACAGCAAAATACGTGGCTGAGACAGAAGATAACATTAACAGCAAAATACGTGGCTGAGACAGAAGATAACATTAACAGCAAAATACGTGACTGAGACAGAAGATAACATTAACAACAAAATACGTGGCTGAGACAGAAGATAACATTAACAGCAAAATACGTGGCTGAGACAGAAGATAACATTAACAACAAAATACGTGGCTGAGACAGAAGATAACATTAACAGCAAAATACGTGGCTGAGGCAGAAGATAACATTAACAGCAAAATACGTGACTGAGACAGAAGATAACATTAACAGCAAAATACGTGGCTGAGACAGAAGATAACATTAACAACAAAATACGTGGCTGAGACAGAAGATAACATTAACAACAAAATACGTGACTGAGACAGAAGATAACATTAACAACAAAATACGTGGCTGAGACAGAAGATAACATTAACAACAAAATACGTGACTGAGACAGAAGATAACATTAACAGCAAAATACCTGGCTGAGACAGAAGATAACATTAACAACAAAATACGTGACTGAGACAGAAGATAACATTAACAGTGCGTTTGTGTGTCTGTGTGTTTGTATATTTGGGGGTGGGGGTGGTATATGCTGTATACCGGCGTGAGCGTATCAGCTAGTTATGCCATCTCTTTATTTTTGACATTATATTGCTAAATGTGTCTGACTCAACAAAAGTCGTTACTGCAACTGAGGATATAGATTTAACTAAATTAAAATTTAAAAATAATCCACTGAAAAATGAGAATAAAAGGGAGAAGTGTTGCTAGTTCGTCAAGAAGTACTAGTGTAGACACACACACACACACACACACACACACACACACACACACACACACACACACACACGTTCTGTCGTCAGATAGAATAACAGCTCGAGGTTAGTGGCGAGATCACCGTCGCCAAGTCGACGATGTCCAGACGCACGGTTGGTAGGTCAACTGTGTTGTGGCCGCTGGTCACAGTGAATCTTAAACTGCGGTCATTTTACGACACACAGTGATGAGACTCGACACGTAGGTTATACACTGGATACGTAGGTTATACACTGGATACGTAGGTTAACACACTGGCTACGTAGGTTATACACTGGCTACTTAGGTTACACACTCGACACGTAGGTTAAACACTGGACACTTAGGTTAAATACTTGATACGTAAGTTACACACTCGACACGTAAGTTATACACTGGACACACATAGTTAAACACTATATTCGTAGGCTGCACACTGCCGATTCTGCAACTGAATTGTGCATCCATAGAGATTCGCGTAACATCTAATTCAGGGGTCTCAAACTCGCGGCCCGCGGGCCAATTGCGGCCCGCCAGATGATATTTTGTGGCCCCCACTTGATATTAAAGTTAAGTGATAGTGCGGCCCACACGTTTTTCTCATGCACCCTGGGAGTTTTATAGTTTTTGTCACCTGTGGGCTACAATACCTCAGGATCTGCCATTTCCCAGCATGTAAGGCACTCATGGATTCTGGCACACCATTCAGTGGTGAGAAGTATGTTGCAGGAAAGAATTTGATCACAGGTTTGCAGATTTCAAATAACACAGAACCACCTTTCAAATATTTGCTGACCCTTTCTTCAACGTGGAAGATGTCTCTCCTGTGCTTCAAATGGATCTAATTGACATAAGTGTAATTCTGAACTCAAAGCCAAGTTCAGGGAGTGAGTGGAAAAGCAGACAAGCTTGGACAGTTTTTGAGAGAATTGCCCCTTACCTTCCCTGAGCTTTCCAGGATGTTCAAGCAGACCAAGTGCCTTTTAGGGAGCACCTATCTGTGTGAATAGCTCTTCTCCACCATGAACTTGAATAAGTCAAATTTCAAGGACAAACTTACTGATGAGCATCTTCAAGCCATACTGAGGGTCACAGTGGCTTCCTCCCTGAAGCCAAATGTGTCTGAGCTGTGTCTCTGGCAGTGTTGCCAGATCTCTGGCAGGAGGGAATAATGATGCAGCCCAGCTTCACCCAGATTCTACTTCCAGTGGCCCCCAGGCAAAATGAGTTTGAGACCCCTGATCTAATTTAAGTGAGGCCGATTATTCTTAACACAGCAGCCAAAATCACAAATACTTAATAGCACGAGGGCCAGAGTTCGAATGCCAGTAATGGTGGACAGGTTCACCACTCGCTGGTCAGTGGTTAGCCAAGCAACGGTCAACGAGAAGTTATTTCACGCGTCCTATCCGATTCCTAATCCGGGGCTAACTAAGCATGAACTGCATATGGACATTCTCAGACAACAGTCAGCCCTCAGCTTTCTCTGTGCACTCTCAGATACCGGCCAGCCCTAAGCTTTCTCTGTGCACTCTATGACACCGGTCAGCCTTAAGCTATGTGCACTCTATGACACCGGTCAGCCCTAACTGCCCTCAGCTTACCATGACATTTCTTCTACTTGGCTGCTATATGATCCGCCTTGAGTTCCAGGAAAATCTGTTCCAAGTGCCAATATACATTTGTATGTACTTGTATAAATTTTCTTGGAACTCGGGTCAAATCCTTCATTTTGGCACACATATACATGCAACACACACACACACAAACACACATTTACACACTATAAATACTTTTAAAATTTAAACAGAGAAAAATATATTTTGTTTGGCTGTCACCCGGGCGAATCTCCCCCTTCTCGTACCCCGCCTTTTAATGCGCCACCTTGAATCTATCTATCGTTATTTTATTTATCAGACACACACACACACACACACACACACACACACACACACACACACACACACACACACACACACACACATACAAACACACATACATACACATATATGTGTATGCTTGAATTTATGTATGGATGCATGAGTGCTGAGTGTATATTATATTTGTTTGTGTGTGTGTGTGTGTGTGTGTGTACAAAGAAATGTGCCGCTATACGTACACATATACATACACACAAATCTGCAAAATATGCACACAAACAAATCTGCAACATACGCACGTGTCACCTGCATACATACATAATTTCATGTATACAAATGTACATATATCGATGTGTGTACTACCTACATAAGTCCACCCCTCACATAGCGCGATGTATGTCAGCTTACGCGGAAACAGGTTTTCGTAACCCTGTTTTGTTCCGTGTCCTGGATTGTGGATAAGATTGACATAAATTTAACTTAACGTCGACCGGGACTACCAGTTTTATTATTCATATATTGTCAGTGAGTGGCACCACACAGTCAGTGGTTTTTCACCCTATCAATCACTAGCCTGACTGACGCAATTAGCAGATAGTCAATATTGTGCTTAAGTCATTCTTTCCCTCGGTCCTCCACGTTTCACTGAATTTAGCCTGTTGACGGAATACGTTCGGTCTGGCTCAATTCTGATCTGGCAATTAATGTTCACTCCCCTCGCTCACCTGAAGCCTGGTGAAGGAGCACAAAGAGGAGACAATCTACCGTAGTCGAAGTAGGGATGAGTGGGTATCATAGTACGTCACTGATACCATAATCAGGCACTGCTGAAAGGCATTCTAAAGATACGATCAGTTAAATCTCAGTAAATAATAAATTAAATGTTCATAAAGGCCTGTACATGTGCTATGATTTTGTGACATATCTGAGCACCCTCCACGCGTTATGGCTATTATTTATTAATTAATAACACACAACTAATTACAAGTGATCGAGAATCTTAATTTATCATTATTAATAAATCTCCCTCAAGACCAACATGTCTCTCACTTGGTGATTATAGATTATAAGGGTGTCGTAAAACCCTACTCTTTACACAATAATAAGACAGACGTTTTACTGTCACATAATGTTTCTGCAGGTGGAAACTTCTTACTAAAGGAGTAATAAAAATCGGTCTATTATTTATATTTAATGAGCCCCTACTATTATTGCAACATAAGTTTTAATATATGTGGAAGAAGGTTAATAAATTTAACAATAAATTTATTGAATCAACAGTCAAAAATACAACATATGAATAAAATCAAAAGAGCATTGACATTTACATTACTTCCAAACAATGTTTGATTAAACATTAGATACTCATCAGTTATATTAGCAAATACATCTACAGTCAAATTAACATATATATATATATATATAATCAAGTTCATAGGTTTAATTCATCATAGAAATGAGAATGTAGTTTTAGAGAGATAATTATATTCAATAATATTTTTTTAATGACGACAGCTGTCACTAGCATGTGTTCACAATTACGGATTACTGTCTCCGTTCCAGTAAATGGTCAAATAACAGATAGATTCGTGGATGGTTGGTGAGATTCGTATGTATCAATAAACTCTTTAAATATTAACTCACTTTACAACAACAAAATCTAAATAGCTTCACCTAAAGAATATAATAATGTACAGTTAGCGGAAACTCTGCATTTCATGTATACAGGTTGTCATTGAAAATGACAAGGTCACAGAGTACAGACACTGGTGAAAATAACTGTTAGATGAACACAGCTCTTGCGCAGCTTAGCAAAGTTTCAGCATAGCTTATCAAGTTTAAAAATAGCTAGACAAAGTCGACGACATTTTGATTGTTGCTTCTGGCTATCAAAACTTTAAAGCTATTGTATAACTTGTCTGAGGCTTGAAGTGTCCAAATTTAAATTATTTTCACAGTTTCTTATACACAGGCCTATTCCCACCCGCCGCCCCGGTTGCTGGATCTATGTATACAATAGTTGCTTTCCCACCACCACCAATGCATCGCAGACATGTAAATTTCCTTTGAAACTTCTAAAAGCCACAATACATTTTTTTTTAAAACGCTTTATACTAAGAAGGGGAAATAACCTGTGATCAGTCAACTTTAGATGGGCAGCGAAACTAGTTTGTTGTTATTTCGCGCTATACTTGTGGCTGGGTTCCTTCAAGGGCACTCACTCTGTGCACTTACAACTCGGCTATGACGTGAGCAGAGACTAAACGAGGTATATTCATTAACATAATGGAGTTAGGAGAGTATTATGGTTCTGTCTACTTATTGTACGCAGTTTCGTGACTGTGGTGACGTAGGTCTTAAATAAATTTTGATGCGCTGAGTTGTGGCCCGGGTATAAATCCGGTTTAGTGAACTATTAAATTTAGATTTAATTAATTACATTTTAACAGGCTTGAGCTGGATTTATAAATATATGCCTGTGTTAGACCTACTTGACATTGCGATCTGACATAGGTAGAGGTAAAGAATGTACTGTAGATTACCGGCCAGGCTAAGGCACCTATTTTCATTTATCTCACATACACCCCGCCAAGTCTACCGGATGAGTGAGTCATATAATAGTCACTCCAGCGGGTTACGAAAGGCGCTGATTTGAGCTGGAAAGCCATCTGCCCGTCGGTTAAAGATAGGTTTGCCAGACGTCCGGTAAAAGGACATGTCCTCCGCTCGGCAGGCAAAGCTAAAAACCTTTAAAATGCCCAGCTTTTTTGTAATATTTTAATTTTATAATTTTTTTACGTATATCTACCGTATGTTACACATTGTTACAATGTAAAGTCTATGCAACTCTGCGAACCAGTCATTCTAGCAATTTAGCTCTATGCTCTAGTCTCTATTGTGAAAATGTTCATGTTGTTTTTGGTTCCGGTAGCAAAGACGCATTTTTTTTTTAATTTATATTTTTTGCCACCTATTTTTATAAAAATGGCTTCTACAAAGAAAAAAAATGAAAATTCTCGAACACTATGAAAAGTATGTTTCCGTTCTTCGTTGAAGGACGCAAAGAGGCAAAGTGTACGAGTTGCCATAGTTACTTGTCCGTTGCCGACAAACTAGCTCCTGACTGGGAGCGCCATGTTGACAGCGAGCGCCATGTTGACAGTGAGCGCCATGTTGACAGCGAGAGGCACAGAAACCTAATCAAAGTGTCAACGTCTTTTTTCAGCCTAAGCACTCAGCACTAAGCACTAATCACTCAAAATGTTTGCAGAAAGCGCATGCGGCTGAAGCAACTTTGGCATTTCATACAGTTTGTCATCATCAGCCTTACAACACGATGACCTGCACAAACTGGTTTGATGAACGCATCATTTGAAGATTCGGAAATCGCCTAAAAAATTTCATGTGCATAAACAAAACTGAGGCAATAATAAACTAGCTAATTGGCTCCCACACTGTTGATTAACAGGTAAAATCGTTAGGTGGCATTTCATGTTTCCGTCTTTCAACAGATGCTAGCAATCACGGTTCGCAGAAAATATTTCCCGATCGTTGTTCAATACTTTGACTGGAAGGCAGGTGGAATCCAAACTAAGATTCTCGGGATAGACAACACACCAAATGAAACCTCAGAAAGAATATCACAGAGTTATTTTGAGGACACTCCAAAGATATGATTTGTCCTCAAAATGTGTTGCTTTTGCTGGAGACAATGCTAATGTACATTTTGGAGGCATTAACGGAAGAGAAGGTAAAAACGTGTTCTCTCGTTTGAAAGACGCCTTGAGCAAGCTGTTAGTGGGCGTTGGATGTCCTGCTCACGTTCTGCACAACTTCATCCAACATGGCGCAGATTTAATGCAGATTGACGTTGAAACTGTTTTCTTGAAGATATTCAATTACTTTTCTATTTACAGTCAGAACAGAAACTTTAAAAGACTTTTGTGACTATGTCGACATTAGCTATCAGCAACTACTCTATCACTCTAAAACTAGATGGCTCACTTTGTTTCCAGCTGTTGAGGTTGTTACTGCTCTGAAAGAATACTTTTCTTTTTCTGTAAATCAACCAACTGCTATGATAGAAAAAAATTATATATATTTATAATACAAATAATAATCACTCACTTAAAAACAAGACTACATTGCTATTCTCTATATTGTTCATCGTTAGAAAATAAAATAATTAAAAATTATATACAGAATGTTAATCACTTAATTTAAAACATTATACATCTATTCTCTGTCTACTTACATCATTATTTTGTACATAATTATGTTTACTCTGTCTATTTACATCATTATTTTGTTTACTGCATCATTCATGCATCCAGTGGCCTCATGCTACTCTTTGCGTAATTTATTCAATCACCAGATTGTTCATCAGACTCTCATATCAGGCTATCTCTTATCAAGAGTATGACTGAGTGTGACTGGGGTGGGGGGGTTGAGCCATCAATGTGTCTCTCTGCTTATCTGGTTGTATGACCAATCTTTGGCTTGTGCCTAATGCAATAGGTGCAAGAGGACTAACTGTGACACACAATACTAACATTCGTCATTGCATTCACCCAAGCAAAACGTCAAAAATGTCCTCTTCTCCAGCTTCTTGCTTTTAATATAAGAGAGTCAAATTACCCAAATTACCTCTGCTCCTATAGGCAGCACACTTCACTTATAATAGCACCAGACACCCTCCAGTCAATTTACTGCTAACCCAGATTCTGATACAGTAGCGCAAGTCAGGAGGTAGGATACTGCCCTCTCATTCAAATGACCCCGCTGGGTTTGATCTGTAGGCAGAAAAAAAGAATTTAGAGATAATTTTAGCCTCTCCTCCAGTCCACAGCAGTGAGTGTCTAGTCCTCATCAGATGTAATGATAAAGCAGGTCCTGTCTGCCATAGGCCCACAGGCATAGATACTCCGGAGTGAAGCCAAGTTTGTCTGTCTTTGTGTCCATCACCCATCAGGTATATCATTGGGTGCTTTCTTAAAATGGGTATAGGAAGAGACGGGCATTAAGAGCATGACAGTTCCAGTCAACTCACCAAACTAACCAATCAATGTGCAAGCTCAGCCATGTGTACGAATGTACAAAAACTCACCTGAAAATTGTTAGTTGAATGCAGCTGACCATTGAGGCAACAAATATTTTGGCTCCCAGTGTTAACATAGTATAATCAAACCACTAACCTTATTGCCGGTTATCAACACTGCAGAAAATCATCCTCTGTATATATTACTGCCGAAGATCAGCACTTTGTCTGAGACATTATCTCAGTTGTTGAATTCATCGAGCCTCAAGCCATGAAGCAACACCAGAATGGAATGACCTACAGGTCAGAGACACAGTTCCATGGACCTTGTATGCGAACACAAACACACACACACACACACACACACACACACACACACACACACACACATATTTCACTGGAACCCCATACATCACATCAGGGAACCAAAGCTAAATGACTATAAACCCAACAAGCTGAACAGCTTCAGTCAGTTGCAGACAAACTCTACCAAAGTACTCTAGAGTTCACTCAAAACATTCAGTGTTCTCTTATAATCTCATTTATAAATCACTCATACAAATGAAACAAATAACTACTACAGTTCCATAGAACTCAAGAGGACATTTTCTTATGTTTCTATGGGGTATTAATTAGGAACTTAAATAATATATACACTAATTGTAACTGTTGTACTATTAGTTAAATGTAACCATGCTGTCTTATGTTATTTCTTGTTGAATACAATTATTGTTGATTCATAGACCACTCGTGTTAGCATGACCCACTTACGTGTTATATGTTGTAGTCTCTCACCTGTATTTACTTATTATCCTGGCTGTATGTATCAGGGGGCTCGAGCTATCTTCTAAAACTGTCACTCTTCTATTCTACATTATCCATCATTTATCCTTTTAAAACGTGTGGCCAGCCAGAAGGTGTGTTTTTTGGGGGGATTAGCATTAAGGTTACAGCAGGCCAGGGTGATGGAGAATTAACATCTTACCATCTCCCAGCAAAACGTCACACCATGTCTGATTTATGCAGCCAGAGCCGATCTGGCACAGGGTTGATCATCAAGATTACACTGCCTCGTGTATAATATTACTCTCGGCATTATATTGAATCGGCGTGTTGTGTGGCACTAACTACAATAGATTCGGCAGTCAGTACAATAATGTCAAGGGATCGGTCACAGACCTCACTCAGTTCATGTGGACGCCAATATAAAATGTCGAAAATTCGCCCTCTGTAGTAAACCTTTGATAGTTTCAGTAAAGTTCAGTAAAACGATGTACAGTTTGTTTTGTTTGTTTAAAATCGTCGTTAAAAATAAAAACAAATAACACAATTACAATACAGTTATCAATTAATTTCCAATCACAAATTATTTGAACCGCCCTGTATGTACAATAAAAATTGTGACACTTTAATATAGTGTGTTTGATCACGACAAACTCTTAGTTAAGAAATAAATAAGCAATACTTCTGTGTTAAATCAAAATTATTTTCACAAAGAGAATTATTCTCTGAAATATTCTGTACAGTCTTTCTGCATTGAAGCCGCTGGATCGCTTGGGCCATTGAATGCAGCGTAACAGAAAGTTTGACGTCATCTATATCGTGATTGGTTGTTAACAAACACACCTCCATGGCCGCAGTTCATGTCAAGGACATGGAAGAGTCACAGCAGAAGAACAACAGCTGACAAAATGGCGTGTCGAAGAGCCATTTCTGCCGGCTGCCACAAACCTTTGTATCAAGACCATATATTTAAGCCTTTCGTTAGTTATTTATCTTCCATTAGGGCCTTTCACAAAAAGGTAGGTTCCTTTTAATTTCTTAGTTGATGTAACAGTAAGAGTGTTAATGAAAGTTACCGCCCTTGGATTGCACTAGTAATTTTCAAGAAAATAATGTTTGTTTCGATAAGGAATTGACCCTTTCTTTTAAAATTGTATAATCACCTTCTCTTGAATAATCTAAACTTCTGTCTAAAATGAATGGCTGAATGAGACACGAAATATAATACATTTTTGGATTTGATTAAAAGTATCGATCGACATCTTAAATTTAAGCATGAGACGTAATTTGTTTGACGACTTCCATTACTACTTAATTCGCCTGCTTTAGTGTGGTATGCGGAAGAAAACTATTTTTAAAAAACATAATAACACTTGCTTGTTTGACATAGCTTTCCCTAATTATACGTTTAGTATACTTTTAAACTGCTAAATCAAGACATAATTTATGGTTATCATCAAAGCTGCCCGAGTCTGATTAATAACTCAACTGGTTGAGAATTTTTTTTTTAACAAGCACCTACCACATATAGTGTTATTTATTATCATAAAACAGCATTAACGTACCGTAGTTATATATTACTTTCAAACTATTATTTGAAGTCAAAATTGTTTTGAATGGTTTGAATTCTTAGTTAAATCTCTGTGCGTTGTTTTACAGAAATCAATGTACAGGATTCATTTCGATCATGTTACTTTCACCTCATATGTCCTTGGTCTTTTTAAATTAAAAACTACAAAGTTTTAAATTAAAAACTACAAAGTTTTTAACTTAAACACTACAAAGTTTTTAACTTAAACACTACAAAGTTTAACTTCGAAACTAAATCATAGTTTACGCCATCAGGTTATACTTTTAGTATGATCAATGAACCATTGAATTTATAAATAAAATGAAATCAGACATATTTATAAATTTTTAAAAATCATGTACTATTACCAAAATACCAGAAGCTATGAATTAAGAAGTGATTATTCTCCTATAGGTACTAGGACAGCCTGATATTATGAATGCCTGCAGTTTATGAGTTAAAAGGTCATTGGATTTATAAGTTTTGTAGGATATATGTAGACTTCCTTATTTTAAACAAAGCATAATATACTTGCTTTATCCAGATGAAACTAATATATACATATATATATATGTATGTTAGCAGTTTGAAGATGTGTACTGAGCACTTTACAAAGTTATTTGACAGGTGTTTTGTTTAAAAATTTAATTCAGTTTGAATCGAATTTACAATATTTATATACAGCTTACAAGTGTCAGACACTATATAAATTATAATTATATTAGTATAATGGTAATGTGATAGTCAAAACTTATTTGAATGATAGCAAATTTTGATTTATTTTTCTCCTCACATTAGTAATGGCACAACTTGCATCATATTTCCCTGTCATTCTATTTGGTTTTTAATTCACTATCAATCTCTGGCTGATTTTGTTATATTTCATCATTGGTGTCATTGACATGGAGTCAAGTTAAAATTAGAATTTCTTAGATGTTTATTTAAATTGAGATCGACTTGGCTGACACTAGATGTCTTTGATGTAGGAATCTCTGAGATTGTTTATAATGAATACTCTTAGACTTAATGAAAAATTTACTTCCAATCTCATTAGCTTGTCTTATATCTTATAAAGTTCTCTCGCTCATATTGATGTTAATTCTTATCAAAGTTACTGGCAGTGATTGTGATATATAAGTTAAACTTTTATCCCTTTGATACATTCTTCAAATTTGAACAAGCATTATTGTTTGAGAAACTGCATGATTCTTAGTAAAGCGTATAAAGTATTTGATGAATAAATTGTATTCAAAATAATTACTTGAATTAGAAAATAATAAATGGGTTTCAAAACACACTTACTTGAGGATTTGTCTCCTCAGAATATTTTTTATATAGGGTGCTTAATAATCTGATGTGAATGGATGCTTTTCATTTGCCCTTTATTTCATTTTAGTAAAAGTGATGAAACATTTTATTGCAGAGTTTATTTAGAGTAGTAGTTTCCATAAATCCCTACCATAGGATGTAATGAAAATTAAGAAATTCTTAATTATAGTGTGGAGAAGGATTATTGAAACACATGGTGTGAGGGAGGATTTTCAGAAGCTCTAGTGTGGAGAATGATTGTCAAATAAATTATTTCACAGTTGTACCATTAACATTAAAGTTTACAGTGTTTAAGAACAACTTATGCAACAACCAAGAGTAAATCAGGATGAGAACCACTTTATTTTTACTGTATTAACTGTTTTGGTCTAAAATTTATTCTGGTTTATGTTATAAACAAAAAAAAATGTTATATAATTAGTTAATTTAAAATATAATGTATTTCATCAATAATTATTGACATGCATACAATCTTATATACTGAGGCTTAATGTATAAATGTCCTATTTACACATTTTTTTTCTTTTTTCTGTTAATCTAATTTTTGTGTGTGTTTTATTTCTTTTTATTTTTTTTATTTTTTTTTATTTTTTATTTTTTTTTTTGTTTTTTGGGGGGGTATTAATGCAGTGAAAGCCAACCAAACTGTCAACGTTTTTCCTTATCAGTCTAATTTTTATTCTAACCTTATTTTTAATTTTACATAATTATTTTTCACTTGCTAAGCTTTTAATTTTGATGAGCTTTTAATGTCCTTAGATTTTAATTGGTCTCTGTTCACTATTGCAACTGTGATATTGTTATGTAGAATTTCCTTTATTGTTAAATAGGATTCCCATATTGTACATTTATTTATTTATCTTTCTTTATTGTGTAATTTATAATATTAGTAATATTATTCTAAGTCACTGGAACTGGAAGTAATCTGATATTATTATTTTAAAATGGGAAGTTCATTATCATTCAATAAATTTTTGCTTTATTTAAAATTTTTAACACATTCCTTTTTACAAACCAAAATTCATTATATATGTACATGTAATTTGATTAATATTTTAAATCTATTTTTATTATTTTAATTATAAAATTTTTGGTCTATTTTAACTAAGTCCTTTTAATTCTTTTTTTTGTGCTGTTAATTTCAGTTACTTCCAGGGTGCCGATTTGGATTTTTATTTGATATAGACGGTGTAATTGTACGAGGCCAGAAGTTACTGCCATCAGCAAAAGAAGCATTCCAACTTCTAACAGATCACTATGGTAACTTTCAAGTGCCTGCTCTTTTTGTCACAAATGCTGGCAATTCTCTACGCTTCCATAAGGCTGAACAGCTTTCGCAGTGGCTTGGCATCAATGTAAGTAGTTTCAGTTCTCCTTACAAAGTTTTGGGAATCTCTATTTTAGTGATTTAGCAATATATCCCTACTTATTATTATGCCCTAAATATTGGGCAAGTGTGGCTGAAATGTCTCCCCTTGAATACAAGTGCCCTCTTCTGATTGGGAAATAGAAATATATTTCTCTACTAAGTACTGTGCCTCAGGGAAGAAGTTAATAGTAAACAAACAAACAAAAATATTGCCCTATTACTGCATATTTTGAAAAGAAGTTAATGAAACTCAAAGCAACCATCATACACATTACACAGGCATATACACTTATTTCTCTCCATCTGTTGTTTAATTTTTTTAGGCACTTAGGTCACCTGTTTTATAAAATGATAATTGATAGCATATGGAGGTGACAAGGGACATATAGAGAATAGTATTTATTAATGTAAATGTCAGTGTTATTTTATCAACAGTTTATTATCATAACCCCCTCGGTTTTGCCTGCCCCATTCCTCTGACAAATTAAAAGAAAGAAATGGAAGAAGAATTATATCAGGGATACTTGAATTATTCAATATTCACAATTCAAACAGCTTCCATCTTTTGTAGTGATGAACGCTAAACAATTTGATTGAATTATAAGACAGAAATCGATCTCTGCACATAGTGCTACATGTAACATAATGATTTCAGGATTAAAATTTTGCATATCATACATTTAAATAAAAATACATTTATACCTTTATACGGTTAGTTCAACCTGTATTATTTATTTATTATAAGTATTCACAACTTTCCTACCTTACTTAAAATATGTCAAGGTCAGTGACATTTTTAAATCCTCAAGGCTTTTGTGGACAACTGGTTTTGTGAATTTGTTACTGAGAAAGTATATTCACTTTAAGCTGTTCGTTAGAAGTTAATCATTTTTTTTTAAATCTCAAAACAGCTTAGATACTGAGAGAAAGTAAAATAGGATCATGAAAAATGTTAAAGAAATACTTTTTTTCCCAGTTTGTTAATGTTATGCTTGTAGTTGTATATGCAGTAGATGACATTGTTGCTGGACACTTCGTCAGCACTCGACACTTTTAAACTACCATTCTTTTATAACTACCTCTTAATTTTCTCCAGTTATATGTACATCTATGCATTGCAGAGTGTGTACCAGTGCTTCTAATAATGGTTTATAGCATAAAAAAATAATAATAAATGTGAGTGATTCATTGTAAGATTATAGCATGAGCAATGAAAACTGGGATTTGACCACAAAAGTCTATTTTTATAACAGTTATGGTAGTGCACATGCTGTTTGACCTATAAGTTCCGGAAAGTTATGGATTCACGTTCTTTGTCTTTTCAAAAAGATATTTTTTAAGTCACTTACTTCTACACATAATTGTTCCTACCACTGCTTCCAATATAGTCTAGTACTACTTATAGTTTTTTTACTGACTGTTCATGACTCCACTAAAACATCAGCATTAATTAAATTGTTGCAATTTTATGTTTCTTATATTTTGTAGCCTAATTTTTCTAACTTTTCAGTTTAACCAACACGTTTAATGTTTTTCTTTTCTGAACTTCCTTTCACTCTTTCTCACTTTCCCATGCACCATCAATTTTGTTAATTCAGGATACTTTAACTGCATTTATTATTATTTATTAATAGAAGTATGAAGATGATTTGAATCTGCTATTACCTCATCACACTGAGTCTTAGTTCCTACAAGAAAATCTAAAATACTGCACTGAAATAAGCTATTACTTAACATGTCTGCTTTGTTTGTTCTTGCTTTATATTTCAATTTTAACTAAAGTATGGTTAACCTTGGTTTCTGCTCTTGCTTACCTAATCAGCAGCATTGGTTAAACATTGCTAATGAAGTCTCAGATTAGTACAGTTGCAGTAGTGGTTGTACTAAAGCAGTGATATTTATAGATCAGACACACACACACACACACACACACACACACACACACACACACACACACACACACACACACACACACACACACACACACACACACACACACACACACACACACACACACACACACACACACACACACACACACACATGCACACACGCGGTGTCCAACATTACTATTTCAAAATAGAGACAGTGTAATAATTAATAATCAATAATAATCAATTAATAATTAATTTGTACAAGAATGTCTCCAGGAAGTCTTAATAATAGAAACCCAGAATTGCTAAATAACCACATGGAAAACAACCTTAACAATAATACTATATGTTGATTGTTGAATGTATTTTTAGCATTTTCAGTTCTGTTTATAATTAATTGAACAAATGCTTATGACTTTAAACTGAAAATGTAGATTTATATATATAAATATATAATTGTTTTTCTTTGACAATCAAACTTGAAGCTTCAACAACAATGCATTATCCAAAAACTGATAAGTAGAGTCCCCTTTGAACTCTGTGATAACCATAAAGACCCTATGACCTAATTCTGATTAAACTCATCTTTTGCCTGCACAGTCTATATTGTTTCATGCTTTACACTGGCTTCAGTGAACAAAGGAACAGAGATACTACAGAATAGAGTATATTATCTATTCCTACACTATTTTAGGTATTGCATTTGAATATTAACCCATATATGTCTAAATTTTGTTTTTAAGTATATTTGTTTTGGGTTTAGATTTAATGTATAAAGATGGAAATTCATAATCTTTTCACAAGCAGTCACATATTTTGATCTCGAAATAATCTTTGAATTCTCAAGACCAAACTCAAGCCACAATTTCTGCTGCATTGGTACTTGAACAGAATTCACATGAATCAACTTACATCAACACGTTTTACTAATCAGTTGACAACAACACCAAATTCAAACACCAACATAATCTAGTAGAGTACAGTAGTTCCTGTAGCACAACATGACAAAAGTAAAACAAAAATGCTTGCTTTGTTCATTAAGCTAATGTCCGCCTTTCATGACTTGACTTCTTGCCACACCAAATTCAAAGTGATTAGAATAGAGTACTTCTTCAACAAAGAAATTTCCGGTCCATCCAAGTTTATCCATTGGATAAACTTGATATGAACAAGTGTGAAACTAATATTGTAATAATCAGAAAAACTACTCATCCACTTGGAACTGGTTTGGATTGTGTCACCAGTTTTCTAGCATATTCTCTACTCGAGTTGTTACTTCCAACTCTGACACTTACAAAAAATGCCATTATAAAGAGTGCCCAAGGTCAGGTCACTTTAACAATTTAACAATTTATATATCAACTAGTCTAGAAATAGGGATAGGCAAATTTACTCTGCCACAGGTACTATTCTCCCATTGTTTGTTCTCACAGGTGAGTGAAGAGCAGGTGGTTATGTCTCACAGTCCTTTAAAAATGTTTCGACAATTCCATGACAAACATATATTAATTAATGGCCAAGGACCTATACGAGAAATTGCCCAGAATCTAGGCTTCACTAATGTCACCACTGTAGATGAATTGTCAGCCTGCTTTCCACATCTGGATGTCATGGACCATAAACGACGTCGAGCAGCGGTATTTATTAATTTTTTATATATTTTCTGTGAGAGCTTATATTGAGAATGTCTCTATAAATTATTCACCCAGTTATAAGCCTTACTTTAGGAGCTATCTTAAAACAGTTTACACTACAGTAATTAATAACACATCTCAATACATTTTTGTTTTAATTAATTTACTTCAAGAGCTATCTTAGAACATTTTGTGATAATTAATCACACATCTCGAGACATTTTTGTTTTAATTCAGTAAACTTCCACTTGAACCCCATCAGCAGCACACAGAACATCAAGTTGATGGATGATTTTGTTTCAAACATTAAGAAACAGTTCAATAGTGGGTGGTCTGCAAAATAAAGAAAAACGTTGTGTACTTTAATGAAAGGTTTAGACTAAGTAGAGTAATTTAGAAGTTACAGTCTATTGCTTTGTTGTTTACTAGGATGAAAGGTATATACTCTGTAATTTAGAAGTTACAGTTCATCCATAGGTTGCGTACTTAGATAAAAGGCTTATACTGTGAATGTAATTTAGAAGTTACAGTTCTTCCATAGGTTGTGTACTTGGATAAAAGGCTTACGCTGTGAATGTAAATTAGAAGTTACAGTTTATTGCTTTGTTCCTTACTAGGATGAAAGGTTTATTATACTCTATAATTTAGAAGTTATAGTTCATCCATAGGTTGCATACTTAGATAAAAGGCTTACACTGAATGTAATGTAGAAGTTACAGTTTATCCATAGCTTGTGTAGTTGGATGAAAGGCTTGCATTGTGTACATAATTTATAAGTTACAATTCATTAATAGGTAGTATATTTGAATGAAAGGCATACATCATATATATAATTTATAAGTTACAGTTTAATTATAGGTCGCATACTTGGATTATGTTTCATTTAATTTAGAAGTTACCATTCATTGATAGGTTGTTTACTTGCTGAAAGGCTGACATTGTGTATGTAATTTGGAAGTTGTAACTCATCGATAGCTTGAGTATTTGGATGAAAGGTTTGCATTGTGTTTGTAATTTAGAAGTTAACAGTTCATTGATAGGTTGACTATTTGGATGAAAGACTTGTATTATGTTTGTAATTTAGAAGTTACAGTTCATCAATAGGTTGACTATTTGGATGATGAAAGGTTTGCATTGTGTATGTAATTTAGAAGTTGTAGCTTATTGATAGTTTTAGTATTGGATGAAAGGCTTTTATTGTGTATGTAATTTGGAAGTTACAATGTTGGTATCAGTCTTTGAAATGATCATTTTCACTACTGTATATTTAATTTAGAAACTACAGTACCTATGTTGTCATCAGTTTGCCGATGTGGTTGCAAGTGATATTTTCAAATTATTTTGAATGTTTAGCCAATGATATTACCAATTATTTTTCTCTTTTCAGCCCTGTGCCTTTGAAGATTACTTTCCACGAATTGAAGGTGAGTTGAACATTAAATCTTTGTGCCTGCTATTACTGGTTTTAATCTAGTATACATTTCAAGGGTGAAGAACAGTGCCGATGCTTCAGTTGTTTATGGAACATGTCTGAAATATTTCTTGTCCACTAAAATTAATCCTTACTCACCATGCATGACCAGCATTTTTGTCTTCTCAGGCTAGGACTGACCAGTAAAACAATAACCAAGTCCCCTTTTGTATCTTCAGACCTACCAAACCAAAAGAAAAAAAAGAAAAAAATAAGTACTAAAGTTTCTTTTTATTCTCTAATAATTTTGAGTAATAATACATTGCTGAATATTTAATTGTACTATGTTCTGTTTATTTCAGGAAATCAGCAGAATAATCCTAGATTAGAATTATTAATATATTATCTGATTGAATTTTACTTGGTTTGGATGACTAGTAAAGCTAATATCCCCAACTGTGCATTCAGCATTGAATTTTACTTGGCTTGAACAATCAATTAAACAAAGACTCTACTGAGGAGAGGAATTGTTGATTCATTTTACCAGTAGTGGTGAAAATAATCCATACAAAGCTATTTAATATTGAATATATATATATAGTTTTGCTTCATGCATGAAGACAGTAGAATATGACTATAAGTTTTGTCTTGAAGTATTGTAATTGGTATTCAAAGTCAAAAATAATTTCTTAATGAAACTTAATCAAATTTTATAATGCTATGATTGCATCCTAAGTAAAATAAAAGGCATGAAATTAAATTATTATATTTTATACTGCAATGATTGGTTTGTAAGTTCCTATCAATAGACGGGGTTAATAAATTTCATAAAATTATGAAAATCTGAGCAAGAATTGGCTACTACATAGATTTCCTCGCTTTAGAATTACTCTCTCTTTATTTATCTATTTTTTTATCTATTTCTAGCAATTGTGCTCTTTGGTGAACCTGTAAGGTGGGAGACACCATTACAAGTGCTGCTCGATGTTTTGATGACTAATGGTAAGCCCAACACACCATGTCCAAGCCTTCCTTATCCACATTTACCAGTACTTGCTTGCAACATGGATCTACTGTGGATGGCAGAGGCTCCTTTACCCAGGTATAGAGCAATTTAATGTTTAAATAATATTTTCTTGCCTGCTGCATTGATCTGCAGTGAATGGCAGCAATTCTTTACCCATGTACAGACACACACACACACACACACACACACGCACGCATGCACAAAACCACACACACACACATACATAAATATATTGACTCTATTTAAATTCATCACTTCAACATCATGTTTAGTTTAGATTTTGGATTAATTCTTAGTTTGCTGATTTACAAATAAATTAATTTGAGGTATTTTAAATTAATGTCAAATTTGAACTATTGAAATCTTATCATGTTTTTAAAATTCATATATTCTTATATCTTCTTAGTTTTTGAGTGAATGCTAAACATGCCCCTACATCTTTGTTCAAAACCTTTAATATGCTACTCTAGCCAACAGAGCAGAGATTTTGGGTATAAGTATACTTTTTTATATTAAAAGATGCCTGAAAAGACTTCTAACAAATTAATTGGAGCCAAACATCAACAAATATCCATATATATATATTTACATTTATATTAACTGCATTAAGTATTGATGTCAAATACTGGATGAGAGACTTCCAAAACAAGTTTATTTTGTGCTACAATTATGTTTTTTCGATTATGCTTATGTGCAATGTCAAAGTTGTTCTTAGCAAAAAGTGGTACATTAACAACAGGTTGAAGTACTTGGTGCAAGAGATAAACTAAATATACATTATTCACAAGCATGTCCATTCTCATTCAACCAGTCAGTTAACTCACCATTAAGCTAATAGCCACCTTTCAAGACCTGACTTCTTTGCCACACCAAATTCAAGTGATTAGACAATAGATTTCTCTACAGAAAGTAAACTTTTAGATTTCAGCCCACTGGCTGGTCTCGTTCTCATAAATCTTAACCGTTGGATAAATGAAACTACTCACCCATTAGAATTAGTTTGCATTACATCAGCAATTTCTAGCATATTCTCAACTCAGGTGTTTTCTTCAACTCAGACACTTACAAAAATAAATGTACCATCGTATGGAGTGCCCAAGATTGGGTCACTCTGCCAATCCAACAATTTATATAACAATTAAATTTAAAATAGGGATAGGCAAATTTACTATTCCACAGTATGTCTGCATTAGCATCTGATCTTTCTGTGGGGCCTTTAGATGTTAATCATTCTGATCCTTCTGTGGGTCCTTTAGAAATCATTTAATGTTTTCATGACGTGGAATTTTATTTTTGCTGTTTCATTTGTGTGCACTTCTATTAAGGTAAGTATTCAATAAAAGAGTTGTTTTATTTTGAAAAATTCTTTTTTACTCTTCAATATACACAACTTACATAAATGGCAGATGTTATGGAGTTTCTGGTTTAAACATTCATATTTTAAACTCTGTTTGATTGACTTTTATCATTTTTTCACAGGTAAAAGACACAACTTTATATCAGTGTATTTGATTTTGAAAAACAATTATGATTACAATGACCCACAAAACACTGTTTGACATAATATACAAAATTGTTTCTTATATTGGAAATTCCACTTGTCTAAGAATAAAACACTTTCATCATTTTGTACTTTGAATCAGTTAATGGCTAGTTAACTCAGACTACAATATCACTTTTTATCAGAGCTGTTGAATAGCAGGGTTTGCCTTCTCATACTATATTTTATTAAACTAACTGCAGATTTCAGTAACAGGGTCTGGTTTTCAGAGATCATAACATATCATTTTTTTTCAAATAACAGTTTCTCAGAACAGTGTTTTATTGTTTTTTTTCCTCTCTCTCTCTCTTTCACACACACAAGGATACTATTATGTAACTACACAGAAATTATACAGAGACTCGTGGTATGTCATGATGAAATTGTTTTTCAAATGTAATAGTAAATATATTATGTTCATGAGCTCCTAATCCAGAGCCATTAATCTCAGTATGACTTATTTATCAGTTCCACTTCTCCATCCATCCTTGCATTCATCAGTCCATATTCATCCATTCACACTAAATAGAAAATAATTAGTATTTGAATATCCATTCAAACACACATACACACACACACACACACACACCAACAAAATACATATTCACACTCCACTCCACATGCTGTCATAAACAACCATGCAAATATATCTTTATCAAGGTACAGACAAAGCGTTACTGTTTTCTTTAGTAGTAAAAGCATTACTGTTTCATACTTTAGTACACACAGGTTAGTACTGTACATGTACTTTTACAAAGTTAGGGAACTGATTAAAGTCCATTCACCTTTCAAACCCTTTCCCACAGTTAAGATGCATGTTGAGGTCAATGTCCTGAATCTGACCTGCAAGCTAGTGATATTTATAGCCCACACTGATCTACTAAAGATACCAGTACTGCACTTAAAATGTGCATGATGACATGACATGAGTCTATCACGTGGAGACAAAGTTCTTCTGTAGATTTATATTTCATTGTAACTTAATAGTAGTGCCATGGTGGTTTCACTTTTTAAGGTACTTCATTGTCAGATGGAATTTATACTATTAAATGAAAAGACAAATACTCTGCTTTTTTAATTAAGCTACCACATTGGCTCCCTGTTATAAATTCATTTTGTATGATAATTTGTTGGGCTACATTAAAGCATTTATAAAACTGGTCAGGGTTATTGTTGATAACCACTTGAATAGATTGAGGTAGCATAATTAAATGTAGGGGTTGAAGTGACATAAACTAATCTTGTTAGATAATTGAATTTGACTGTCAGAAGCTAGCTATTTATACTAATTATTTTGTATTATATGACCTGATAATCACTTAGGTCTCATCTACTCCATTTCAACTTCACATCTGTGTCATCTCATTGTCTGCCATCCCCAAATTTTTGTTTCTTTCCCATTTATCACCTCTTTATCTGCCATCACTGTCTTCTTGTTGAATTTCATCCTGTCTTCCATTCTATCTTATTGAATTTCATCCTGTCTTCCATTCTATCTTATTGAATTTTATCCTGTCTTTTATTATTGATTATAATCAATAATAATAATTATTCTTCTTATTGATTTCTTTGTCTTTCATTCTATCTTATTCAATTTCATGCCCATCTGTTTCATTCTTTCTTGTTGAATTTCATTTCCTTTCATTATATCTTGTTGAATTCCCTTTCCTTTCAATATATCTTGTTGAATTTAATTTCCTTTCATTATATCTTGTTCAGTTGTATCCTGTTTTATTCTGTCCCTTTTTGTTGAATTTCATTCCTTTCTGTGATTTTCATTCAGTCTTCAGGTTTTGAAGTTCATCCCCATCTGTTTCTTACATTCTGTCTTCTTGAATTTCACCCTATTCATGTTTTTCATTCTATCTTGTTGGATTTAATCTCTGTGTCTTTCATTTTATCTTTCTGTAATTGTGAATTTGTGTTGTGATTTTTTAAATAAGATTTTTTTTCAAAGAGAAAAAGCTTGTAACTGTTGCTAGCTACACTGCTTAATTGTCAGCAGCAGATTCTACACAAAACCTCAGATTAAGCTGATTACAAACCTGCTTGTGAGATATGAGTTGGCAGTAAGGGGTATAGTCTAATTTACCAGCAATCAGTTGGCATGGCATGCATACCATTACTTAATTTTTGCAGCAACTGCCAGGTTGTCAGTACACTATTTATTACTTTTAAAACCTGCATCACAACAGCCTTTATGCATATGCTGAAATGGTCAGTGTATAACTTTTATTCTTCCTCCCTACATGTTAGGAATTTTACTGTAGATTGATTCTTATTCCTTCCAGCATGATATGGATTTTGATTTATTCTTATTCCTCCATACACTTGCACATGCAGGCATATACAGTACACACATACAAATGCATTCACATATTCACGCACATACATATGTCTACACACATGTGCAATATGTGTGCTGCACACACAAGCACACACATTGTATGTTATTTCATTTGCATCAAACAATCCCAGAACAGGTTATCTGTCACAAAACTACTAATAGCCTATGCTGTTTTATTTTCAAAAGAGTCCGTGAATAAATCAGTATTCTACTTATGGACCCTGAATGTTTGACAGCAGCTGTGACCTTTATAAATTATGTACTATTTTCTGTAATATATTGTATAAGCATGCTTGTGTGAACTTTCGTTTTAACATAATTTTCTTTGTGACTGAGCAAAATAAAAAATCATTTAATAAAAGCATATATTGTATATGCATGCTTGTGTGAACTTTCATTTTAATTTAAAACATAATTTTCTTTGTGACTGAGTAAAATAAAAATCATTTAATAAAAGCAGACTTATATTGTTAATTATTTAATAAATGACATCTATGATCTAACAGTGTTTATGGTGTAACATATTTAAAGATTTTTTACCTTATTATTCATTTGACATGGAGTCATACTATTTGATACACTATAGTAATTGTTGTGTGTCTGTAAGTGCATGAGTTTGTCATGTATTTATGTCTGCTTGTAGTAATATACATATATATATACATATATCTCAAGTAATTTAATAGTTCACTATTTGTGAATGTTTGTATCATGAAAATATAAAGTAGGCAATATTTAATATGCATTCCTATGTATTTGTGCTTATATATGTATTTGTTTCTTTGTTTTGAATATGGAAATGCTGAGTGAGCATTATTCATATTTTTTTTTAAGTACTTTGCAAAAATATATATATGTGTGTATTTTAATTATACCAAATGGGCACATACATTAGTTGAGATGACACACTTCTTTCGGTGACATTGGTTTGCTGCTATTATTTACTTTATTGGTATTTTTTCAAATATTTTTAATTATTATAATTGAAAGTTGTCAAAATTTAACAAGCAAGTCTAAACAAGCATCATAAATGACAGAGAGTGCTTCTGTGACAACTAGCAGTTGTATATACTATTACTAGTGACATTACTAAACCCCATAGCCTGCACTATATCGTAAACCTTTAAAGTAAATATACGAACTAGCAATTTTTTAAAAACTAATTCAGAGGAATGTATTCAAAGAATGAATTATGTTTTTCCTCAGGATTAGTTATGCACTAAAGACAACTCAAAAGTCAAGAGCTAATCTGTCTATTGCTAGGGTGTGCAATGAATTTCATTTGCTCAACAAACTGTTCTTATTCATAGATATCAAAACTCCATTGTGCAAACCATTGTCTCCCATATAGTCCTCAGAAATGAAAGTAATTATGTGTAAAATCTTCTTTTAGCTTCTTTTATTATTTTAAACAGAACAAAATATGTATTTTTGTCTTACTCTTAGTTACTAAATTATTATTCATTTAAATATAAGTACAGATGTTTACAACTGCAACATGAGTTAGAACTAATTAATACCTAATGTATAATTTATAGATTCAGAGGTCACTGGTAGATTATTGGTCTATTTTAAAAAATTAAAATTTCTGCTTTTTGTACATTTTATTATAAGTATTTTCAGAAGCAGATTGATTAATTCTTTTGGTCCCACAAGTCTCTTATAATGATTTTTCAGTTTTATATCATTTAGTTGTTTTGTTGTTGTTTTTTTTTGGGGGGGTGGACCTGAAAGAGCACAAAGAGAGGGTGTGAATGGTCCTGATATACAAGGAGATGGTTTTAAATGTGTGGGGTTTTTTAAAATTTTAAATAATTGGTACTTATGTAATATTGTGTGGTACTGATATCCTAACCTTCATCTAATAAGTATATCACTTCCTGCATGAGTTGTCATCTTTGACCATTTCAGTTTTATAGTACAGTTCTAATTGCATTACAGTTTTCTTTGGGGGGGGGGGGGGGGATCATTACTTAATTTTCAGTGTAATCAATATACTAGTGTACAGATCCACTTTTTACATTGCAGTTCTTTACATTGAAATCTTTACATATTTTTCAGTGTAATCATTACACAAGAGTAGAGATTCAGTTAATTACATTATAGCTCATGTCAGTGAAATCTTTATTTAATTTTCAGTATAATTATTACACTAGTGTAGAGATCCACTTAACTATATTACAGTTCTCTTCAATGAAATCATTACTGATTTTCAGTGTAATCATTACAAAAGAGTAGAAATCCACCAAATTATATTACAGTTCTCTTCAGTAAATCTAAACAAAACTTCCACTGTAATCATTAAACAAGTGTCAAATAAAATAAAGTATCATTTACTGTCATTGCACTATTTCACATTACAGTTCTCTGAAGCAAAATGATTGCTCTTTGACATTGCAAAATGTTACAATTCTGTTCAGTGAAATCTTGACTTAATTTCCCCCCACTGTAATCATTACACAAGTGTGGAGTAAAACATAGCCTCACAATTCACTGCCATAGACCAAATGAAAGGTTTATGTGTCATAGTAGTGAGTATCTTTTCATATGTATATGACCTAAAGCACCTTATATTCTTTATGGCATAGACTACTGTGTGTGATGTATATCACAAAACATACTACAATAACTGAATAAGAGCATGACATCTTTGTCACAAATGTATCATCATGCACTGTTAAAGTATCACTCCTGTTATAAATGTACTTTCATCACTTCTCTGTGTTATAAACATGTCATTACATTTCTACAGTTAGAGCATCATGTCAAGGATACTTCATTACCCCCATCAACAGTAAGAACGCCACTTTTTCACTCATTTTCCATTAGATACCAGTTGTGAAACAGATTCTGTAATTTCATGTTTCCATACTTTATTTCACTTTCAATAAACCACTAACACTTTGTATGTCAGTTATTTGCTGAGCATATTGAGGTTTTTTTTATGTTGTTCTATAGCTGTAGATGGTAGATGTTGATGTTGATAATATTCATTCCAGCTATCATTTGTCTCTAATAATGCCACTCAAAGTATATAACATGTTAAGGCATTTTGTCTTGAAGTCTGCTTTATATGACTACACTTGGCTATTAGAGTTTTTATCACTGATCCAGACAAGACCATTAATATTTAAGGTAATATAAGGTAATGATTACCCATTTCTCTTACAGAAATATTAGATAAACTGTTACTATAATTCATCTGATATCTAATAATCATCTGAACAACAGATACATTTAGTTTTGTAGTGCTCAGTTATAGAAAATAATACAAGGGATATAATTCTATCTCCTTTTTATTGCTGACGAATTACACAAATTTAACTGTCTTTAATAACATTCAGTAATGGGGTTGCATTATTGTCTGGTTTGAAAAGAAATCTATGCACAAAAAGAGTAAAAGTGAAGAACATCTTATGAAAGATAAGGTTCTTGGCAGTCTGCCAATCATTGTGCAGTGGAATTAATGCAGGTGCAGACTATTTTTAGGTTTCATTGTTTCTTTTTATTAGCAGCATGCGTCAAGTGTTTAGCCATTGTGTTGGTTTTTGTTTTTTTTCAGATTTGGACATGGGTGTTTTCTGCATGCTCTGGAAGGCTTGTACCAGGTAATTTATAGACATTTGTAACTGCCATTATAACAAATTATCAACAAGAAATGGGATGCCAGTTAGAATGTATAGAGATGAAAGAAAAACTATTACACTAACTACAGGGCATTTATTGTGAAGATTGTTGACTGTTTTGGAGAAGAACTGGAGTATTATTTCCATTGAATATATTTAAGAATGTGGTGGACTGATAGATTTGTTGGTTATGATTGTGAATTTTATAAATCATACAGGTTTTACAAGGTTAATGCAAGATTAGATTTAATCACTAATGCAGCCTCACCTGTAATCATATTGCACAGGGTCATAAATTGGAAATTTAGATGTATTGAGACAAAAAAGATAGCTAAACTGATTTTGGAAGAAATCTCTATACTTATAAAAAAAATTTAAAAAAGAAACCTTGAAGAACACAGTGGTATTGAAGAATAGCCTCCTATTGATGACATAATAATAAACTATATTAACCACCAACCATCATAGTTGTCATATTTATCTCTTTATGCTAGTTTATAAGTTACCAGCCATCAAAATTGTCATCTCTTAAAGTGACACTTTATAGCTACCAGCATTAGAATTGTCATTATCTCTTAATGTGACATTTTATAGCTACCAGCATTAGAATTGTCATTATATCTTAATGTGACATTTTATAGCTACCAGCATTAGAATTGTCATTATCTCTTGATGTGACAGTTTATAGCCACAGGTCATCAAAATTATCACAGGATCTCTTAGCTACACTTTATCATACATTTTGATTCAGTCTATATATCTCTTCTGTGATCAGAGCAACAGGAAAAGTGAAAAATCATTACATTTTCCTTACAAGGGTCACCTTGTTTTGATTCTGTCTGTACTTAACTCTTTCTTCTCTCTCTCTTCTCTTTGTAGATATAAATACACTTAATGTATACTGGTGATACATTTATCTGAATAGTTTTGTCTTGAATACAGAAAATAGCTGGTCGAGAATTGAAATACACAGCATTGATTGGCAAGCCTAGTGAAATCACTTACCACCATGCAGACTATCTTTTAAGTCAGCAAGCCAAGCTTCTGGGTATTGAGGGCATTGAAACCATCTACTGCATTGGGTATGTAGCCATGTGGCCTGAGCTCCAGTCATGTTCATGGTAGCATCACATACTAGTCTGGAGTTTGTTTTCTAATAATTTTTGTGTCTCCATTAGTGTGTTTTCATTGAAGACACTTCAACTTTTGATTAATTAAATGAAACATTTGAGATGGACTTTTTATTTCTCAGTTCATTTTCATTGAAGATTATTCAGTTTGTAGTTTTTGCTTCAGTCACAGTTTTTTTTCTCTTACAAAATGATTTAAAAATTACACTGTAAAATTTTAAGCAATAATGTACTTTAATTTCAAGCATTTAAAAAAAACTGAATTACATTTATTCATGGTGCTTTGCCCACTAACTTATGACATCTCTTAAAAAATATATTAAAATAAATGACTTCCAAACAGTTTAAATTTAATATGACTGGATAATTGTCCTTTTTATTAGAATTAACATGCATATTGGACAAATTCTCATGTCTCTATTTCTAAGCAGATACAGTGATCGAAAGGTGTATACCTGAAATACTCATGTCCTTTTTTTTCCCAGTATTCTGTCAGTGAAACCATGAAAACTTATTCACTTAATACCTCTATAAACTTAATTTACTTTAAACTATTGGGAGGTGTAGTTTCAGATCAAGAATGTCACTAAAATGTCTAATTACAGATCGAGACCTTCACTGCATTAGTGTATCAAGACATGTAAAAGATCACATCATCTCTGTAATGACAGAATAAAAATAATAGGACAGAAGTTCATAATTTCATTGTTACAGGGGAAATAGATGGCAGGTTAATGTCATTATTTTTCTTACATGTCTGCCGATCCATTTAATGTGCTTGATTAAAGATTGTGATACATCACAGAATTATGTAGATGATGTAGGTGTATTTATGTTCCCATCATAAAAGTCCATGAAGATTTGAGAAGGTAAAAGCATAACTCTCAAGCAGATCATTTGGATATGGAAAGGAAAAACATTTTAAATCTTTGGATAGTGACAGATTGGCATCAGATTAGTAAAATGATGAGTAGAAATAATCATTATTAGCAGGTAATCTTATCAGATCAACTGCAATTTGTGCATGCTCATTTTATGACAGAACCCTTAGGATATATAACTTTCATGTTATTAACCCCTTTAACATGGAAGAAAAATGTTAAAACTTACCACAAGCATATAATTAATTTTGGTAATTAGGTCTGAAAGTATAAATTTATAAACATTAAGTTATTACTAAATAATCAAAAAAATACTTCTTTTTGTTTATAAAAACTACCGCACAAAAATTGGTTAGAGAGTTTTATATATTTTATTTTTCATCATCAGAGACAACCCAGAAACAGACATATATGGAGGAAATCTCTACAACCGCTATTTGCAGAGGCTCACCATCCAACGCCAACAGCAGGCTTCTGAATCACTGGCTCTGCCAGTCAGCAAAAAGATGAAACTGCGTCTGGCCCAGAGTGATGGGGAATACATCAGTGAGGAAGATGAGGAGGATGCGGGAACTGCCATCACAGTGACCACTGTGCTGGACAGTCAGATGGCTAGTATGGATCGGGATGAGGAAGTTCTGGTCAGTGATGTGGCCCATCAAGTTCTGGTCAAAGCCAAAGAAGTTAACAGCAGTAATGGGCAGGAAATCTACACCAAACAGTGCCGATCCATCCTTGTGTGTACAGGCGTTTTTAGCAAGGACACTGATCTCTTCTCCTCAAAGGGACATGCTCACTTCAGTCACAATCACCGAGACTTTGTCATTGACCCAGATTTGAAGCAACCAAACCATGTGGTTTCAAATGTGCTGGAAGGTGTCCAGCTTGTGATGGACAAGGAAAGGGCTTCTATACAAAGTGTTCAATCTAAAGCATAAAACTTGGACAGAGAGATTAATAATTGTTTTATTGTGTACTTTTCTGTGCGTGTACAGATGATACAGAACAATTGAGAATATAAGCTGCATGCTAGTCATTACAACCCTGCACATATTGCTGAATTACTATAAACATAATGTCTCTTGAGCTCTGTATGACCAACAACAAGTAGGTATAGAAAAATATTTGTTCATTCGTGAATGTATTGATTTTATTTTCCTCAGCCGATATATGGAAATAATGAGTATGAATTTAAAAACAGGTAAGTAAGGTGTGTTTTACCAGTGGTGCCTAAAAAAAAAATAATGATGCATAAGTTTTGGTTTACCTACAATTGGTGTCTAAAATAAATCATGATGCAATTGACTTTTTTTTTTTGGCTGCAAGAACAATATATCTAGCAATACAGAATTTGAACTTGAAAGGAAACCAAAAATTCACAACTTACTGATGCAAAGAAGGATGTCTCTTTTGACATTTAGTTAAGGGGAGTTAATTTTGGCATACGTGCACACAAGATAGTGTAAAGAAACGTAAGCTGCAATATAACTAGAAGATTAAATGGTAAAGAGTTTTAAATACTTCCACTGCATCCTTAATAGACCATAGTTTCTTGTTTGTAAGGAAACTTCTTGGGATCACAATTTCTACTGTATATACCTACTATAGGTAATACACACACAGGGCATTTTGACCAAGGTCATGCACACCAGACCTTAATAGGAGTAAATGATAAGTGTCATTATGTCATTCTTTGCATTTATAGTGTGTATTTGGGGCATGTTCACATGAAAGAAAGTTTCTACTGTTTTTCATTTACTGAAAAGGATTGAAGAGTGAAAGTATAAGCATTCTTACAAAAGTTTTTTATTCATCTGTTCTTATATCCAAATGATAACTGATCGTTTTCTTCATAATAATGGTTGCATTCTTTTTCCCCATCATGATAAATGGGTTCTCATTTTCCTCATCATGATTAGTGGATTTCTTTTCTCATTATAATAACTGGGTTCTTGTTCTTCCACTCATGATGGCTGGACTTAGTTCTTATTATGACTGGGACTTGTTCTCATCATCATATGCAAATTACATTTGTTCTCAGATTTGAAGATATTTGTTGTTAATATCTGACATAAATAACTTTTAAAAAATAAGTTAAAACTAGACAGCAGGTAGAATTAATTCAATAAACATTTAATCTACAGATAGCTAGAGAATCTATAGACAGATAATTGAAATGGGATCCAATCATTTTAGTTATCCTTTCTAAAATTAAAACAAAAATGTATGTATGATTAAAATGATTTAAGGAAAGTGTTAACTGAGTCTTTGAAAACTGTATGATTAAGAGATCTAGGTACTGGCCTTGATTGAAGGTTGTCAGAGTTTGATTCTCACCTTGATCACTAAAGTTGGAGAGTTTACCATTTTGGAAATATTGAGCTAAAGTCTGATTGTAAAATCCCTTAGATATAAAGCACTAATTCAGTAACATGAAAAATTATTAAATTCTAACAAAACTTGGGCATTTAAAATATTTTAGATTTTCACCAAACATTTCTAATTTTCTGCAGATTTCTATTGATGTTATTACTGAAGATTAAAAAATCAGAGGGAAGGTTTCTCCGATGTCATTGTATGAAAGTTTCTGTATATTGTGTAATCTGGCTTATAATTCTTAACAATTGATATATTCACTAGTAAGTCTTTATTTCACTAGAAACTCTAATATGGATATCAACTTTCAACATAAGATTATAAACTAGACCATTTTAAAACTAAAAGAACCTTTACAAGCCAAAGATATACATCCCAGTGCCATCTTAACGCTTGGGCATGCTGGGCAGTTGCCTGGGAGCCCCATGCCAATCTATGTATGTTGTCACTTGCTGTCAATTTTTATTCCTGTGAGTGGTTGTGTAGGTAGTGGCCCCAGTGCACTGCTTTTTGCCCGTGGGCCTATAATGTTGTTAAGATGGCCCTGCTGGTGCCTTGATATAACATGGTCCTTGGGGTCCAAAAAATTCAACCACATTGCACGAGGCTGCATTATAACAAAGGATCTTTTCTGGTATATATAAACCACCCATGTCACCTACTGTTTATCAACTTACTATATTCTATAATTAATGTACAACTGTACGACAAAATGAGCAAATGAATGGGAAGAACTGACAGTTTTATTGCTAGCACACACAGTAACCACTTATTTAAAAAGAGTCTCTTATTTAACTATCACAGTCGGTCTCGAGGCAGGGGACAAATTATCCTGATTTTCTTGGTCATGGTCAACTCTACATTTTTTTTAATTGTTCAAAGAAACAGCTTCAAAGAATATTACACTGTAAGTGTACTTTGAAGAGATGTGTGACAAATCTGTGAATAAAAAAAGTGTCTGTTAACTGTTAAATGAGTTTGAAATATTTCAAAACAATAGTGATCATTGTTAAGCTGTGTTTACAAAGTGGCAAGTACATGTACAATGTACTGAACATTTTTACTGTATAAAGTTTAGGCATGGTCGGCAAACAATCACAAATTGAGCCAGTTGATTTAATACAGTGATGTTAACTCTGTACATGTAAATTTGAAGAGGCTGGATGGTAAAAAAAAAATGGGGTCCACAGGCTGTCCATATTGTATGTGGGTCCGCAATATACCAAGACACCAGTGTATGCATGCTTCTAATGTCATTTGCAAAAGGATTTGGGGAAAGTCATTGAAACAAAATTAACTAAATTCAAAATGGATGTTAGGAAATATTCCTTACATATAGTTTACCTTTAAATGCATAATTACAATATCTGAGAGAGAAAAAATATTTCTACAGACAATTATGGTGAAAATCTAGGTCTGGAGGAGATTGGGAAATGGTAAAGAGGCAGCATTCTAAGCTTATTTTGATGAGATGCTTATAATTTTGGAAACAAAAAATCTGGATTCTCGTGTATATCATTGGTTGAGGATGGGGGGGGGGGGGAACAAATCAAATGATTGATTATATGTGAAGACATATTTGTCATGAAATAAATAACCATAATATTTCAAACTGATTTCAATTAAAGCCTATTGCTTAGCAATCAACTTACACATTGCAACTACAATAATAAATTGTTCATACTTTTGCTTTAGCACTTTTATGAATTTTATTATAAATAATCATGTATTCTAGCATTTATTTAATAGTTGTGCCCATTTTCCTTCCTTCACTTTTAGGGTTCTTCTCTGTTGTACTTTTTTTTTGTTTGTTTTTAAAGTACAATTTGTTAATGTCATTGCCTGATTGCCTCCACACTTTTGCTGGGTTTTTTTTCCTATTTTTTGTGGATTGTTTGTGTTTTGATAAGCAACTTTATCCCCATTCTCCACATTTTGTCATGAAGTAATCAAGTCCAGTACACACCTCTCTCAAACTGAATCCGGTGACCCTGATCTGTTTCTGCATTCAAATATTGTTGGTTAATGAGATTAAAAAAGCATTCACCATATTACTCTAGTGTGTGTATTTTGTTCAAAACCTCATGGTTGATTTTTTTTTTTTTTTAATTTAGTGTCCTTTTGAATGAATTCTTTTTTTTTTTTTATTTATGTAACAGTTAACTCACAATTTCTTTGAGATTTTCATTTGTGACTTATTACTCAATAACTCAAAAAATAATTTAGTGTTTGTGAATGCTTTGTGCCTGTCTTGTGGCTATCATGGCACTCTTGGTAAAGTGGATACTTATGTTCATTCTATCTTTGAGTATACACAACAGTGGTATATATGTATGTGTGTATGCAATTTATTAAAACTTGTTTTAGTGACAACACTTAATGAAAACCTGAATTGTAAGTAGCTAAAAGAAGTTTGTATCAGTGTTCTAGTAACACTTTGCACTTTTAATTTATAGATTATTTGTTTATTGTACGTTTAAATCATTGTCCCCTGAACTTGACTAGCATACATAGAAAAAATCATTGTCCCCTGAACTTGACTGGCATACATAGAAAAAATCATTGTCCCCTGAACTTGACTAGCATACATAGAAAAGAAAATTGGTACAAGACTCCATCTATCTTACCCAATAGGTGTATTTGCATGTATCTGTTTAGTAAGTTTTGCTCTGGCAAGTAATGGAATTGAGCTAACAAAATGTTTCTTGTATGTATGGAAGTTTGTAAGTCCTTTTATTTGAAGTTTGAATTTAATAAATTTTGATAATATAGTAGCTTTTGTATGTATATATATAATAACTTCAGTATTTCACAAATTGTAGTATTATTTTTTTAATGTGTCCATTTTTCTTATTTTCATTTTTTAATGGTAGTAATGCAGAAATGAAGTAGTAAGTTTCAATTGGTTATATTGGGGGTGGGTGGGGAGAGGAATAGAAGAAATGGTATGATTTTATTTTCCTAAATTTATTTTGTATGGGTGGTGTATTACATAAATACTTCAATAACATGAATGGACTGTCCTCAGAGGCATTTAAAAATAATTATATTTACAAAGATGGAGTATACTATGACTTGAGTATGTGAGGCAGTTCTCATACTAATAAATTCTTGTCTAAGCTTAACTCAAACTTGATCCTATGTTTTTATTTTAACTTGACTAAATTTCATTAAGTTTATTTAACAAAAGATAAACGTTCTTGTAAGTTTAGTTGTCTCATAGTGGTGATTTTGTTGTTAAAGGTACATGGAAATCAATGAAAGATATGAATTATAAAGTTTTCCAGGGCAGTTTGTATGATAGACAATAAATTATATTAGTATTATTAATATTATCTTGTTTGTTTGCATGGTGTACAGATGTTTATGGTTCTTTTCAATTCAAATCAAAATGTTCTCTAAAATTGCATCTCATATATTAGTGTTATCTGAAATCTCACATGACCATGTAATTTCAGTAGTGTAATATCACATGACCATGTAATTTCAGTAGTGAAATCTCACATGACCATGTAATTTCAGTAGTGAAATCTCACAAGACCATGTAATTTCAGTAGTGAAATCTCACATGACCATGTAATTTTAGTAGTGAAATCTCACATGACCATGTAATTTCAGTAGTGAAATCTCACATGACCATGTAATTTCAGTAGTGAAATCTCACATGACCATGTAATTTCAGTAGTGAGGAACCATCAAGGTAATATATATATTCTGTTTAACAAAGAGACATTAAAACAAAAACTGGTAGTTTACAATGCAGCAGTGAACTGTAAGAATCACACATACAAAAAAAAAAAGTTAAAGTCTTGATAATCCTAAAGATTTACTGCTAATTTTTAAAGGAGAGCTTATAAAGGACTGACACTTTCTCTCTTGTCTTCTGCTATAGAATCTATTTAGCAAGCTAGCTAACTATTTATCTATCTATATTATGGTCTAGTTCATCACCTCATTTCAGTCAAAGTCACATTAAGAGGTTCCAATATGTGCAGAGCTAGGTACATTTTATTATATACTGTTTCATAAATCAACTTTTTAAAAGTAAAATTAAAGTGCAATTGCAATCAATATGATGATTACTCGGATCCTCACAAATAATGTCCTAGATATGGTTCATATCTTGTACAGTTAGCTCTATTTAATTTAATTATTTGTGTGTTAATGTTCCATGTATCTTTAACTAATTATTCTCTTTTTCATTTTTGCATCTATACAATAATTTCAATTAAAATTGGTTCAGTCAGTCAATGACTGACAGTGGATTAACATTAATTGTAATAGAAACTCATTTTTAAAGACTGTTTTATCTCTCTCTATTTATCTATCTATCTCAGTAGTGAGCACACTTATCTGCTATAATTATTAGAATCACTTTGCTAATCAACCAGCTATCATCTTTATTAGTTCATGCGTTGTCTTTGCACATTGAATAGCTTGCTATAAATCTTTATCAAATCATGCATCACCTTCCAACACTGGATTGCTGTCTATAAGTCTTTATCTAGTCAGGCATCGTCTTTGTACACTAGATAGCTAGCTATAAGTTCTATCATTTTATTCATTACATGATTTTCTCTGTCAGTCTCTATCAAAGTCTTTCAGTTCAAGCACTGCCTATACCTGTCACAGTTATCAGTTGATGCACAAATTGTTTTAAGTAATACATGAACTCTATGTAAGTGTGTTTCTTTGTTAAGATATTTTAATTTACTGTTTTTGTTTTGTTTTGTTTTAAAGTAGCAGTTTAAAGACAACTGTTTGTTGATTTTCTTATAAAATACCAGTTTAATTGCAGCTGTGTTTTAGTAATACCACATTTTATTGTATTGTTTTCAATAATACCAATTTTAGTATATTGTTTTCAAAACAAATATATTAATACTGTTACAGTAATACCATATTTTAGTGTTTTCCATAATACCAGTTTTAGTATATTGTTTTCATGAAAAATATATTAATACACTATTTTCAGTAATGCCATATTTTAGTATATTTTTATTCTTAACAAAATTCTCAAATCATTCAGACTCACATATTTAGAAATATGAGTATACTTTGTGAGGATACATGATGGAAATGAGAATACTTTTTAATATCTATTTACTTAAATTACTTATTTATGGATGCAAATCTAAGTTTTAATCTTTATCCTGAATTTTTACTTCATTATTCTTAATTTTTAATCTCACTTCTAGTGAACTGCATGCTACAGAAAAATAAAATGTTTTTTCCCAATCTGAATGATATCTGTTTCATACATCTGTTGTATATGCAGTCATGGCATGGTTATGTTGTTGGGTTTTTTTTAATGCTGAAATAAACCCATTTATCTAAAATAGCCTAAATTCAGACAGGAAGACTGCAATAACAGTACTGTGGCTTCTATAATCATGAAAATAAATAATTTAATGAGTATATAATAACTGCACACAGCTCTCTACATGTTGAAAAAGTGCTTGACTTTCATAATCACAATGATAAATAGCTTAAACAAACATACAAAACAAGATACATGATAACCATACATGGCTCTCTACACACTGAAACAGACCATGACTTTCATAATCACGATGATAAACAACCTAAACAAAACAGTTGTGATAACCATACACAGCTCTCTACACACTGAAACCAAGCTTTCGTAATCGTGATTGTCACGAAGATCAAGAAATATTAATAAAAATTTTTTCTCTCCCTCTAAATATTTTCTAACTCTAAACTATGTACGAAACAGCTAAGTTAATTAAAAGAGGGACAGGGTGAAAATGACCATTTTTCAACAATGGGGAAAACTAAAAGAGTCGGAAACATTAGCTTTAAGTTCGTGTTGGGGAATGGAAAAGATATAATTAGCTTGCAAGAGAATGCTGGCTTGACCCTCTGTGGCCAAGACCCACGCCCATAAATCTGTGTCAGTGTAGGGTACAAGGCAGGCCAGTGTACCAAGTTCGTGAGAAGGTGCTAGGACGCCAAGTATGT
This sequence comes from Sinotaia quadrata, assembly GCA_028829895.1. NCBI lineage: Eukaryota > Metazoa > Mollusca > Gastropoda > Architaenioglossa > Viviparidae > Sinotaia > Sinotaia quadrata. The sequence continues at coordinate 22,023,572 of CM054178.1, forward strand.
CCGTGACGGAGGCAGACTAAGTTTTTGGAAATGTAAACATCATTGTAAGAATCACCACTATTAAATGTTTGGTAGTAGGTTGATATTGATTGCTATTGTGTAATTACTATTGTTTTGTGAAAGTACTTAGTGAAATAGAAGTTGAGTTATTGGAAAGTTAATCATTGTATGCTAAGTTAAAAAGGTTGGTCTGTGTGTACAACCATGTGAGTGATGTATAGCTTGCCAGGTGGCCATGAGCTGCCAGTAACTATAGTTTTTAAAACAAAATAGGAGTAGGACAGCTTGCTCTGAGATTTTAGTGTGTGCTCTGAGAGTTAGCTAGAGGTTAAATGGATACGTAAATCACATTGTCAACTGGGAACTTGATACTTTGGCACTGATAGAACTGGACGCCAGAGGTAGCCAGGATGGGCAGAGAATATTCCTAAGCACGTACAGTGCTGTGCTGGTTGTAAATGGGCAGTGCCGGAAGGGGGATAGTGAGCTGGAAGGAGGGGTGTGTTCGAGTCATCTCGTAAAAAGTGACAAAGTGACGTACAAGAGTTTGTGTATAAAAGAGGAGACAGAGCCAGGGGCGGATGAGAAACGTGGAAGAGCGACGTGGAAAATGTAGTACAGGGGTGAAGGTCACCTCTGAGTTTCTCCCTGCTTTTATGGATCAAGAAGACTCTACGATTCTGAAGGCAAAACAGAAGGAGGATTCTTGACCACTGTAACAGTGTGCCAGAAAGTCTACCTGGCTGCGTATGAGGCGCGTCGTAAAGACTGCTGCAGTTTTTAGATGGGCCAAATCAAATCAGATAGCCATCTCAGGTTTTCAAAGACTCTGTCAAAGACCGCGGGTGATCGATTATTTTCCAGGCAGAAGGCAAATTCCTGGTGGAAGTTTAATGTCACGGCGCTGGGAGATGTTACAGAACGAGATGTTACATAGTGGTAGTAACTATCGTTGGAAGCAGTAGCGGTCATGCATGAGGCATACCGCCGAGAACGGCAAGGGTTGGCCGTTGTGAAGAAGAGAAGAGAAGATGAGAAACGAAGTTAAGAGAAGAGAAGATGAGAAACGAAGTTATGGTGAAGAGAAGAGATGAGAAACGAAGTTAAGAGATGAGATGAAATGAGCAGAAACTGAAGAGAAGAAGAGAGAAGAGAGAACGCAATGAGAGCTGAGAAATTAGGCCTAACTAGGGAAGCGCACGGGAGCGTGAAGTGTAGCAGCCGTCGTAACAGTGAAGGCGGCCAGGTCGAGACGTCGACGATGTTTTGTTGTATCATCAGAACCCCCCCCCCCCCCCCCAGCACAAGAAGAAAGTGTGAGCCCAGCACCAGAAGTGTAACGATATGAGCAGAGAACAAGAGAGAGTAACGAATTAAAGAGCAGAGAACAAGGAGAACATGACAATACCTATGTGAGTAAAAGAAAATTCTAACTAATTAGGGAAATCTCAGAGCACGTAGCACATAAACATAAGTATAAACTAGAACCTAAAACTAAAACTAGAATCTTAATTAAGCATTAAACTAAAATTAGAAGTAAACCTTGAAGTAAAAAGATATTGATGGAACCATTGAAAAGACTTGCAAGTTAAATGACATTTGTTTTGAACTTTGTGTATTATTATTGAACATTGATGTGTGGCGCCAGAACTCTGAAATAATGACTGTTCTATTATGTTGTAAAATGCTTAAGCAATGTTAGAAGTAGTACTGCATGAAGAAATTGAGTTTTGTATTTCTTTGATTTTAATTGATTTCATTTATTATTTCATTCTTTTCTTTCTTCCCTTTTCCTTTCTTTCCTTTTCACTGGTGACTTTTGGTGACCCGCTGACGTGATAGGTAAAAATTGTTTTGCGGTGTGTTTGCATCATTTCTCTTTCTGCTATCTATCTCATGTAGTATCATCATATTTTGCAGTTATGATGGTTACAGTATTTTGATTTAAGATAGTGGTGAATTAGTGTTTGATATATCTTTTGATGCTTTAATTTTTGAAAACTTGTTTTGATGTATTCTGCCTTTAATTTTTGAAATCTTGTTTTGACGTTGTATTCTGGTTAAATACTCATTTTTGCGTGTAACCATTTCGTGATTTATATTGAGAGCACCGGTATTTGTAGGCCGATAAATTCGTTTTGATTGTTTAGAAATTTAATACTTTAAATGCCGAGTCAGAGAGGCAAGTCCGAGTTTATATCTCCTTTTGATATTTCGTTAATGAAAATATTTGCTGTATGTATTGCAACAAGTTTCGAAATTCTATGTAAATATTAATGCCGATGTTGATCGCATATTCTACTTTGATTTTTTGAGTCATGCCATTTTGTAAGTCGCTACGGTTTTAGAGGCAACGCTGTAGACGACCCGATGTTAAAGTCGTTTTGAAGTTGTTGATTTTGAAGTTGATGAAGTATTCGTGCAAGCGTCACAATACTATGATGTACTCAGGGAGAGTACCTAATGATTTTGAGATTGTTGAAGTATTCGTGCAGAGTCACAATACTGTAGTACTTAGAGAGAAGTACCTTGTGTTTTGCGTCAGTTGGAAACTGACTTATTTGTTTGAAGATTTGAGATTGAGTTTGGGCCGGTATTGGTAGAAACCGCGTATATTCGTTGAGTTGGAGGCGACGGTATTGAAGTCCGTGCGCATATATTTTTGTTGTCGAAAACTTTGGAAGTCGGGCAATAAAGCGACCTCGTTTTTGTAGCAAACGCATTTTTGATTTGCTAGAGTTTCTGTAAAACTCACTAACCGTACGAATGGCTAAGTAAATAAATGACTAGTAAGAATTCTGCAGGAGAAAGCAGATTTTAAAGCAATAAGTAATTGACAAAGCAATAAGTGATTGACAATGATGTAGTGAAATGTTGGATTACTACAATAATTGTAGTGTAAATAGATGATAAAGAAATCATGCTGAATCGCACAGAAAGTACTACACTCAAAAGTAAACACAGTGCTAGAAAAAAAAAAAAAAGGAAAGGGAAAGACTCAGTCAGAACATCGTATTTCAGCCGGCCGTAAGATAATTACCCCCACTGTCCCCCTCCGACAGGAAAGGTCACGACCCAGGTGTGTAGGTTCGTGTTAGCTATGCATTTGGAAAAACGGAACGTAGTATTCTGATTGTTGGTGTACGTTAGGAATAGTTATTGAGTTCTATTTTGGCAATTTTTATTCTTAGGTATCTCAGCTCTTGTACTGATGAATGCCTTCATTTAGTAAGACTGCCATTGTGGAAACAGAAGATTATATTTTGTAAAGACAGCTTTGAATCATACGTAATGAAGAGGCTTGTTAGATTATTAAATGTTTAGAATGGATTACATATAAATAGTGTTAGTCTTATAGTAAGATATTTTGTTTTGCGGTGTTAGATTTTTCGGTGACAACAGACTTTGTTTTGATTCATTTCTGTCCGGGGCACACTCCCGCACAGCCAGCGACCTAATTTTTTTTTCGTTCCCTCACCATGCAGTGACGCTACGCTCGCTTGCAGTGACCATGCGAATTTTTTTTACAAGGGGAAGGAACCCGCACGGTTGCTTAGGACGCGTTACCTTTTGTTAGAAATGGCCTCGTATTTTAGTGCACCTTAATTTTGTTTTCTGAAAGATCATTAATTGGCATTTTCGTAAATTGCTTCATGTAATTTTATATTTTCTAACTTAGGAGTAGAAGTGTACCTGTACACAAATTTTTAAGCAAAAGAGTGACACTGATATAAGAAATTTTACGATAATAGAACAGCAGATCATTGTGAGGTTACATTCAGGTAAAGATTTTGAAACGAGCTTGTAGTTCTTATAAAAATAAATAACATCATATTGATATTAACTGTTTTACATTTATAAATATATTTGTGAGATTTTCTTGCATAAAAATTTTAGAGAAAGATACTTGCAATTTTTTTGAATTGACAATTGTGACACGTTAATAGCTAACTTGAAGTCTGTATATCTAACTTGATTTCATTGAAAAATTTAAAAGGAACTACCCTGTGAGGTGATTTGATTTTAGTTCTCATTCATCACGTGGGATGATAAGCTACCTAGGCTGATATTTTTGAAAGAAAAAAAAAACCGCTTGTTAATTTTTGCATAAAATGAAAAAAATGAAAAATGCGCAGGTGCATAGACAGTAAATATGCTTATGCAAATTATTTTTAGGGCTGATCACCGTACGAACCAATGCATTGTCTAGGCACCCAATAGACACAGTTTAAATGAATTTCGTGAAGCAGAATAATTTTAATTGTTTTGATTGTAATCAACTTTTGAAAAAAAAAAAATTTTTGATATTGTTGACCTACACTTATTTCATAAGCTTCGGTCAAAAAGGAGGAGGGATATGTCACGAAGATCAAGAAATATTAATAAAAATTTTTTCTCTCCCTCTAAATATTTTCTAACTCTAAACTATGTACGAAACAGCTAAGTTAATTAAAAGAGGGACAGGGTGAAAATGACCATTTTTCAACAATGGGGAAAACTAAAAGAGTCGGAAACATTAGCTTTAAGTTCGTGTTGGGGAATGGAAAAGATATAATTAGCTTGCAAGAGAATGCTGGCTTGACCCTCTGTGGCCAAGACCCACGCCCATAAATCTGTGTCAGTGTAGGGTACAAGGCAGGCCAGTGTACCAAGTTCGTGAGAAGGTGCTAGGACGCCAAGTATGTCCGTGACGGAGGCAGACTAAGTTTTTGGAAATGTAAACATCATTGTAAGAATCACCACTATTAAATGTTTGGTAGTAGGTTGATATTGATTGCTATTGTGTAATTACTATTGTTTTGTGAAAGTACTTAGTGAAATAGAAGTTGAGTTATTGGAAAGTTAATCATTGTATGCTAAGTTAAAAAGGTTGGTCTGTGTGTACAACCATGTGAGTGATGTATAGCTTGCCAGGTGGCCATGAGCTGCCAGTAACTATAGTTTTTAAAACAAAATAGGAGTAGGACAGCTTGCTCTGAGATTTTAGTGTGTGCTCTGAGAGTTAGCTAGAGGTTAAATGGATACGTAAATCACATTGTCAACTGGGAACTTGATACTTTGGCACTGATAGAACTGGACGCCAGAGGTAGCCAGGATGGGCAGAGAATATTCCTAAGCACGTACAGTGCTGTGCTGGTTGTAAATGGGCAGTGCCGGAAGGGGGATAGTGAGCTGGAAGGAGGGGTGTGTTCGAGTCATCTCGTAAAAAGTGACAAAGTGACGTACAAGAGTTTGTGTATAAAAGAGGAGACAGAGCCAGGGGCGGATGAGAAACGTGGAAGAGCGACGTGGAAAATGTAGTACAGGGGTGAAGGTCACCTCTGAGTTTCTCCCTGCTTTTATGGATCAAGAAGACTCTACGATTCTGAAGGCAAAACAGAAGGAGGATTCTTGACCACTGTAACAGTGTGCCAGAAAGTCTACCTGGCTGCGTATGAGGCGCGTCGTAAAGACTGCTGCAGTTTTTAGATGGGCCAAATCAAATCAGATAGCCATCTCAGGTTTTCAAAGACTCTGTCAAAGACCGCGGGTGATCGATTATTTTCCAGGCAGAAGGCAAATTCCTGGTGGAAGTTTAATGTCACGGCGCTGGGAGATGTTACAGAACGAGATGTTACATAGTGGTAGTAACTATCGTTGGAAGCAGTAGCGGTCATGCATGAGGCATACCGCCGAGAACGGCAAGGGTTGGCCGTTGTGAAGAAGAGAAGAGAAGATGAGAAACGAAGTTAAGAGAAGAGAAGATGAGAAACGAAGTTATGGTGAAGAGAAGAGATGAGAAACGAAGTTAAGAGATGAGATGAAATGAGCAGAAACTGAAGAGAAGAAGAGAGAAGAGAGAACGCAATGAGAGCTGAGAAATTAGGCCTAACTAGGGAAGCGCACGGGAGCGTGAAGTGTAGCAGCCGTCGTAACAGTGAAGGCGGCCAGGTCGAGACGTCGACGATGTTTTGTTGTATCATCAGAACCCCCCCCCCCCAGCACAAGAAGAAAGTGTGAGCCCAGCACCAGAAGTGTAACGATATGAGCAGAGAACAAGAGAGAGTAACGAATTAAAGAGCAGAGAACAAGGAGAACATGACAATACCTATGTGAGTAAAAGAAAATTCTAACTAATTAGGGAAATCTCAGAGCACGTAGCACATAAACATAAGTATAAACTAGAACCTAAAACTAAAACTAGAATCTTAATTAAGCATTAAACTAAAATTAGAAGTAAACCTTGAAGTAAAAAGATATTGATGGAACCATTGAAAAGACTTGCAAGTTAAATGACATTTGTTTTGAACTTTGTGTATTATTATTGAACATTGATGTGTGGCGCCAGAACTCTGAAATAATGACTGTTCTATTATGTTGTAAAATGCTTAAGCAATGTTAGAAGTAGTACTGCATGAAGAAATTGAGTTTTGTATTTCTTTGATTTTAATTCATCATTTATCATTTTCTTTCTTCTTTCTTCCCCCTTTCCCATGGGTGTGAGTGTGGATGGCTGACTGACTAACCAACGTGTGAGAGGAAACCTATAGACCAATAAATTTGAACTTGTACTCCGATATTGGGCCTTTCTTCTGTCTATGGTTTCGAAAGAGTGGTTGCTGTCGTTGTTATACGTTGTGTCGTCTGTGCCGTCTACACTTCACCCCTATCCGTATGCAAGCACACATGCAAACATGTCGGCAATACGTAACCTACACGCAGAATTAAATTCGAGCCAAACAAACATCTTGGTATTCTGTGTGTGGATTTGTCATTCTCTTTATGCAAGTCCTACGTGGAGCCGGCAAGCCACCATCCCTCTCCCCTCCTGTCGGAGAAGGGAGGGTGGGTGGTGACAGTGATGAAAAATAGCATAGCTAACAAAACAGATACATGATAACTTTGCACAGCTCTCTACATTGAAACAGAGCTGTGGTTTTTATAATCATGATAGATAACATAAGTAGACACATGATGATGCATTGGGTCGAATTGTTTTTAAATATGATTTACATGCTCATCCTTATAAAACACAACCATAATCTAGTCTAGGGGTATCTCTTGTAAAAGTTTCAAGCCTAATTAAGTGGTCCAGGGTAGAGTGATAATGTCTGAAGCCACACTGCACTTTAAAAATTAGTCCTTGGGGACTCAAGATAGCATACTAATCTAGCACTGACCATTCTTTCCAGTGTTTTACAGAGACATTTGATGAGTGCTATGGGTCTATAATTATTAGAATTCAAAGAATTCTTGCCTGATTTGGAGACAGGAATTACTACTGCCTCTCTCTAGGAAGGAGGGAAAGCAACTGTGGACCAAATATCAGTAGAAGAGTTTAACAAGCAATTCTAAAGATGCAAGAAGAAGGTGTTTTAGAAGCTAATAATAGATATTATCAGAGCCAACAGCATTGTCCAGAGCCTTTAGCAAAGACTGCTTTTATTTAGAAAGAGAACTGAGCATTTTATTGTTTTGAATTATCAGTTTAAAAGTTGGGGGGGGGGTGTTCCTTTAAGTTCTTTAACTCTTTGGAATGATGGGGGATAGTGATCTGAAGAAGAGCTATGGGGAAAAGTCTCTGCTAACATGTTACAAAATCTTTTTTTTTTTTTTTATCTGTTATTAGGTTATCAGTGCTTTTCAAGATGACCCACTAAAGCTAAAGAATTTTTTCTCTTTAAATTTAAGAATTGTTTTCCATACTTTGCAAACATGTGCTGTGGAATTTAGGCTAGAAACAAATTTTTTTCTCTGATTCCCTCCCTTTTTCTGTTTAATAATTTTATGGACATTAGCTCTAATTTGTTTAAATATCATTAGATTATCTTGAGTGGGCGATTAGAAAAAATTGCACAAAACCTGTTTTCTCTCACCAATTGTTTTCTTATATTCTTCATTGAACCAGGGAAGTTTAGGTCATTTTTGGACTATCGAGGTTTTTGTTATTATTTTCTCACTAATATTTAGCATAATGGATGAGAATTTTACAATTGGATTTTCTGATGCAGCTGAACTAAAAGAGGTATCTGTCAAGACTCACATAGGGTGTGAAAAGGATCCCAGCTGGGATCGTGAAATTTCTAATTACATAAAAAAGATTCTTCTTCCACTTCTATTGTTGAGAGTAGAATAGGATAGTGGTCACTACCACTTAAGTTATCAGTAACTTTCCACTTAATATCAAGCACTAATGATGGGTTGCATACAATAGCATTAGTGGAGTCTGTAGAGGAATGTGAACCATCCTTTTCAGTTTTGCAAAGAACCTCTTCCAACAATTTCCCTCTACTATTATACATCTATGATATATTGCCCCAAAGAGGGCTATGACCATTCAGGTACCAAGAATTAACAAAGGTGAGGGGAGTTGGTCAATTAGCATATCTATTTCTGGTTTAAGGAGCTGAGCTGAAGGGGGGATATACAGTGCTCAAATTGTTATGGTTCTAATCAAAGATACACATATAACAGCAACCTGAGGATTAGTATCTTATTGGGAGTTGCCTCAAACTTCACTCTGTCATGCATTCCATACCTCCATTACAAACTTCACTCTATCATGTATTCCTCACCCCTGACAAAGACTTCACACTGAGCTGCTTTCAACTCCCCATCCAGACAGATTTTTAATCTCAATGCACACAGTATGGCTCTTATACCATGTCTCAATATTAGGGGCATTTTTAACATTATCATAGATAGGTCCCATTTGCATTTCTAACCAAGTTTTTTCAAGCTGTTGCTGTGGCTACTGAAAGAATCAATTCTGTTCACTTTGCCACAATTTTTATCAAGTGTACAAAGTTTATAATAGAAATATTACATCTGTGTGTATATGCATTGTATTATTTATAAGAATTTGTTGCATTACATGTGAGTACATAAAAACCTAGTGGTATTTTCAGATGTGTTCTCTGCCTTTGCTGTTTGATCCATATTTGTACTAAATATGTTCTGTTCTTGCACTGGAGGCTGCAGAACAGTCTCCACATTTACCACTGGTCTCATGCCAACTTCAACATTATTGCCCCTTACTTTCAATGAACTCAGAACATCTTCAAGACCCAGACCTTTGGTCTCATGAAGCAACAGGGACATGCAGCCGCTGAGAGCCATTAAGGATCCAATCACAGTATATCCTCGGACTACTTCTCTTGGACTAACCTGTGGCACAAAGTTTGGGCTTTTAAAATAGCCTGTTTAGAATTGTGGTATCTTTCAGCAATGCTGTTGGTAGAAAGTAATCAAATTAATACAGATTACAGGAAATAATTTTATCTGGCAAGGTTGAGTTGGTGTGGGGTACATCTTGAATCTTTGAGTCACAATAAATATAACATTGTTTTCTTTCAAACAAACTATTCAACAATTATTTCACAGTAGCTATGTGGACATTAGCTTTTAAGCTCTACAACTATTTATAGAACTGTAGATGCTGGACAAAAAAAATTCCCACCATCCCCTTTGGACTTTCATTTCTCTCTACCAGTATTTCTACCACCCCATCTCCAAACCACCATCCCCTTTGGACTTTCATTTCTCTCTACCAATATTTCTACCCATCTCATCTCTAAACCACCATCCCTTTTGGACTTTCATTTCTCTCTACCAGTATTTCTACCCATCCCATCTCCAAACCACCATCCCTTTTGGACTTGCATTTCTCTCTACCAGTTTTGCTACCCATCTCTCTATCATAAATCTCTCATACAGAGGCACTTATCTGTAAACTCAGGTAAGTTAGAAACCCAGCTCACCATTGCCAGCTATGCTAAAGCATGCACAACCGTGCATTGTTCAAAACTGTCATGAAGTTGTGCTATCACTATGATTGACAAAATGACAAAGAACCAAGATGCTGCAACATATTATCAATCTAGAGATTTTTCATCAATTATTTACAAAGTTTATAATGAAATGCGGTCCAGAAATGTGAAGTTATAAATTTTAATTTTTTATTTTTTTTACTAACCAACATTTTTTACTGTTAAGGGGTATCAAGTTTACTACAAAAACATCTGCCATGGAAGAGACTAATACAATTAGTGTCTTAAATGATACTCTTCCGTTTCACAGTTCTCTTGGTAAATTCTGCATGTACAAACTTTACATAATGTTGGATATGCATAATGGTATTTTGCATTACATTATGCCTCACATAGATGTTTGCATATTCGCGTAACATTTGTGGACATGACATAAAATTCACATAACATAAAAGATGGACTATTAAGCACTACAAATGAGCTCACTGCTTGTCAGCCAATCAGAAATGGTGATTCAGCAAGTTTGGGTCTTGCTTCCATAGTTACTGTGTTTCTCTAGTGAAAACCCTCTCATATTTTATTAATTCAAGAGCCTTTAATAATTAACAATGTCACTGTAAACCCAGCAGGAAATCCTAGCAAAACATGAGAATGATATGAACAAATGTATCATTATGGCTGAACATAGTTTCTAATGAACTCTCTTGAATAGATTTTCCTTGTCAAAGGTAATAATTATATTAACATTTATTATTTGATTGGCAATTTTTTTTCCATTATTGAGATTATGTTTGTTTACTATATAATTCCCATACTAGCTAACTTTAATTTCATTATGTTACTTTTTCTGTGTTGAATTATGAACGTTTCATGAGGGTCCACTGTAATTAGATTCTAAGAAAAGATCAGCAAATGAAGACTTAGATGACCCATGAACCAATTTAACTTCGATTAAGTATCTCACTTGTCTTAAGTTTTTCGTCTTACCATATCAAGCAGGACTGGTGCTAATACTCCTCCAACTCGAGACCAAGCATTTGAGGCACCATAACCCAAACTTCTACAAAAGAAGAAAAATATAAACAGTACAAAAAAATACAAAATCAACTTTATTATATAACTATCATAATTTCTTATTTTATTATAATTATGTGAAAATTCAATATTAATCCCTTCACAGTGGGATCCAATTTATATTCAGTCCTGAAGTCTTTAAACTCTCACAAACTAATCCTTATTTTAATGTCTACACCCACATGAGATTACTAAATATAACGTCTCAGCCTTCACATCAGATTACTATTGACAAAAAGAATATAAATTAGAAATTAATTACAATTACCATACTTATAATACTAAGCGCTTCAACATTTAACAAAAAACTGTTTGTGTTCCCATCTTTCTTCTGCTAGCAATGAATGACTTTTGAAACAGAAAGCTGAGGAAACAAAGTGAATAACAAGCAGCTATTAGTTGCAGTCCTGTTTACACCAACCTGATTACCGTAGGGTACTGCTCTGATGTAAAGGTCTGCATGACAAGCCATGCAGAACCTACTGCTAACTTGGTGACCATAGCCAGACCCGTCACTATGGTCCCCTTCTTGCTCTGAAGGTCTACACATATGCAAGTTCATATATGAGGAAATGAGAGTTAAATGGGCACAAAAAGAGCAGTGTAGGGCCTCACATTTTTACTGTTTTATAATTGTATAGTTCCTTCGTATTCTTCCTTTTTTTAAAATAGACTATAAGTGGTTTAAATGAGTGTATGCATGCTTACAGTATTTAATTTAATCTATTTCTAGATGAGACGTGAAGAGATATATCATCAAGAGAACTTTTTGGTGTTTATATTGTGACATATCCTCTTAGACTGAAATCACTTATCACCATTGTCACAATTAAATGATTTAATTTTAAAAGGCATCAGTAAGTCACGAGGTTCAGAGAACTTTGATTACAAGGTGGAAATTAATTTTAAAAGATCCTTGATTTCCATTGTGTCTTGCAAGTCATGTGAAAGAGCCCATCAAAACAGTTGGACCAATGTAAATGCTCTCAGGTAGAGTTCAAAATTTTACTCAGTCTTATTATATTGCACAACTAATGCTGGTAGATATTCTTTGTTAAATATATTAATACTGCTTTATAAACTAATCTCTGTGAAGGAACTAGTCTCTACAGTTAATTATAGTAGGAGAAATGTATTTCATATTATACTCTGAGAACTTCCTTGTTCATTATTACAGCATGTTTTAATACAACTCTGATTTACTGTTACAATAATTTCAAAGAGTGAGTCTATCCTTTAGACAAACTTCCATGACCTACATAACAGATCTACCTGGCCCCTCAATGAACAGGGTGGAAGAAAGAGTGTTCATTCCTGTGAAGATGATATCTCCTACAGAACATGAAGATTGTTATCTACATGAAGACTATTATCATAGTGAGCACTGATGAGAACATTGTGAGTGTCAAATAGCCATAGCTTAATAGTAAAATGGAAATTACTATAGCATGGAACCAATTTAAAAAAATGTTACTTCATTAGCTCAAGAAAAGACCTAGTTATCCCATACACATTTAGGGTATGGTTACTGAGTAATAAACATTTATGCTAGTATAGATTTAAATTAAATAAATGACTACCTTTGTTTAACAATTGTGATCACTGTATATTGTTTAGTAAATATGAGTGGGCATCTAGTTCCCAAAAGTGAAAGGCGATGTCAAACATTATAAAACTATTTACCACTTTATACTTATATCTGCTAAAAACTTGAGAATGAATAACACCTTTCCACCTGATTTAAGATTGTAATTTGATAAGTTTATTGTCAGTCTAGGGAAGGGAGAAATATTACTTGTAGTTGTAGTTCAATTTCAAAACAAATAGTCATGAATATTTCATCTAGATGTTTAGGCTAAGCCCACATTCTTTGCTCTTTAAAAAGCAAATAATAAGAATATATTTACATGTATTTACAATAATGAAGTCTAAAAAGTAGATTAAATATTAATGTATAATTTTCTGGTGTAAATAGTATATTGCTGATTTACCATGGCACTCCTCAACAACCTATCTCTTTAATGACCACTTGGACTTATGACCAGCTCTCCAGCTATATTAAGAGATGCAAATTAAAACAAAGTTATCGGGTTGGAGTTTCCTTTAGGCCCTTTTCTTTATTCAGAATAAATAAAAATGATTAAGCTCCTCGCTTATCAACCTAGTCTTGGGAACGGAACTCGGTTGTTAAATGAAGAATGCCTGAAGTTACAAACTGTATTTATTATAGTAACACATATAAGTAAGTATAAGCATGTTATACACATGTAATTATAAAGTTAAACATAATTATGTAGTTACACATGCAATTAATGAATTATATAGTTACACATATAATTATGTAGTAGTAGTAGTAGTAGTAGTTGCAATTGTATTAATCCAATTATATATATAAGTAAGAGGTCATAATTTATATGTCTAATTAATTATTTAATTACAAATATAAGTATGTAGTTAAATACATAAAATTACATACAGCTACGCACCAAATGTTTCAAGCAGTAAAATACTGAAGCTGGATGCTGAACCCAGCATGAAAAAACCGAAGCAAGTCCATTGACGTCCAAATCTGCCAATACACATGCAAAAATAAAGGATTTAAAGAAGAAAAAAATCAAAATATTTAACATAACATATTTTTTGCTCTTCTTGCATTCTGACTGTTTGCCTACATGATCAAAGTTCAAAGTATAGAGACCATCCAGACTGATGACTAAATCAGGGGAAACTGCTGCCACTGCAGCTCAATGCTTCAAATAATATGCTAATTACACTTTAAAAAAAAAAAAAACGTAAGCATTTCATTCACTGCAGCACAATCAAGATGATAAAGGAAGCATGTAGTTCCATCACCTGTTGCTTAGGAAAATGGTAGAGAAGTTGGATGGGATCCCCACAAAGGCCATGATGAAAATGTTCAAATAAACATTGCCACTCAGAGCAGACACACCAAAAGACATCCCATAATAGGAAAATGACAATGAGAACCTGCAAGTAAATATCAGTCATGGCTAGTGGTTTGAATTGTGTTTCCTTCAGCTGGGCAAGGACATATTACATTATATTCATGATACTTCAAGTGTAAAGAATATATTGCTAAGGGGAGATCACGTTATCATTACACCATAAATTTTTGTCAGATTTTCGTGTTATTCAGTTATATGAATTCATGGCTGACACATGATTTTTGAGTTGAATATACAACTTCAAAATGAAGCAAATAAATCACAGAAAAACATGATAAATGATAATGAATAGAGATTTTCCCTAATCTACAGGTCAGTGAAGACAACCCTAAGTATACACATACATAAAAACTTCTGTATTATGATTCCAGATAAGTATCATTTTAATGTAACAATCAACAAATCTGTATGAAAGAGAGAGAGACAGAAATGTATATTGTTGTTAGAAGAACCATTTACAAATTTCAGGATGACAGAAAATTTAATATCGAAATTAAATTTTCTTTTTGTGAAAAATACATTATTTTCTGATATTCAGACTACTAGAATGAAAAAATGTTCATGTTCATTCAAAAAGACTGTTGAAAGCAGAATATTCTTCGCAGTGGAAAACTTTGAAAACCAGATTATAGCTGAAATAATTGTTCATCTGCACTCTACACCAAATGCAGATCCAGAAATATTGATCTAGGTGATGGTATGATCCTTTTAACAAATAATGGGAGCTGCAATAATTGTTAATTATTTTCAACTCAAGTTTTGTGGACACCTAGATCTAAGTCCCTGCCTATTCTTGAGTTCACCACTGTCCTAGAAGTTTTACTTTAAACTTAACTTTTCAGTATAAAAGCACAGATCTAGTGCAACTATTTTATACGATAGTTGTTTTAAACTGATTTATCGTTGTTGTTTCAACATCGGTGGTTGCTTGAAACAAAGAGTGTTTGGAATATAAGTGCATAAAATTAAATTTACACAAACCATATAAAATTTAAAATTAACGTAGTGAAGACCATGCGCCTCCCACGATACACATCGAGATAAGTATAATGATGTCCTCTTCCAGCCTTCTCTTCTTCATCGGTAACTTGTTGAAGCCGTTGTCGAGTGTTTGATGGCTTGGTGTGGCCATTGACAGATGCAACACGTTCAACAACTGCTTCGGCTTCATCCAACCTTCCTTTTACTGCCAGCCAGCGAATGCTTTCAGGTACCAATCTTATAATTTGAGATAAAAATATTCCATGAAAACGAAAAACCCATGTGTGTATATGCCAGTAAATTATATACGCTAAAGTGTTTTCAGAATGTCACTTCTTCCTATAAGTCTATTGACCTACGGTGTAGTCCAATAAATTGACAATATAAACTGCTTGTTGCTTACTATATAAATTGACAGTATACATAACTGCTTGTTGTTTACTACTTTAACTGACAGTATACATAACTGCTTGTTGCTTACTATCTGCGATTGACAGTATACATAACTGCTTGTTGCTTACTATCTGTGACTTACAGTATACATAATTGCTTGTTGCTTACTATATGTGACTGACAGTATACATACTGCTTGTTGCTTGCTATCTGTGACTGACAGTATACATAACTGCTTGTAGCTTGCTATATGTGACTGACAGTATACATAACTGCTTGTAGCTTGCTATATGTGACTGACAGTAAACATACTGCTTGTTGCTTGCTATCTGTGACTAACAGTATACATACTTGCTTGTTGCTTACTATCTGTGACTGACAGTATACATACTGCTTGTTGCTTGCTATCTGTGACTGACAGTATACATAACTGCTTGTAGCTTGCTATATGTAACTGACAGTATACATAACTGCTTGTAGCTTGCTATATGTGACTGACAGTATACATAACTGCTTGTAGCTTGCTATATGTGACTGACAGTATACAAAATTGCTTGTAGCTTGCTATATGTGACTGACAGTATACAAAATTGCTTGTAGCTTGCTATATGTGACTGACAGTATACAAAATTGCTTGTTGCTTGCTATATGTGACTGACAGTATACAAAATTGCTTGTAGCTTGCTATATGTGACTGACAGTATACAAAATTGCTTGTTGCTTGCTATATGTGACTGACAGTATACAAAATTGCTTGTTGCTTGCTATCTGTGACTGACAGTATACAAAATTGCTTGTTGCTTGCTATATGTGACTGACAGTATACAAAATTGCTTGTTGCTTGCTATATGTGACTGACAGTATACAAAATTGCTTGTTGCTTGCTATCTGTGACTGACAGTATACAAAATTGCTTGTTGCTTGCTAATAGTGACTTGCGATGTGCTGAGTATGAATCCAGTGAGAGTAACTGTAAGACCAACTAACTGAGCGGCAGTTATATTAAATCTGATCCAGGTGAATTATTTTAGATCGGTCACCTTTGTGACTACATGTTTGGCAAACATTTAACAAAATAAAATAAGGTTACCAACTCAAAACACTGAAAACTTTAAAATATAGTGCTTGAGGTCATATTTTACAAGGTCACATAACGGAGCTTTTACAACAATAATTATAAATAAACAATCTAGTAATTTCAATACAACATATTCATATGCAAATGTCAAGAACAGCAAACAATGTAATGAATGACTCTTTACAGTAAGAGTGCAACCGTGCAGATGCCCGAGCAGCAGCCTTGTAACCAAGTTACATCCGTAGACCGCTGCTGCTGTTCAATGCTACTCTAAGCAGAGCCGTCTTAACAGCATTATAGGCCCACGGGCAAAGCAGTGCACTGGTACCCCTACCTACACAACTACCCACAGGAATAAAAATTGACATCCAGTCATAACATACATAATTTAGCATGATGTCCTCCGGGCAACTCCAGCGTGCCCATGCGTTAAGACGCGTTTACTGAGAAAGGCATCTGTCAAGTCTGGAATGGAATCTCTTGTGTAACGTACAACCTCCGTTCTAAGAAAAGAATTATATATGCTTTAAATTGCAGCAGATGACTTACGGCCACGTAAAGAGAAAAGGCACTACAAGAATGGCTGCACCCATATGCAAATGGCTCCAGTCCGGGAAGAGCCAGGCCATGAGGGCAAACAGAGACACGCCCATATTCCAGGCAGGTATAAACGCCACAACCTGAAACCAAATTACCATTAGTGGTCAGATAGTTTGTTAGAAAAGACATTAGTAGATAAGGCTTGCTCATTTACAGCCTTATTTTCTAAACAAAACAAACACAAATTTTAAAAATCAACAGCATAAATGTAAATGTTAACGTGTTTAACATTTACAATGACGTATCATCCAAGGCTTCCATGGTAGCAAATACAGACAAATTTTCCAACGAAGCAACATTCCAGATTTCCATGCTAGCAAATTTCCAAAGAGATATTATACCAGCATTCCATGCTTGCTAGCAAATGCTAAAGAAGTTTCCAATGACACGTCAGCATTGTTTTGGGTTTTATTGCTAGCAAATACTGATAAAGTTTCTAATGTCGTGGCACCCCGGGTTTCCATGCAAGCAAATGCCTACAAACTATCCAGTTACATAATGACCCAAATTTCCATGCTAGCAAGCGCTGACAAAGTTTCCAATGACACACCGTCCCAGCTTTCCAAATGCTAGCACATACTGGCTCCTGTCAAATGACAGCATCACAGATCTCCTTTCAAATACTAACAAAGTTTCCCGCGACACTGTGACACCATTATAAGTTTTGCATGCTAGTAAATAATTCAGAAAATTTCCACCAATACATTGTCCCAGGTGACTATGCCAGCAGTTGCTGACAAAGTTTCTAATGACACCAACCCAAGAGTTTTTGCACACTTGAATAATTATGCCGTTGTTTTGTTTGTGTGTATTTACTTGCTGCCCCTACGGGATGTCCATTTCTTTTTGGCTCAGGTCAAACCTAGAAACATGTATGTTAGCTTCCTTCATCCTCACCTGTCTCCACTGTGGGCCGACAAACTCCATAGGATAGGAGAAGGAGGCTACCAGGTACACTCCCAAGGTCATGCCAGTTAAGAAGCGCATCGCTGTAAACATCTGCCATGTCACGGAGAAAGCAGCGATGAGGGATGTGATCATGTGACTCAGAGCTGACGTGTACACTGTCAGACGTCGTCCCACTGTGTCAGAGGCCTGACCTCCAATCAATGCTCCCAGCAGAACACCACCCATCTGTAGTGCAGTCATCAATGGCCGGACATGCTTGCGGTCACAAACAAGTGACCACTGAAGGGAGAATAAGAAAAAAAGCAATGAAGAAGTTACAAAGAATTCATTCTAAAGCTTAGATAATTGTCACTTCATTAGGGAGTTTGCTTAAAGACAAGTTTATTCATTAACATTACAGAAAAAAATATGTTCAAAGTTAAACCTCCGTGAAGATATTTATGAATTTATATGAGAGTTCAGATAATTATCTCTAAAAATGATATCTAGTATACACATAATTTATGCTATAAGTTAATCTTTTAGCTGCATTTACCATTCCATTTTTATGCTTCTATACTGGACGGTCACGGAAGTCTCCATGATAATATGTACT
Source organism: Sinotaia quadrata (assembly GCA_028829895.1). Taxonomy (NCBI): domain Eukaryota; kingdom Metazoa; phylum Mollusca; class Gastropoda; order Architaenioglossa; family Viviparidae; genus Sinotaia; species Sinotaia quadrata. Next base: position 22,041,917 of record CM054178.1, read on the forward strand.
GACCGTTAACTTACATTAATGGTCTCCATGGTGAGATGTACTAACCTTAAATTTAGAATCTATCAAGATGTACTGACCCATAACTTTTACATGTATAGTCTCCGTGGCAAGATGTATGATCTATAACTTTTTATATATTTTTAATGATTTTTTCGTGTACTAGCGCAATGGGAGCTCACTGCATTAGGGATTTCTACTCCTGCCAACAATGGACTCTTACCTCAGTGACCACAGTACGAACAGCACCACAACAGTCAAACACAATATCACCGACGCCACAATCTCTGCTTCCATTCGACGACGTGCACGTCTTGAAACTTGAGTTGTCAGGTGACCATTCGTCCGTGACCTTACACTTTGTACGGCACGATAGATTGCCGTGATTAGGTAGACACCACCAATCAGGAACAAGGCCGGCGAATGACATCTGCATCATGCTCCATGCCACTGGCATTATGCCCAGTTTCAACGCCGCTACCATCTGGACCTGAAACTTGCCGATACCACCGATGTCTTCCAACAGATTGTCCATGATGCTTTAAAAACTGATTCTGTTGCCCAGAGAGAGGGACAGCCTGCTGCGAAGTGAGTGAACTGAAACTGTTATCAGTAAATGCGGTGAAAGCAATACGAGAGTAGACCAATTAACAAATTTTAAACTCTGGGACACTTCGACCTTCTGACACAAATGAGACAGACACTCTCCATCTATCCTATTTCTTAGGAGTGTCCTGAGTCACACTGCACTTTCAGTGATAGTATAATTTACGCTGATTTTAACAAACTCCTCGAGAAGTTACTACTAACATCTAATATGATTGAGTCAATAAGCTACAATAAATGATTGTACTACAATAACTACTGAAGTACAATAAATGATTGTACTACAATAACTACTGAAGTACAATAAATGATTGTACTACAATAACTACTGAAGTACAATAAATGATTGTACTACAATAACTACTGAACTACAATAAAGTGATTGTACTACAAGTAACTACTGAACTACAAAAGGTGATTGTACTACAATAACTACTGAAGTACAATAACTGAGGGATTATGTCTTAAGGACTATCCAAAACAAGTCATGCAAGGTTAATGATACGAACAATGATTAATTGATGACAAAGGTGATAATATGATAATATTAATAATAAAGATAACCATAATAATGATAACATTGATAATAATGAAGAAGATGACAAGTTAATAGAATGCTTTTTCGAACAGACTCTCCAAGCACCAGAACACAGTTCTCACGCTATAAGAAAACTAATTGAACATGACCAAAATGATTATAAATCTACATTCAAAATGACAAAGCAGAATAAATAAACGTTCTTATAAAACAAAGAACACAAGAATGACGAAATAAAAAGATCCGTATACATTTTGACACCACATCCAATCTTTCTTTTCTTTTTTTTTTTTTTGTTTGTTTATTTTGTCAGTGAACTATTTAAGTTATATTTTATTTATTGTATCATTTAGTCAGTAAACTTGTTATCTTGCTGTTTGCTCCATTTTGCAATGAGCTTATTATGTTACATTTTACTTATTTCAATTACAAGCAAAGTGGTTAAGTGTCATTTTGACTATGGCGCGACAGTATTATTTACGAGACAGTGTTGTTTACGAGACCGTGAGGCAGCAGCATTGTTTACGAAATCGTGACATGACAGCCAAATTTACTGGACCGTGAGGCGACAACGTTGTTTACGGGATCGTGACGTAACAGCCATATTTACGAGACCGTGAGGCGACACGAAAGTATTATTATTTATGACCATGATGGCCACTCAAAACGGCAGTTTGAATAAAACACTTATTTTTTTTTACATACAGCTCATTCCCTTTGTTCTTTATTTTATCCAGGAAAATAGGATTTCTGTCCATTGCTTTATTTTTTTAATTTTAAATCGGCTTGAATGTAAAATATAAATTGTGAGTGAACAGTATACACGTTTTTGCTGCAGATGACTGCACCCTGAGCTGTTTGAAAGAAGGGGGAAAATGATTGCTCTACAAAAACACGTCAAGATGTCTTACCTGTTACGAGCTAAGAAGCTGACGCTGAGGCACGCAAGACTGAAGCAAGTTTCGAAAGCGAGTTTAATTGCAACATAACGACTGCAGCGCTGGTCTGTGACTGCTACTGTGCCGCTACACACACACACACACACACACACACACACACACACACAGACTTTCTTAACGAATCATCTCAGAGCCACCAAACAATTTATTTTTTGCTTTTTTCTTAAAGGCCAAGCCAGGCATTTATTTCACTTAACGTGTACGTGCAAAAAACAACAACAGAACTTTTGAGTTGATTTCTTTCTTCTACAGTTTAATTAACCAGAGCGAGGCTATTAGGCTAAAGTTGTTAACAAACGTAAATCAAAAGTAAATATGAGCTACCAGTCATTCAAGGATTGATAAAGACAAATGTAATAATTAAACTGAAAATATCACCTCTCCCCCACACACACACACGTCTCACCCACCTATTGATAACAGGACATAGCACTCGTTCTGCCACTGACATCCGGTCAATATAGCTCATCAAAACATTTAGAACGGGGGAGGGGGGCCCACTACAAACCCAGGCATAACGGGGGTAGGGGGTGGGAGGTGTGGAGAAATCACTACAAACCCAGACACACGTAAAAAAAAAAAAGGTAAGATAAAAATAACAAAGCGATTTATTAAAAGCACATAAATCGTTTCATATTTATAAATGCGTTTTACTGTTCGTTCAAGACTTGATGATATAAATTCATTCCATTTTATCACAAACGTATTATATCTCACATTAAATTTATTGCTAAAATAAAATACATTATTGATATCATAAACGAGCTTAAGTTTATTATATTCAAATTCGATTTAATAAAATAACATTATTGAAAGCATAAACGAGTTTATTCTTTTAAAATTCGATTTAATATTATAATAAATTATTGATACCATAAAGGAGCTTACGTTCATTATTTTAATAACGATTTAATAGTATAATATGAATGTTCGTTCACAATCTACCATTTAAAGGAGAGAACCAATAAGGATAAGACTGGCCTTTTAGAGGAGGTTTAGGACTGGTTCTTCAAACTGCAAAATGTGAAGGATGAGAAATGGCTTCTCAGAAAGAAATGTTGACGGCTGTCCCTTAATTAAAGGGTTTTATGTGGAGGCTAAGGACTGGCCCTTAATTAAGGGTAGAATGTTAAGAGTACGGACCAACCCCTAATTAAAGAGTAAAATGTAGAAGCTAAAGACTGGCCCTTAATTAAAGAATGTGGAGGCTGAGGACTGGTTGTAAACGATAAATTACGAGTGCTATCCCTTGTCAGTGACGTAAATTTCTTAGCCTTTCTTGTGTGCATGAGATGATATCAGACATTAAATTTAATTGTTGTTATGTTCTCTAATGCTTTCACAGTGAACATTTATTATCAGAATATATCTAAAGTATCCCCGGGTGCGGATCCTTCCTTTGGCACAAACCCAAATAATTTTAAAATGTAAATATAAGCAGAAAAATATATTGTTTGGCTGTCACCCCGACAGATCCCGGACACATTCGTGACGGTTAGTACACCATTGTGTATATGAAGGGCCGCGAAATTATTTTTCACACTAAACTTTTAGAAGATTCACTTTTTAAAAAATATTTCGCCATACTTTCAAAGTAAAGGTGGGCCATTTTCAGTTGAAGATTATGATATAGGCCTAGTACAATCAGCCAGCTACCACGCCTTTTAAATGAGGTGGCAAAATCATGGGTACAATTTATATATGTCACACGAATATTTCCTGTCTCATCCAGGCCAGTGCTGCAGTGATATAGGCAAGAGATATTTTTTTGCGTGTACGACATGCTTTATGCTGTTGTCTAGCAAGAGATATTTTTTTGCGTGTACGACATGCTTTATGACTTTATGTTGTCTAGCAAGAGATATTTTCTTGCGTGTATGATATGCTTTATATTGTCTACAAAAGATATTTTCTTGTGATTACAACATGCTTCATGTTGTCTAGCAAAAGATATTTTCTTGTGATTAAAATATGCTTCATGTTGTTGTCTAGCAAAAGATATTTTCTTGTGATTAAAATAAGCTTCGTGTTGTTTGTTTAGGTCGAGGATTTGCAAAAGTGTAAAATGTAGTACCGAAGCACAACGTCTGAACTTGTAGTGTTTCCAATGACTCTTGATAACTCTCACGTCTTTGGTAACTTTCCCCTGTAAGTTACCAGACAAATCCTTTAAGCCGTTTAAGGCTTGTTTAAGCAATCGCTAATCTCTTAGTGGAATGACAATCCCAACATTTCTGTCTTGAATTTATGGGAAAGACTTATTGTCTTGAAATAATATACACCTGTACAGAGTGCTTTGATCATGCCTGCACGTTGAGATCAGCAATTTAAATGTTTCGTTTTAAATATTGCCCATTGTTCACCTTAGCACTTGCTAGTGTAAGCAAGTTGTTCACTACTACAATATATTTTGTTTGACTGCGTGAATATCAGTAACAGGAATAAAGTGCTCCACAATTCTATCTTAAACATATTTCATATGGAAATAAGTGACAAATAATGGAAGAGTAAAAATATATGTCATCAAAATGTTCCCCCAAATACTGATGGCTGTTCTTTTCAGTTCAGATCAAAATGGTTTCCAAAATGTTTCACAAATATTAGTGTTGACTGTGCACAGTGAAATCTCACATGACCCTGAGAAACAAATCAAGGTAGTGTGATATTTTCTGCATATTGGCCAGTATAACATGAGGCTTTGGAAATAAAAGTAAACTGTAAGAATCAAACAGTAAAAGAAAATGTTTATCTCTTTATAATCCTGAAGAATTGTTGCTAATTTTTATAGGAGAGCTTATGAAGGAAAGTCTCAAATGATTTTCGGTTAACGGTCTCTCTAGCTCTCTCTCGTCTTCTACATGATATATCTGTCTGTCTCTCTATCTGTAGTTCATCATATTTTTCAGTGAACGTCTTTGCACTAAGGCGTTTTATATACAATTTGTGACGGGCACGCCACATAGTTAATGAAAATAGTTATTATTATTAATTAATCTTTCATAACTAATTACAAGTGATGAAAATCTTAATTTATTTTATTAATGATTCTCCAACAGACACCACTCGTCTCTCACTTGGCGCTGTAAACGTTTTCTCTATTCCACCACATTTACAGTCACACGTTTCCAGGAATGGAAAACTTCTTACTAAAGGAGAAGACAAATCCGACTTTTAATCTATATTTTGTGACCCCCCTCCACCCGCTTTCTTCTCCAAGATAAGATTTACCAATATGCATTAGAAGATCAATACATTTAACAATAAATTTATTAAATGAACAATGAAATGTACATAATTACAATGAAATATATTACTTTATATCAGTATTCCACGAACTCACGTTTGGATAATTTTAGGTTTACACAGTCTAATATATATACATAGAAAACAATAAAATTATAGTTCAACAATAGAGTCAATACAAATTACAGGTTAGTCCTATCAGAGAATAGAAATGGAGCTATTAGAGGTAGGTTATTGTAATCTTTACATGACCTGGATTAAACTTGCTTCAACAGTCTTCACTTGTTTTTGCAACAATGTCACAATGTGTTGTGTCAACACGTATCTCCCACCACACGTGGTAAACCGAAGCATTGTTATATTCTCAAACGGACTTAAGCGCTCTCCTCACTGTCAGTTCCTTCAAGCAGAACACGATGATTACAGTAATTCTGGTAACTTCAATGTTCTAGAATTCTCATGATGTATCCAGCATGTACATCAAAGTGTATAGTGCACTTACACTCACACACTGCAATAGACATTCCCACACCTTCCCGGTCATTCAAGTTTCTAACTGGTGAACAGGTGAAGGGTAACTGGAAACTTGAGAGTTGAACTCAAAATGCTACTTGTTCACTGCAAAATATAAATAAGGAGCAAACCTAAGTTTCCCGCTTATTACAGTATAACTCCATTCTATCTTATAATCCATCCTTAACATACAATCTCTTGCAACAGTATGTATTACCAATACACACACGGTAAAATAAATACAGCATATCAAACAATGTCAAGCGTTAGCACACTAACTTTAGCGTTAGCACAGCTTAGTTCAAACATTTGTTGAAATAAAAGTCAACCCACATAGTACATCCCTACACATGTATAATATATCAATAGCAAAAATGCATGAAATTTTCTCTCAGTCAGTTTTAACTCACCATCAAGCTAATGATTGCCTTTCAAAGCCGGACTTTCTTCTTGCAACTTCAAACAAAGTGTATTAGGGAGTAGAATTTTCTACAGCAAGTGAACTCTAATCTCAGCCCATTGGCTGGTCCCGTTCTCGGAAATCACAACCAATGGATAATAGAAAACTACTCACTCAGTTTGCATTACATCAGCAATCTAGAATATACTCACTTTCAAAAATAACACCATAAGGAGTGCCCAAGGTCGGTTTGCTCTGACAATTAACATAATTTAAATTTTAAATAGAGATAAGCAAATTTACTGTCACACAATTCAATATATTTCTTTTATTATAATATTTCACAAAATTAACAAAGTAAACTATCTGCCATCGCAGTTCATATTATGATTCTTAATTATCCTGTTCCCCACAAATAGTGTCCTGGCTCATTGCTCAATTCTTGTTACAACTACTTCTTTATCCTTCTTTTCTCGACAGAACTGTTGCTTTGCCAAGTGGACTACTTTCTCATTACTGTAGTTGTCAAACAGATTCACAATTACATCGCAAACAGCCATCGAGATTTCTTGTGTTTTGGTCCTGAGAATAAATTTATGGGTGGGTCCCATCGTTTGCAAACAATTAACTGGTATTATTGGTTGTACTGTCAAAGAGATTTTGTTTTTTCCCTGAGGAAGGACCATTAGTCGCTATTGATCGTAGGAATTCAGCCCCACCCACACTCTACGGCCTTGTGATATGCATTTTTTTTGCATTGCACAATTATTATAAATGATATACCCAATTAAACACATTAACATGATGCGGCAATCAACATCGCTGCACTTCCGAGTAATTTCGTATCTTTACGGCAACAGTGACGCGTGGCCAGAAGTCTACAAGTCATTTTGTCAGTGACGTGTGGCCAGAAGTCTATAAGTCATTCTGTCAGTGACGTGTGGCCAGAAGTCTACAAGTCATTCTGTCAATAACGTGTCGTCAGAAGTCAATCTGTCATTGCCGTGGCCAGAAGTCGAATTGTAACTCTTTCGTGCTGGGTGAGCAGTCATGAAGAATTTCCTTTGTTTATGTGACGTAATAATTGTAAAGCACTTATAGCTTTATAAGAATAAATATTCTATTCAGTCAACTTTATATTATTATTTCACCATCTTCTTATTTTAGATCTGTAACCAGTTGAGTGTTGAAAGTTTAAAAATAGTTTGATATAATTGTTTCCTATTACAGACATGTTAAATTCAGTAATAAATATGATAGTTTTGTTGTTTTCGTATCTATTCAGTTACTAATTATTCCGAGTTTAGACTAACGCTAACGCATTCACTCTCACCTAGAAGCATTCTCTAGGTTTGTTTATATTCACTCGGTGACTGTTGTGATATTACAGTGAATTTTTACTTGACAGTGTCTGTGTAGACCCATCCCAAATTCAATCCTAATAAAGAACCATGCCTTCGGGTTTCTAGTTCAGCGTAGGTTAATAAAAATAAATACTCCAAAATCGCTGGTCACATTCGACCTCTTGTAACAAATTACCTTTGTGATTAATCTAAGCAGCAGGAGCCTTAATTTTCAGTTGTACGCAAATTTAATCTAAGCAACAAAAGCCTTAATTTTCAGCTGTACACAAAGCAATAGGTCCCTTAATTTTCAGCTGTACGCGAATTTAATCTAAGCAATAGAAGCCATGGTCTTTAAAATGTTACTATAACATTTATTGTTTAATTCTGTCCTTATTACTTGAAGAAATCTTCTACTAAGCGTATGATTGAAAGGCACATGACACAGTAATTATCAATTTTGTAACCTTCTAGTCTATAATTAAAGGGCTGAGAGTACATATTCTAGCTTTCATTCGTTTAAAGAACATTATACTCAATACTGTCTGCTGCTATGCACACATACTATCAGCTAACCTAAGACCAAGTGGCATTGCCTGTGGTCTCACGGACATTTAGAAAAGTAAGACATCAAAAACAAATTACAAAAAGTAATTTCCAGAACAAAGTATAACTAGAATACACATGACCTCACAACACTTAAATCTGTTTATAACTTACAACACCTCTTAACTTAAATTAAGCATTTCAGTCACCAAACAATAAAAGTTTCACTGTTCTTCAAGGAACCACACAATACCCTGTTCAGTTTTTCAAGTCACCACACAATACCCTGTTCCTTGATAAAGCTTCAAGTCACCACCCCACAATACCTTGTCCACTGTACAAGTCACCAGTAGTTCACTGTTCCTGAAGTCACCAAACAATACTCTGTTCTTCAAATCACCAAATAATACCATGTTCACTCTTCTTCAAGTCACCACACAACACCCATTCACTATTCTTCAACCAACTCACCACAGAATACCCGTTCAATGTTCTTCAAATCACCACACAATATCCTGTTCACAAATCTTCAAGTCACCACATAATTAAAAAAATACCATGAAACAATTTTTGTTTGTTGAGTGAGAGAAAAACTTATTTATTTCTGAATGCCATATAATTTGTATCAAGACGACAGTTCAAATGCAACAACAACCTCAGTCTTTCATATCTCTGAAAAGCATATTGTATAATTCCTCCCACCAACCCACTGGGAAAAACAAAAATCCAAGAAAAACATGCACACTGAATATATAATTATTTCTTAAATCATTAAGATGCAGTTTCCTTTTTACAGAGGGGTATGACATAGACAGCATTTTTTGCCTGCTTCATTCGCCACCATCGACCCAATCTGTGCTCTTGTCCTACTGCTGCCAGCAAAAAATTTCCATTTGGAGAAAACTGTAGGCTGTTGACAAAACCAGGCTGAAAAAATGAACACAATATGATGTCAAAGGTGAAATTTACCTTTATAGATAGTAATCCTTTACTAGCGCATTCAAAACAGGGAAAATCCTAGAGTAAATATAGTTTTAAAAAAACAGAAATGAAAAATAACTTGCATATGACTTTTAAAAAATTTATTAGCAAACCAAAAATATATTAAAAAATAGTAATTAAAGTTTTAGTTGCACACTCTTTTAGTTAATTTGATATTAAATACAACTGTCAATAAAAAATAAAAAAAACTTACCACAGGAACAGAAAACAATGGTGTGAGAGAACGGAAATCTCCTGTACATTTCCAGAGTCGAATGAGACCATCCTTGGAACCTGCTGACAAGAAGGAACAGTGCATAACAGGATTTTGTAAAGTAAACAAACTAAAAACTGCACAGGACAACTTTATGAAGTTGAGCTAATTCTTTCTCCACATTCCCTTTCATCATTTCAGTGCAACTATGGCTCAAGAATCTCCAATTATGCTAATGGTCTGATATGGCATTATAATGAAAGAGCATAAATCAGGCTGGTGTATTTGAAGCATATCACCTGTAGACAGGCTTCATAAAGGACTCACCAGATGCTAACAAATCAGTGAACTGAAGAGAAGCCACTGATGTAATCCAATTTTCCTCTGTCATTTGACTGGCTCCCTCTACTGTGTGATGTGCATTTTTATATGTGAAAGTGGGCTTCTTTTTCATCACACTCCATAAACAAAGGCAGCTAAAATAAACAGTATAATAAATAAAATATTTTGAAGCAAGATGAAATTATGAAACAATAATATTTCTATTTAGAGACAAAAAAACAACAAAATAAAAAAAAAGCCACAAGGATTTTGAAAGCAGTTTTAGTGGAAAAAAAAATTGTAACAATGAAATCTGACAAAACATTTCAGCTTGATGAGAATGGAGATATGCAAATACCACTCAAAAGGGCTGAAGAATAATTTGTACATTAGAGCAATATGATTTATGTTGTTACAAACATAATTCTATGCTAAATACAGAAACCACGAGAGTAAGACAATTACAGGTTAAGGAAGAATAAAGAAATAACCTTTCAGCAGTTAAAAGCACAAACAAATGAAGAAGAAAAAACTTTTAATCTCACTTGTCTTCCCCACCAGTGATAAAGTTCGACTCATTGATGAGTGACACACAATCAATTGAACCACTGAAACCAATTGAAATGATTTAAGCACTTTGTAGAAACTCACATTTTGCAACATTAACCATTGATTACATTGATTGTAGGTGTGTGCATGTGTGCCATGTGAAAAATATATATAAAACATTTTGCAATGGTTGTACAAATGGCTAAATTTAAACAGGATTTTATTTTATAATGGGAGCAAACTCTATCAAAACCTGTATTGTAATTTTCTTACAAAACATCCCTTAGTAGTCACATTTTTACTTAACAAGACTAAATTTACAGATGTGATAGATATTTAGCAATTCCCCTTGTACCAGTATACACATTTTACACATAATACACATAATCTCACAAGGCTTTATCTGAAGATCTGAAAAGTAGTGAATACCACCCCTTATTATCGTAAGCACATTTTTACTCTACAAAACTATAACACCCGTTATATCTCAAAGCATATTTTGACCGTACAAAATTTACAAATTTTACACCCCTTATTCCAATAAAAAGCACATTTTGACTCCACAAGACTACATTTATTTATCCAGTAAAATACTGAGTTAGACAGGAACTTGGGAGTATCATTTTCACCATGACCTCAAAATTGGGAAGATGTGAATTTACAATGCAACCAGTAAAAATTAAAATAAATTATTTCTGTTATAATGTTTGTAAGTTTGAAATGATTATTAAAGTGGTGAATGTTCTTACTGTAAATTCTCTGATAACTCTGAATCTTTGGTGAGACTGTATAACAAATCTTTTCAGTGCAAAAAATAAGCAAGATTCATTCCCGCTGCTTCACAAAGACAGATAAATTCTAAGAGCTAACTAACGAGCATTCTCAAAGCACAGTCTTTCAATCTAACTGCCCAAACACACTCAATGCAAATTGCAACCTACCGCAACTTGGTAGGCAAACAAGGGATGAGAGAAAGGACAAGACAAAAGCAGTAATCCAAATTGTGGAAGAAATCTGCAAATTACACACCCTGGCTTGCAACAACATTGGATTCACTCAAATGAAAGAGAAAATGGAGGTATTAAAGGAGGATCATTCTATACAAAATGCTGCTGTAATTTACTTTTTATTTCCTTTGGGAGCTTATGTAGGATTCTGTGAGATTGACTTCAATATCCAGGGTGAAAGTATTATACTTTGAGGATGCACATCTGGCTGTATGTTAATTAAGAATATTTTGCATGCCTTCTGTTGATTCCAATGATCTATGCTAATTGCTTCAAGTGTTCCAACAAAAAAAATCAGAGGCATCTGAACATGAACTTTTTTCCCCCAATTATTAGGAATGTAGCAAACTCATTCAAAGTCTATTAATAGAATAACTCTGCAGGATATGGAAGAACAAAATAATTGCCTATCTACATTTATCAAACAGATTCAAGATATACTTATAGCAATCCATAATACTAAATAATCAGTTCTATAACAATTGCAAAGGTAATTCAGCAGAGTGTTTTCAGCCCGATTTTAAAGAAAAATGTTAAGCAGTGACCCAGTACAGTTTTCTATCACCTTTGATAAACTTGATTAACAACATATTAAGAGAACGACCACCAAACAGCAGTTTCACTTACAGTTCATGCCTGATTTAAGAAATAATGTCATGAGAACAGCCATATACTAGTTTTCACTCACTTGTGTTAAGTCTGATTCAAAAACATGTTAAGAGAACAGCTACACAGCAGTATTCACTCACCTGTACTAACTTGATTTTAATATCAATGTTAAGAGAACGGCCACAGACCACAGTTTTCACTTACTTGTGTCCGTGAAAAATGAGTTGTGATTCCTCAACTATTTTCCAAATTCGAACACTTCTGTCTCTGCCACCACAAGTTACTGCTCGTTCTCTCGTCAAACTGTCTATTGCAGTGATGCAATCATGGTGGCCATATCTGCAGTAAAATAATCAAAATAACAAGCATATACATTCTCATCAACAATTATAAAGTAATAACAACCACCAATTGATTTTCTTAACCTTATTTTCCCCCAACTCTTTGATGCATGTAAGATTCTGTCTGCATTTACATCTGCCTGGCTGCATGTTCTTCGCTGACAAACAAACCACAGATAATTGGCTTGCTATTGCAACTATTATCAGATAGCAAATTATCTTGGAGAGATAAAAACAATGACCTGGACAACCCAGACAAATTTCATGCACACTGTGTACCCTTGCATTATGTTACGTTTGCAAAACATACATAACATTGGGTCTTCTACAGATGTTTGTGTATTCAAATCATGCTAGAATTTGCTCATAATTTTACAAACTTGAAATGTCAGGCTCCACAAATAAGCTTGTCTCAGACATATCAGAAATGCTGTTGCATAGTGTTTGGGCTTTATTGTTTACAAAGGTAGCTGCATTTCTCTAGTGATAAGAGTTTCCTGTAACTCTCTCCTATTTTATTAATTAAAGTACTTTCAATAATTAACAATGGTTTCTAAAACATGTGTATATAAAACAAACAGACCAGGTAAACAATGGTACTGCAAACAAAACAAGAAATTATATTAAAATATGAGAATGCTAAATACAAGTGTGATTATGACTATGAACCCTCATAAACAGATTTTCTTAGTCTTAAGGTAATATTAATTCAACATTTATTATCTAATCAACAAAATTATTTCTATATTTCGATTATGTTTGTTTACTATAATTCCCATACTCACATAATGTTAATTTCCCATAAGACTTTTTGTTTTGTGTTGAATTAATAGCATTATGTGAGAATCCCTCTGTAAAATAAACCTGTAGTCCAGATTATTTTAGCCATAAAATTAAATAAATCTGATGTTGCCTTACAGAGTTTCTACATATGCCATTTCATCCAGGTTCCAAATTTTGACCAAGCGATCATGACTAGCACTGAACAACTGGTGGGAGTTTTTGCGGAAAACAAGTCCCTGAAACAAATGATAAAAAATTATGTAGATCTCTAACCTGGAGGTCAGTCAGGCACAGAGCAACAAAATGTATTTGGAGTGAAAACACATTTTAATTGCTAAACAATCAAAAATGACATATCAGAATAAGTCCACCATGGATTATTTATATAAAAGTTTTAAAATAGAAAAAGTAACATTCATGTTAAAGTGCGTGTATATATATATTTGTTACAGCTGCAGTGTATCAAAAGTATATTATAAAAAAAAGGAAATAAAAAAGAAATTTACAAATTGTTAACAGGATAGGATGCAATGTATATAAGGTTAGAAATTATCTTATTGACTAGCAGCATTTTCATTATACCAACCAAGTGGCCACAACGCTAAAAGATTTTATCTATCAGGCATATCCAAGCTACATCTGACACAACTCCTACCAACCAATGGGAGGTAATACAAGTGAAGGAATAGGTTTACTAGTTCCCCATGCTGCTTATGTTATTCTTCCCTTCAATCACTCTTGTTGTCAGGAAGATCCAAGTGTGGGTACTTCTGCACAGCTTTGAGAATTTCTGAGTGTCTGCAAATTTATATGTTCATTCTGCATAAGACTTTGGTCTGCTCAAATGTCAATCTTCTGTTCTTCTTTCTGCTCTCATTAAGGCAAATTCTGTTTTCATTTCTGTTGGCTCACACGCCTGACTACCTCTGTACTCTCAGAATGGTTTAGTGTATCTTTCTGTTCTCAATAAGGCATCTTTTCTTTCATTCTTTCTGGCTTACACTCTAGGCTATTTCTGTCAACTCAGTACAGTGAATGTGTGTAAGGTAGCCCTATCACCCTTTCAGTTCTTAATAAGACATCTTTACTTTCATTTGTTTTGGCTGATATTCCTATCCATCTTTGTCACTTAATAGAATGAATGTGCCTGGCAAATAAGTTTAAATTCTTGACTTCTTCTTTACCCTGGGTTTTAGGAATATCAAGAATTATTTTTACATGGACCTTATTGCAATGTGCACACTTTGGTAAGCATTTCAGAAATTGCTGCAATTTACTGAAGAAATCCAAAACGAACTGACTGAAACTGAGTTCCGGTGTCCTCGGAATGTGTGCATTTGCTGGAATGTTTCAGGATCCCAAATGTGGATCAAGTTGCTTGCATCCCCAGCTGCCTAAATAAAATTAAAAAATAACAAAAGAAAAATGAAAATAAAATCCCTAAGATCATCTTTTATTATATTAATTTTTTGTTCAGAAATGAAACTTATTACAATGAATAAATTTTGAAATTTTAATGTTCTATTTATAAAAAAAATAATCATGTGCTGGTAATTTACAAATTCAAAATTATGAACCTGATAAATAAATATACAAAGCAAAATTAGCAAAACAGGACTTATCATAAAGAGTAAATATTACAAATTTGCACAAGTTTTCATCTTTAAGCAAAAAATATATCTGATATAAAATTGGCAAAAGGTCTTAATTTAGTTTGTCAGTGGCTGTACTATCACCAGTCAACAGACTGGCAAAATTATATTCAAAAAGTCGATTTTCAGGGCTAATTTTCAAAAGCTGAACGCTTATTTTTTTTAAAAATCATATCAACAGTTCAGGAGATACAAGAATCAAGTGTACAACCAAAAGTATTACAAAAGAATTCATACCAGATACTTTCCATCTGATGATAAAGCCAAACAGAGAACACTTGATGTGTGTCCAATATGCTTATTTTCAGTCCCCTTACGACCCCCTGGTAATATGTTTATTTTCTTGTACGTCTCCAGGCACCCTACAGAAAGAAACCATTAATCAAAATTGAAAGGTAAAAATCATTAATTCTGAATGATTAAAATGGAACAACATATCTGAATAGCCTAACTACTTCTTAAAAATAAAATACTGAAAATCAAATTACAGCAATATTTCATGGCATAATCACTTCTCAAAGATCTATAATAATATAAAATTACAGTAATATTTCATGGAACAATCACTTCTTAAAGATATTGCTTCTTAAACATAAACATTTAATATCCAATTTCAGCAAAATTTCATGGCATAATTACTCTTTAAACATAAAACACTGAATTCTGAATGAACAAAATGCAATTACTTTCTGAATGGCTTAACTGTTATTTTTAAAAGTGATTCCATCAACCACTAAAACATTGTTAAGATTTTACAAGTACAAAATACATCTAGAAAACCATAAATCTGCCATCTTTTGCTAGCAAAGCTCTAGCTATTACTCTTTATCAAACTGGGTTCTTTTCAATTCATTCCACTTAGAAACTCATAAAACTTTAAAAAATATTTAAACAAATTTATAAAACTTTCACCTTTTCTTCAAAATAAGTGGATAATAAATGTGTATATAATTTTATTGTGGAAAAAGAAATATGTGATGAATTTTATGTGCTTTTATTACATGCACATATTGTATTTAATTTCAATAAGAATGGTTATGCAAGTGTACATAAAAGTGTAAATTGTCATTTATTCACTGAATCAATGATTGCAATTATATAAGGGTTTGAACCTTGTGCACAACATGACACAAAAAAATTCAACTAGCATTACTATCAGCCTATGATAAATGCTCACATATACAAACTTTTGAATGAAGGACAAATTTTCTGAACCACTAAAAAAGTGAATTGTATGACAACTGAATGTCAATCAAAGTACTCTTATCTATCACAAAGTGATGAAAATTTACAAATTTATTATGATGAATGTTGCAAAGTGATGAGCTGGAAGGTTGCTGGACAATTAGAAATACATATTTAGAGAGAGTTTGATTTAAACCCTTCTTATGTAAACAAATTATATTTTGCTGGTATCAAACATGGACTGTAAAATTGATTATAACGGTTGTGCAAGAGTTTGATACTGCAAAGAACATTCACAGTCTGCAAGTGTTGCCTTTCTTACATTTGATAATAGTGCCATCTTTGGATGCACTAAAGGCAAATTTGCCATCAGGTGAGACCACAGCACAGGTGACTGGCAACTGATGACCACGAAGTGCACGTACTGCCAAAGGGTCTGGGCAACAATACTGCAAAAACGTTTTAGCTCATTAATATATTTGCATATGCTAATCAGGATTCCAACTTCTAACTCATTCTCTATATCTTACCAAAACCTTATTCATACCTGCATCATCAGTAAAAATATGCTAACTCAAGAAGCGACAGTCAAACCCAAACAATTATTTTTTTGCACACCAGTCAAAGTTCCATGGCCTAGTTGTTACTCCATCCACCAATCCTCCAACTTGAAAAAAAATATTACTAATATTAATTTTGCTCTAAAACTTTTTATTTTATTTCGTTGTTGCAAATATTATGAGAAATACTCTATCCTTAACAGACAGGATATTAAATGAACAAGTTATTTCACTTACTGAATGCATCTCCTTTCACTGACAGAAAAAAAAAATCACTTAACACAATGAACTTTCAATGATAAAGATGATAGGAATTAACTAATATGTCTTTCTACCAATCCAATGACCTTTCAATCATTCATTTCTTTTATCCTTTTATCTTCTAGCTATGAAATTTTCCTGATATGCATCATCTTTGGTCAACCAATTTACACTTGTTTTCATCCATATACCTTTCACTCCAATTTTACAACTCAACTTTCGTCCAAACAATTCATCATACATCAATCAAACAACTGTCTCATCATAAATTATTCATGCATTCAAACTTCTTGATACAATTCTTTCTTCTATCTAAAATCCCTCTTTCCATCTTAAAATAAAATGTTCATCAACCCGTTCATCTTTTATTCTAAAATGTATCCTTCAAAACTATCTATTCAAATCTCCAGTTATCCATCTATCTACTCCTTTGTTGCTATATTTAGCAGTAATTTGTGGAAAGTCAAAACAGATCTGCTTATGATTTGTTTAGTCAGATCTTGGGTTATCGAAGTCTCAACTTATGGCAACCTGCAGACACAAATGAGTCCATAAGACCCATTAATTTTAAATTTCAAATTAAATTTCAATTACATATACCCAAATAACTCTAGCAACATCTGTTCATTACTACTTATGAATAGGGTGAACTAGCTCAGATATGAATAAATAGCAGATGTATGCCAGTCATCGCTAGTAGTGAGGCTTAGGAATGTGTCATAATTCATGCTCTTATCTACTAATCTGAATTATTTGCAGTTTACCCTATTTTACTAGCGTCATTATCAATGATC
Organism: Sinotaia quadrata; assembly: GCA_028829895.1. Lineage (NCBI taxonomy): Eukaryota > Metazoa > Mollusca > Gastropoda > Architaenioglossa > Viviparidae > Sinotaia > Sinotaia quadrata. Next base: position 22,059,319 of record CM054178.1, read on the forward strand.
TTAAAGCTTTTTTTGGTAAAATAAAAATTATAAGGCATTACTTTTTTGATATTAACAAATACAAACATTTATGAAAAATTCCTACTTAAGTACTAAAACAAGTTAGGAGTGTCCTTAAAAAGTGAACTCATTTGTAACCCAAGACCTGACTGTACTTTCTGAAGGCAACATGCTTAAGTGCATTGAGCTTTTCAGGTTCACCTTGATATACCACCATAAGTAAACTATCATAGAATTAAAAACTATAAGCACTGACCTGATCTGACACGATTCGGTGAAGCTTTCCAGCTTGCTCCAGCTAGAAGCACAAAATGCAAAAGGAAGACAAATGTGAAAATCTGGTGAAATGAAATGTGTGCAAGTATAAGTATTCTCAGCTTACTCAAAAACAAAATAACCAAAGAGAATTATAATTGTTTGTAAATTCTAAATATATGACATTATAATAATAGAATTTATTTTAAAATTAAGTCAAACAATTGGTATATTTTTCATGTTCATGTCAACTCTCCACCTCCCACACTTTAAAGACAAAGTGAAAATTCATATACACACAAAAATTTATAAAACCATACATATCAGTAGTTTATTTTGAAAAAAAAATGTTGATACTTATTAAGAAGTCAACAGCATTTCGAGATTGTATATGTGAATACAGTAAAAATTCATAATATACAGCCAAATTCCTATCTGCATTTCACTCCTCAGTAAAATATTTATGAGATAGAAAACAACTATTTGAAGTGACGTTTAATACAGGGTCTTGATGAATATTTAACAACTGGAGCAAGATAATGACAATTATTTAACAAACTTAATAAACATACTGCATCCTGCTGAAGTCGGTGTGAAATTATATCATGTGTGACATCAGCCTCTTGTTTCTCAGCCTCTGCCAACAAGTACATTTTAACAAACTAGACATCATTTTACGACATTCAAATTGAGCAATTCAATAACCCCAACTTCATGCAAAATATAAACAACAATATATTGCACATTATTTATAGTGTAAAGCACATTGTTTTATAAGGAAAGACTACATGAATAGTACATCACTTTACAGTGTAAGACTAAGTCAACAGTTTTATAGCAAAAGACAAAGTGAGCAGTTTATCATTTTACAGTGAAAGACTAAGTGTTCAGAGAACATTGTTTTACAGTGAAAGACTAGGTGAATAGTGCATCATTTTAAGTGAACAAAACTATGTGAACAGTAAATAGTTTAACCATTAAAGACCAAGCAAACAGTAACAAACATCCTGTAATAACATAAAGATTAAGTCAACTGTAAATATTTCTAAAGTGAAAACTAAGTTAACATTACATCATTTTACATGAAAGTGAGTATCAATAATACACTGATTATGTCCAGAATACATCATTTTACACCATTAAACACCAGTATATCATTTTACAGTGACATACTAAACACCAGTATATCATTTTACAGTGACATACTAAACACCAGTACATCATTTTACGGTGAAAGATTTGCCACATAGCACATTATTTTATAGTGAACAACTTACATCAGTACATCATTTTGAAAAACTAAGCAGCAGTTCATCATTTTACAGTGAGAGACTAAGCAACAGTATATCGTTTTACAGTGAGAGACTTAGCATCAGTACATCATTTTAGTGAGAGACTAAGCATCAGCACATAATTTTACACTGAGAAACTAAGAGTACAATCATTTTTACAGTGAAAATTAATATAACTGTAAGAAGGTTTTGTAAACAATCTTTAGATTACTAATCTAGTTAAGTGCTTTTTTAAGCTAAATTTTTTTTTTAAAAATAGAAATAAAGTTATAAATTTCAAATGTTTCTGAAGTTGTGACCACTTGCAGGTTTCACTATGTAATCTTATAAAAGCAGTAAAGCAGAACATTCACTGACTTTTCTGTACAATGATAGGCAACCAGCGAAGCAGAATCTTTGCTGACTATACTATGCAATACTATACAACCAGCGAAGCGTAAACAAATGTGTCTAATACATTGAAGTAACTCAGCTGCATGTGAAAAATCAAGAGAGTTTGGTAAAAATAACAGAGAAGCAACAATGAAATTTGTTCCACTGTGTTCTGAATTTTAACACTACAAAGCCATATTTCATTGGAAATTAGGAGACATAGTTTTAATCACTACTTTCTCTGAAAGTATTATAGTTTCTATATAGTTCCTATAGTATTATGGAAATGAAATTGTTTTGTTTATATTAAAAAGCAAAACTAAAAGGGGTTCATTTTAAACAAGTACTGGATAAAATGGTATTACTCTATCAAATGTAAACATCCATGTTTTTAATCAAAGACCTCAGTTCTGCTCCTATCTGTAGCAAGTTCACAGATGGGAACAATCATCTAAGGAGGGATTTCAGTTCTGGGAAAGAGGCTTAGGTTTAGAGGTAGGGAAAGTGAAAGTCAAGGACATTCAGATGGAAAGTTTATGTGCAGGAGTCAAAGGTACACTCTTTCAGATTTTCAACTGTACTTTTAGCATATGAAATCTTTGTGCACAAGACCTATAGTTCATCATCCAACAAATGAAACAGGCACTATAAAACTGAAGACAATACTTTAAGGTAGTGAGTGGTGAAGACAACAATAAGCTTTCCTCCTGAGCTGGACAAATTCAGGGCATCTGCTTCTTTTATAAACCACCTCTGTGCTCAGTCTGTTCACAATCACCTACTATCATGTGACATGAATAAAATTATTTTATCAAATTATCTTAGGAAAAACCTGCTTTCCATTAACATATTTCAGTGAACTATCAATAATATCAGTTTCATGTCAACACAAACTGGGGAAGAGAAAAACCCTAAGAAAGTATAGATATATTCTCCAATTTACAAATAAATAATTTATTCATAAGATTAAAAACTAAAACTATACCTTCTTTTTCTAGTTGTGCGAGATACTGCTTAGCCAAACGAAGCTTTTTCTCTTGCGCTGTCTCCTCTTCTTCCTCATCTGAACTCACTTCTGGCTTTCTGCTCTCTGCCTCCACATCACTGTAAGTATTTGTACAAAAGAGGCCAAGACTTCATTTGTATGGCACATAAATTACCTCAACCCCAAATAACCCTATATTATACACTGATGAATAAATGCAAAGCTATGTAAGCAATACAACAGTGATTTTGTGACTATTTTCTCTAATCATAAGTCTCATGCAAATTATATTTATTGCTCTGATAACTGGCACAGCAAAGTAATAATGCTGAAATCTGCTCATTTTACAGCTGATTCACTAATAATTTTTTAATTCATGTTACTCATTATTATTCACGATAAATCATTTAGCATGGTGTTTGAAATTGTATTTACATATACCTACGGTGGTTATGCTACTAATACTGTTTTACCTCCAAGGTATCAAAGAACTTTTCATCCATTTATGATTTAATGTTATTAGTTATGGGTTGGCTTTGGATCTGATTAGAGTCTGGATAGATGACCATCTAAGTGCAAAGATTTTATAGTTTTTTAACACACACACACACATGTATATACGTAAGCACATGCATGAACATGCACACTTTGGACCCTCATATAACATTATTAATTCAACAGAAAAAATAACCCTATGCTAGCTTTATGTCCTGCAGAGAAAACAGTCTAGAAGTACTCAGCAACAAGACAACTTTCATATATGTGGACATATGAACAAATTGTCTTCAGGGGTACTGAGAATCTTTACAGTGTGCATGAGCGTGATCAAGACAGTCTCAAGATGCAAGTCTAGTGTGCAATCACTGGAGCAGGAAAGACAGGGCCGCATTTTTTGAGAACACTAAAATTATCAGTGGCAGCTTCAGTATAAAATCTTGTATTAATCAGTAGGAGCATCATCCAACTGAAAGTAATTGGTAAGCTCGATTTGTAGTGGCAGTTTGTTCTCTGTATAATTTTCTGTCGTATACTAGTACTCACTTTGCTCTGAATATTTGCACACATCTTAACAGAAAATATGAACAAAGATAGATTACCAGAGGATGGCCTATGAAATGGCCAGCATGTTCACCAGATATGCCTAAACTGAAAAATTGGTCTGGGGTTTCATGTAGAGCATTCAAATTCACTTCATTTGGCAATCTCTAGTGCAGTTATAATCTGAATTTATAAACATTACCTTATAAAATATATACCTGAATTTTTAAGAAATAATTTTATATATCTCTTACAGACATAATTTTTGTGCTATAGCTGAAAAAACAATTAAAATATAAATAATTCAAAATAAATTATTTTCTAATTTTAATTTCCTTTTACATTGTGAATTGAAGTTTTTTGATAGTGAAGACAAGACATCAATGTATCCATACATATTACAAAGACAATAACTGAAATAAGTGATCGTAAGTAAAGTAATATTTACATGAAATTTAAATGAAAAGAGTTCCAATTTTGTAAAAATATATCAAGCTGGTTGATTTTTTCATATTATTTGCCTGGATGACATGCTGGAAATAAATGAGTTTACATCTTTTATGAAGCCCATTATTTGTCACACTGGTATTACATTTAACAATAGTATGAAGCTAAATGTCAATCAAAAGCTATTTCACAAAATAATAATATGATTTAAAGTAATTTATAATTATTACACAAAATGAGAACATATAAAAAATATTCAAAAAGATTATTAGTGCTACTTCTAAGTGATAAATAATAAGTTAAAAGTTAGAGAACAATCTTTCAGATAAAATAAAATCAGATATAATCTATTATTTTCCTGACAAATGGCTATCTATCTAAACAGTGTCATTTGAATTTCATGTCTATCTCAAACTGATACAAAGAGCTAGGATATTTAATCATATTAAGGTAATGTTTGCCAGTTAATATATTCATGTTTGTTTTTCTTTTTGAGGAAAATATGAATCATTTATTAAAAGGTACTTTTGTAAAATAAATTGTAAAATTGGTTTCCTAAACATGCCTTTGTAAAATGGTTTTAAAAAAACACCTTTACTTATAATTACATGTGAACATGAGGTCCGATTTTGCCTGACATTAATATTAAGAGATGTTTGAATTCTTCAAACATTTCACTACAGTACAAATCAATTACTACCAAAACCTATAATTGCTAAACAGCACAACCCTGATCGTTAGTTATAAAAATGATAAGATAGTAGAATGTATCATTGTATGATGAACATAAAAAAAAAAGAAAGATAAAAACAAATTAAAATTTATTCAATAAAACCCATTTCTTGAAATAATAAACTCTTGTATGCAATGCTGTTTTAAAAAAAAATAATTTTCTACATGACCTGAATGTTTTTAATTTTAAATCAATGCATTTAAAGTTTTCAACTTTCTAGATATTTAGCTTTCTTTCTTTACAAAATTGCTGCAAAGGAACTCTGACAATATGGGACATATTTTTCAATGTATATAATTATAAAACTCGAAAATCTTTATGAAAACAACAAAATTTACACCTTTCATCATCAGATTCACTCTCAATTTCTTCATCAAGAACAGATTTCTTCTTGCCTCTGCCACCTTTCTTTTCAAACTTGGACTTTTTGCCCTGAAACTTTGAATTCTGTAGACAGTGAGAGTAAACAGATCAATATTATAAACTGTATAGTGCACATTAATAAAGAAAATAATGAATTGTGTTTGTGAATACAAACAAAATTAGTGAGAAGATGTCAGAACCTAGTACTAATACTATTTCTCAAATACAATATAAATTTGTGTGTGTGTATGAGACTGAGAGAGACCCAATGTATGATACAAAAGCATGTAACTCTTGAAATATAAAACCGAACGATGTTATGAATACATATTATTACACTATAATTTGTGCATAAGAGATACCTGCTAATAAATAGCTATTGCTACTAATATAGTAATAGTACTAACACTGTAACAGTGTAACATTAACACTTAGATTCTTAATATTATAATAAGTTAAATGTTATGAGTTTTACAAAGTAAGATTTTAAAAACTTTGTGAGCCAAAATATTCTGACAACAGTACCACTACTGTACAAGCTTAACTAAGCTATAGCTCACTATTATACTTCAGTTTGAAACAATTAAGCCTATAGTTTTAACAAGTATGAAAAGTCTTACTCTTGAGTAAAAAAAACAAAACAGAACTGTTGTGTATTTATTAATAATTTTGAGAAAAAATGTTAAATAATCCTTTTACTTTTGTTCCATTAGTTTCAACAACTCTGCGTTTGTTTCTGATAAAAAACGACATTGCAAACAGTAAAAAAGTTGTCTGAATTTCTTCTCTTAGCCTTCCTGATGGTCCGCGTGGACCTAATGCTCGATAATTTACACTGCTGTTCTCTTGGGAAGAAGAGTGAATTAGAAAAAGGAATGATCTCCCTTGATTTCAATCGTTTAATCAAATACATTTCATATAAAATATAAAAAATATTTCGTACTAATTAAACTAAAATGTACACTTATAATACACATAAAGTTTAATTTAGCTGTAAGCACCTACATTACACTCTATGCTAATTTTATACATTTTCATATTTACACTCAGATAGGATGTCATTCAACAAGATGGTAGCTACACTAGAGATATAAGCCTTTAAAAAAAACATATATATAAATATATTTTTTGTCTTTTTCTTTTATAGGCACAATGGCTCTTCCACAAAACATCCAGTTTTAAGAAAAATTAATAAATACTCAAAATTACGTTTAACTTATATCCACATATCATATATAATTATTTGTTATTTATTGAAATCGTCGACTGCGGCAACAGAACTAGCAGATATTAATTTGTGTGTGACAGATAAATATTATTTTTCAAATGCCATCTCGAGCTCTCCGTAAAGAATGGGCCAATGATATTTTTTGTCGTGCACAACCCATGGAAAGTTTACATTATTTTCCTTAAGGATCATATCATAGATTTGCTCTAAGACTATGGGTAGAAAACTTAAATACATTTTAGAATGTTTTCTTTTAAACATAATTTTTCAGCATACTAAACTGAGCTGAAAAATTGCCCCTTTCACTTACGATAAACATCACATTCAATAACGACTCAACGTTTATTTTATTTTTCAAATGCTCAGTTTTGCTCAAAGATATTAAATAGCTTATTACTGCTTCCCTCTTCAGTATACATATATTGTGTGTGTACTGCATCCCTCTTGAGTATACATGTAGTGTCATATGTAATTTCAGAGCAAATTATCTATGGGTCATAATTTAAGTTCTGGTACTGTGCCAGTACGTTGCATGCATATTTATATTGCAAATATACAAGGATTAGTATTATTTCCAAAAGGTATTTTGGGCATTTCCTCTATTATAATTCAATATTTATTTACGATTCATTGTCTTTCAGTATTACCATGCTCATTATATAATCAGTCGACCCCTTGAGGAGAAGATTCTTTCGTCGAGAGGTTTTCTTTGTTTCTTGACTTTGACTTTACAGTGGTAAATGTGCGATTTATTTCTGAACAGTATTTATTTTATGAGCAAGTATTCAGTTACCAAGGTTAAATAAATTGTTTTTATCGTGAAAATAGTTCATGGTCTATTTGAACAGGAATCAGATGGGGAGGGGGGGGGCAGAAATGAATGTACAAGAAGAGTAATAGTGTTTGCACGCATTAAAAACAAAACAAATAACAATATCCGTATATAAAATAATAAATTAAATGTTTTTAAAATCTCTTTGTTGCTATTTTTAAATAGGAATTTAAAAGCCAGGACGATCCTGCTTCACACGAGGATTACCTTCCTTATCATATTCACTGCTGCATTAAAACTGATCATTGCGGACCCAATTTTTGGAGGAGGGGTCAGCAGAGATTTTGGTGCAGTTAAGTCGCAGAATATAACCAACGGCCAAATTGAATACAGAGCTGATACACACAGTAGTTTTGAATCAACTAGCATAAACTTACAACTTATTTCGCTTTGAAAAACAATTGTAATTTGAATATTAAAATAAAGTTACTTTCTGACTTAATATTATGGATTTTCGACTTGCGGTTTGTAACATGTAATAAATAAAATAATTTCACGGTTTATCAGTTCTGGGGAAACGAGATCTTTTATGATACCTGACTTAATATTTATATATCCCTAGTTTATTGCCCTCACACTGTTTACATGTCGCGCAGTTTCACTGGAAATAAGTTCACCATTGCTTGGTCGGAGAGCGCGTTCAGTACCTTGTAGCCCGAAATTTAGGGTCAATAAGCGGCATGCGGATCTCACACAAAAGACTATTTTATTTTACCCAACACGAAATAAAAATGACGTGTTACCGGGTCCGTTCTAATACAAGGTTAAACATCCCAGCGGAATTGAAGTGACTGTGTGATTCTTGGTCATGAAAGACCACTGTGTCGACTGGAAAGCGATGATCAGTGATAACAAGAATATGCAGTCACTGTCGTCGTCTTAGCGTTTTCTTGATCACGTTTACGCAAAACGATGAGCCAAACAGGCAGGTGAAAGTTCGCCAGAAGAACGAAATATCACATTGCTACGCTGCTGATTATATTACCATAAAATCATGTTTTTACACTGTTGATTATATTACTAGTAATAGTTAATAACATTAATACACCACTGTTACTAATATTACCAGTAAAAGTTATCACTCTATTTATTATATATAATAATATTAATACACCACTGTTACTAATATTACCAGTAAAAGTTATCACGCTATTTATTATATATAATAATATTATTACTCTTCAGACGTTTCATCTCCGCTGACGTTGCTGTTGTTTTTTGCATCTGCATTTAAAGAGAAAACAGCACACACAAATTAGCAGCTAAACAAAAACATGTACGAAATTAGAAATTTTATTTTATTGAGCTATACTCTTGTTAGTTATTTGACTAGTGACTCTAGTATTTTTTCATTTAGAGTATATTGTATTTAATTAGACATTTTCTAAATTGGAATTCAAATTTATATCGAATGATTAAGACTATCAAATGTTTGTCTTTGTTGTCGTTGTTGTTGTAGCGATCACTTCTTTTCCCCACAGGAATTGCGAGGAAACTTTTCATCTTCTTGATGTTCTCAGTTTCTGTAGAGTTCCTATGGGGCCTTCCTCCTTACTCTGTTCTAGGAGGGTAGTAATGTTAAAAAAAAATGTGGAAGATTTATGGAAGTTATGGAATTAGTTTTCCACTTGCCTGTCGTTGTTTACAGTTTACTTGCATGCTTTATTCGTGTGTCAGTTATTGTATGCATTGGTTTTCCTAGGAATTGTGTTAATAGATGTGTGTATAGAATTTTTTTTTATTAAAAAAATGTGAGGAAGCTATTTTTAACTTCCTTTAAGTTTGTGGTTTTCTTTTCAAATATTATATATATATATTAAAAAAAAAAGATATTTTTTCAAGTCAATTTTGCATCCATCATTTTCATGTCCAACAATCCAGGTTCTATAATTTCTATGACCAGCAGTTTTATTTCCAATGCAACAATTATGTTTTCATCATTTGTGCCAAAGATCCTAGGTCCATATATATATTATGTGGGGAGGGGGGGAGGAGGAGGAGAGAGAGAGAAAGAGAGACTAAATCGATGGGGGTGTTTTTTGGCTTGCAGTGTGTAAATGAAAGTGCATAATAATTAATACTGAATTTCAGAAACTAAGACCGAAAATCTACTGTCTTCTCTGAAATTAACAAATTCATGGATCTCGTCAGTATAACCTACTGGATTACTACTTTCAGTTTCTTTATTAATATATATTCATTGAACTGAAATTGTATATTGGTCGTGCAGTCAACAGGAAACCAGAGAAGGGTGGGGTGGGCCGAGAGTTCCGGCGAGAAAGGGGGACTTGTCTGTACTGAAAGAAATAATACTTTATTTGCTTAAAAAATATATAACGCCTACATTTGTTCTTGTTTTGAAATAGAATATCCGGGACGATCATTACGCCACATGACGGTGTTATTTCCCTTAGAATTTATGACTGTATACTACACTTATTGTTGCGGATTCTCATATCTAAAGAAAACAAAGGAATTTATCTGAATATTCTTTATTGCTTTACCTTCTGGCCAAGGTCAACAGATATCTTGGTGAAGTTAAGTCCTAAAAAATAAACAAAAGCCTGACTGGACATAGAGCGGATATTTTAAATATTTTTTTTATCAGCTCCCTTGATAGACCAATGCACTGATAATTAAGGTTTGAGAAGATAATAAAGCAAATAAATTTAGTAGTGTAAGCTTAATCGATTTAGCGTTAAAAATATTTATTTTGACAATTAAAACTAAACGAGACACTTACTTAAAATAATGGCTTTTCCTATGGACTTGCGGCTTGTGATAAAATAGTTTCGGTGTTCTTCGGTTCTAGAGAGCAGAATCTTTTATTAAAGGATTAACTGACAATATTTACAGTACCGGAGTTTATTGCCCTCAAACTGTGTTTACGTGTCGCGCAGTGTCATTGAAAGTACAATCACCGGATCGGGGCGCGTTCAGTACCTTGTAGCCCGAAATATAGTGTCAATAATCGGCAGGCGGGTCCAGAGAAGACTATTATTTTGTCGAGCACGAAATAAAATTACTTATTGCCGGGTCCATCCAGAAATCGGTGGTTCAGATTTTAATACCAGGGTAAACACTCCAGCGGAGTTTAGAAGTGGCTGTGTGATATCTTGGCCATAAAGTCTACTGTGTCGACTGGAAAGTGATACTCAATGATAACAAGAATATGCAGTCAGCGTCACCGTCGACGGGGTCGTGGTGTCACGTGACATTTTTCTTGATCATGTTCACGCAACCACTGGTCCGGAGGCAGACAAACCGAAGAATGTTCGCCGGAAGAACAAATTATGCTACAATGTAGCATTGTTACAATACTGACTATTTTACAAATAATAACATTGTTACATCACTGATTGTATTAGCAGTACTCAAATTACTGGGCTACTGAATAGATTAGCAATAATTATATTGTTGCACTACTAACTATATTACCAATAATCAAATTGTTACACTATTGATTATATTACCAATAACAATATTATTATACTACTAAATATATTAGCAATAATAACATTAATACACTACTATTTATATTGCCAATAATTACATCATTACACTACTGATTGTGTTACCAATAATAACATTATTATGCTACTAAATATATTAGCAATAATAATTATTTTACACTACTATTTATATTGTCAATAATGACATCATTACACTATTGATTGTGTTACCAATAATAACATTATTATACTACTAAATATATTATCAATAATAACTATTTATATTGCCAATAATAACATAATTGAACTTGTATTATGTTGCCAAAAAATCATTATTATAATACTCAATTTAATTACCAGTAATAGCATTATTACATGACTACATATATTAGCAATAATTACATCATTACACAACTGATTAAGTAATAACATTAATATATGTCTAATATATTATACCAATAATAATAACAGTATTGCACTACTAATTATATTAGCAGTAGTAACATCATTAAACTAAAAAGTATAGTCCCAATAAGAGCTTAATTACGTACCTAAAATACTAACAATAATAACATATCACATTGCTGAAATTGTTACTGATAACAAGATTATTACGCTACTAAATATATTATCAATAATAAAATTATTACACTGCTAATTATATACCAATAATAGCATTATTGCACTACTGGTTATATTACCAATAATAAAATTATTACATTAGTAATTACTAATAATAGAATTATTACACTAATAATTATATTACTAATAATAAAATGATTACACTACTAATTATGTTACTAATAATAGCATTATTACACTACTAATTATATTACCAATAATAAAATGATTACATTACTAATTATATTATCAGTTATAGTATTAATATATTACCAATAACAAAATGATTACATTACTAATTAGCTTACCCATAATAGCATTATTACACTACTAATTATACTACCAATAATAACATTATTATATTTTAGTCGTTTCTGTCCACTTTATTTTATGCTTTATAATCTGCAATTTGAAGAGAGAGTGCACAAATTAGCAGCTGCATAAAAAGCATGCACGAAGCATGGTGAGTAGAAAAATGCAGAAGGCCTTAAAATTCACATACCGTAATTTTTCTACACATAAAATCTCTCAAATAATTTTTTTTTTCAATCAAATGTATAGATCGCCAAACTGGTGCGACCTGTTTCATCCCCTTCCGCCAGCCCTCCTGCCCTCCACCTCAGACACACCGCGAGGCCGTGGGACTCCCCCAGAGGCAGACCAAGACTGAGAACATCGTGAAGATGAAAGGTATAAATTTCGAAAAGCTACAAAGGACTGTCAATATAGTATAAATCTCTTAATCCATTTGTCCAATTCACAATCCATTCATCTTCTATCTAATCTATCTATCGAGCCATCCGTCTGTCTCTGGATATATTTATATCTATACATTTGCATCTAGCTGTCTCTCTCCATCCGTGTGTTTATCTATTTCGCTGTCTGTCGATATCACTTTGTCTCTCTCTCTCTCTCTCTAGCCATATATCTAGCTGTCTCTCTCCATCCGTTTATTTATCTATTTCTCTGTCCATATCTCTTTGTCTCTGTCTCTAGTCATATATCTAGCTGTCTCTCTCTCCATACGTTTGTTTATCTATTTCTCTCTCTATCCGTATCTCTTTGTCTGTCTCTAGCCATATATCTAGCTGTCTCTGTCCATCAGGTTAGAGGTAATACCCACGTAGATGATCACACAAATAAAAAGGAAGTTTATATATATATTAAATCAACTGTCATGTGTTTATTTTTTGCGTACGTTTTTCCCTTAATAATTGATTCAAAGCTCTAATACACCTCACTTTGTGTAGGTGGGAATAAATTCAATACTGAGCGGTCCACGTGGAGTTAGAGTCTCCAGAATTTAATCAGGGTAACCAAGTCTTTCCAGAGCTACCCAAGCCCTATGGAGGGAATGAAGCAAACATCACCACCACTACCAACAACCCATAAGTGACGACGTTAAATTGATGAAATATTTTTGCAGGCTTTGAAGGTGAAACAACAATAGTGAAACACGTTCCTGTTGCTTATTTTCATTTTTAATTCTTTCTACAAATATATGTTCATTTTATTTTACTCTTTCACTGACTGAAATCATGCTGTAAAGCTTTTCTTTTCATGCCTAAAGTATAATTTATTTACCTTAAAAACAACTCTTATTTCCAAATTTACCGAAGTGAGCAGTTTTGTATTCAGTTTTAAAGTATGCTTTTGAAAACTGAAAACGAATGAATCATTAGGCAAAGAAAAAACATTTTATGAAGGAAACCCCTCTCGCTAAGCATTCAACACACACACACACACACACACACACACACACACACACACACACACACACACACACACACACACACACACACAATCCAAACCAATAACACAGTTTCTAACAACAAACAGCAACAAAAATCAGCCAACCAAAATTAATTTTAAAATAATATATTTTTTTTAAAAATCACCGAGACTGACAAGACGGATGTTAGAACGTATAAAAGGAATCCAGACAAAACTCAACCTATTACCTTCTCTAGTTTGACAATTATAGTTGGGTGTACACCCAGTTTACCTCACCCGATTCTCGATCAACTTCCATGCAGTACGAACGGTTTTGCGTCTCAGTCGCTACTGCGGCATTTTGTCTTATTTCCTACGCAAGTACACGTAAGTATTCTTTCTTTCTTTCTTTTTTTCTTTCTTTCTTTTAAATTTAAAATTTACCCTGTTTACAAACAAAAGACAGTTTTAATGCCGTTAATGAATGGCGGTAATTGAAATAAGTAGATAAAATTGTTAAATAGAAACAACAACAAAATCAATTAAATATATAAGACTGCTAAGAACTGTTCTATAAAGATAAGACTTTTAAATAAACAAACAGAATACTGCATCAATTTCGAGCGGGGTGGGGTGGGGGTAATCGCATTGTCCTATAATAAACGCTTCAAACTAAGTACTTTGTTGTTCAATTGCTGGAGATTTTAAGATTTTGCTGGAGGTTAAACGGTACTTTGAGTAGAGAGAAAAAAATTAATATTATTTGCAAAAGGAAAACAAGAACATATAAAATAGGTTTTAATGTTAGACTGAACCCAAGTATACGATGTATTCTTACACGTCAGTTCAACATTTGCTGTTTCAATTGTTATGCTCCTTGCTCCCACATTCCAAAGACTATAAGACTGGACGGTGCTGGTACACATTCCAGCTTCTGTATCAGAGGGTTAGGATGTGGAGAGCTGAGGGTCAGTAGTTGTGTTTTACCTATAGTTGTCTCGTCTGTTTCGTCCTGTGTCACTGCAATCATTTATGTCTCATGTTTACTCCTAATATCTATCTTTAGTTTCAATATTATTAATTAACAGAGGGGTTAGTTTACCACTAAGGATTTTTTGCATTGGTGTATCAATGAATGATCTTTTTAGTGTATTTTGTTTCGACGGATTTTTAAAATTTATTTTGCTTGAAAATATTATTATTATTGGTTGCGTTCTTTACATCTTATATGCGTTATCAGTATTTTTAAATCAATACTAAATTTTATTAAATTATTATTCTTATTTTAAGATTGCGTTATAGTCTAATTCAATGGTCGTTTTGTGACCGTCTGTTTTATCGTCACATTATAATTGTCTCTGGCTGTATTATTGTGAAGTCCGTTGTGGCATTGTGTGTGTCTTCTCACGTCATTGCCTGATAAGAGTGACGAACAGGAGGTGGGGGTTCGAGCCGAGGAATAGAGTAGATGCTGTGAATGGAAAGACGGTCCCTCCTAGATGTAACTGAGAAGTACCCCGTCCCGCCGCAAAGGAACTTACATAAAGTGGTTCTTTGTGGGTAGTGATCTATCACGAATAATAAAAAATTAAATAGTAGTGTTCAGTCTAGTAGGTGGAGAATTGAAATAAGTGAGAAGTCGACATTAAAAGAAAACTGAAAATGTATCCTTCGGGTGAATAGCGAGAAATATTTCCTTGGTCTCTTTGTGTCTGTTTATAAGCGAAATAATTGAGTATTTCTTCCATGACAAAATAAACCTAGCTATCAAACAACATACTATTCGACATGTCACATTCAGTTATTTTAACTTTCGTATTCGTGATAAATCACGAATGCCAAAGATTTCCCCAAAGACTATAAACTATAGTCCTTAAGATTGTTGGGGGGTTCGAGCCGATAAATTTTCAAAAAAAAAATATTGGAACTGTTAAACAAAACATATTTATAATAGGTACTTAAACAATTATTATAATATAATTTAAATTCCTTTTTTAAAGACCTCTTATAAACCTAAGCTGCATAAGTCTGCAAATATTCTAATTAAGCGCATATATCTTTTATTAAAAGATATACATTTTCCTTAAAATTTACGAAAACTTTAGTATATGTCAAAACTTTGCGTTAGTAAGGGAGACAATTGAAGCGCTCTTCCATTCACTTTAGTGAATGCGTATGGCGGTTGGGATTTTTGTTATTTTTCGCTGTCATTTCCTCTCAGAAGTTACAGTAATGCTCTGTCTGTGGTGCGTTCATTAATGCGATTGCTCGCTTAGCGCTTCGCCGTTCCCCATAGTGAACACGCGATGTAACCAAGATGGCGGAGGTTTCTTTTTCTTTTTCTTTTCCCTCTGACATTACCCCTCAGAAGTCGCAGAATACTTTTTATCATCAGATATTTTCGGTCTTGGGTTGCTTCGGGGGTACTTCCTCTCCTCACTGGATTCTGGAGAGGGAAGACCGTGGTGGTGGTTATTTAATCACTCGTCTTTGTAGATGTGAAGTTCTGGATTTTTTTTTTCCGGTTGTGTTCACGTTGAGAGAGCGCTGATGCACTAACCACAAAATATCTTTTTTCGAATTAAACTTATGTTAGATCATCTTTTCAAAATTATTTTTATTGTAGTTTATTCATCTGTTATTGAAAAAAAACCCACACAAATAGCAATTTACAGAATATATAGTCTATTTCCACAGTATCTAAGTACCATTAATCTAATTGTGAATTACTATCATCTTACCATACAAACAATAAATTACATTTCCTTCAGTGTTTGTGTTTTACTTCTGATAATGAGAAAATTACAAATTCTTGTTGTCATCTGTGTTATTTTATTATTGAAACATACTCTACTCTACTATTAAATATACTGTTTATACTTCCTTGCTGACAATAGAAACAAGTTTTTAAAATAATTCAGTACAGTCCTTGAAGTTGATGCAAGGGAAACAAATTATGTGAGCTTTTAAAAGTCATTCCAAAGTCTTAAAATATTAAAGATTCTCTTAACTTTCCTTAAATACAAATAGCTTTTATTATAAAATTACATTTTCTTGAAAAGACCACTTCGATATTTGCTTTCTACTGCTATGGGAGATAATTTGAAAGAGAGAGTGGTCACCGCCGTGGCATTTACTTTAGTTCCAGCAATGAATTGTATAAAGTAGTGCAAAGGCTATTCCATCCAACTTCTCGTCTCTCACTTTTGGTTGTGTAAAATCATTCAAAAGATCTTGTTGATTTCACATATGAAGAGGAAATCTTTTGTACATTCCCTAAGTATGAAAAAAAGTGGTTTGAGACTGATTTTAACCATTTACTACTGGTTATCCACATTCAAAAACCTCTGGATCAATCTTAGAGATTTCAACTGTTCATAATCATCACTGAGCATGGCTGCCTTTATTTGTGAATCTTTTACTTCTCAACTAGTGGTAACAGAAATGGCTACATCGATTGCAAGTCCATTCAAGTTAAGAAGAAAAGCAGTAGAATTAGAGATTTTGGACCTATACAATTCAGCTGATCAAGCACAATAGATGATAATTTTTGGAATCTAGCTGACAGAAAATAGTTTCTTGCTTTAAAAACATAGGATACATAATAATTTTTTTTTAATGCTTTAAAAATGTATGAATCACAATAATTAAAAATAAATTAATTATATTCCACTTATCTAAGTGAAGCTTTCTTTTCAACAATGAGCATAGCAAAATAAAAATACAGATTTTGACTTACCAGAATATCTAACTAAAATATTTTCTCCATTCAGTGTTAATGTGTGTTTATGGTTAATATGTTTAACGTTTTCATTATTTATATGTTTGCTTATGAAAATCCACATACACAAAACAATAACAAAGAATATTTTTAATTAACTATAAGTGGCTATCTTCTATCTATTTTAATGTAAGAATAATAAATATATTATACTGGTACAACAGTTTTAAAAAATAAATAAGATGAAAACTGTTTTGATATTAAATTATCTTCCAGATAAAATTAAAAAATGCTAAATTTACATAGTACTAGTGAAGAAATAATTGCCAAATAATTTAAAGAAACCTTTTTTTTTTTTACATGTAAAATTAACTAGTTGATGTTAAATAAGATGTTTTGCATATTATTTAATGTCCAATACAAAATATACTTTGCAAAACTGTAGGCTCCCACCATGTGATGTGCTCTTGGCCATGGTAATGTTGGGGATCACTGATATACAGGAATACTTGCTATTAATTCTTCTTTTAAATGTAATTTGAATAAGTTCTAGAAACATATCTCCATTCTCTCACAGTGATTATGAGTCTTAATTCACAGCAATTTTAAATATATTTCTAATAACTAATCATATTTGTAGAAGAAAAAAATTCAATTAATTGTAGTTAATTTTCTAAGGTTACAACCTCAAGACAAAATAAAATCACACAACATTTACTTTTAATTAACTTCCATTCTAATTGGCAAAGTGGAATAAAAGATTTACATTTTTTTAAAGTGTACTGAAATGTATATAAAATGGTTTGTTGAGGGAGATAATTAATATCAGACATGGTTTCAATTACTTCTTTTTGTTTTTAATTTTTACTATGTTGTTCTAAAAACTTCTCTTTTATTTCTCACAAAACCCATGAATTTTTACTCATAGCAATTTTGAACTTGTATCGAATAATATTTTTTCACATAACTAAACATTATATTAAAATATTAGTTACAACACACACAAATTATAAAATGAACTGTAATTCATTTTTCCAATGCTTCAGTCACAAGCCTTAAGGTACATATCCAGAAAAAAAAATGTATTTCACAAGATGAATTAAACGTCATGCACAATTGACTTTTAGTTAATTTCCACATTTACTGGCAAAGAATTTGGTCAACAGTTATAAGTTTCTAACACTTGTGAACTTCCTATTTCATAATTTATTGTAAACCAAAAGTTGTCTATTCTGATGCAAGCACAACTAAATAAACAACAAGATGGTGTCTTTCATTCACTACCATGATTTTGCTTTTTGTCAAGTGAATAAATTTGTGAGTAAGAGACACAAGTTTCACCAGTTATATTCTAAGTAAACAATTTTAATATAAAGAAATACATGTATGTATGTAACTTCTTCATATATAACAAAAACTCTAAAATTAAAGAGGGTTAATTTTACTTTTGTCCTAATGATGTTTACTAAAAATAGTAAAGCCTAATAATAGGCTTTAGTATTGAGACCACCATCTAGTGACCCCAAAATATAGTGAGAGAAATCAAGTCCTTTTGGAGCAAACCAGGACAGAGAACATCTGAAGATAAAATTACTATAACTATTTGGCATTTGTGTTATACCACAAATCATATAATTTAAATAGCAGCTGTTCAGTCATATATGTGAAGCATTTTAGCTACAGTGTATTTGTTAAAAGTCTTCATTAAAAGAAAAATGCATTGCTTGCAAATACTGAAAACATCTGTCAAGTATATTTCATGGCTGAATAATAATCTCAAAAATATTTTCTTGATATCTTTGTGTCTGGTTATCAATCATTCTCAATACAGCTTAAAAATTGATTAGTCGTTATTGCACAGATGTATGTTCTGTCTGTATACAAATAGTTAATCTATTAAAATAGTTAATTTGTGAAACAATACTTTGAAATATATATCTATATATCTTTGAGTTAGATCTTATACAATAGGGATCAACATTTAGTTTTGTATAATCAATGATTATTTTGCACTTGCTGATAATTGATTTTACTTACAAATTGGCTCAAAATTCAAATTCACCATTGGCTTATTTTAAGTGTTTCTGAATCAGTAGTGTTGCATATTGCATATAAACTTCATTTCTTATTTTATATTTGTGATGAATCACAAATAGTCAAACATTACCCCAAAGACTATAAACTATAGCCTTTTAGATTAATGGGGGTTCGGAGCTAACAAATTAAAAAAAAAAATTATTGCAATAGTTATTTCAAAGCTAATTTATAATTGGTAATCAAAGAATCACTATATCAGAATTTATGAGGTTTTTTAAAATTCATCAAGAAGTCTTAAAATATTAAAGATTCTCTGAACTTTCCTTAAACGCAAATATCTTTTATTATAAAATTTACACTTTCTTGAAAGACCACTTTGATATTTTTCATTTGTTTGCTTTCTACTGCTATGGGAGATAATTTGAGAGACAGAGAGCGCATTGGTGTGTTTCGCTTACACTCGCCCCAGAAGCCGCAATAGACCTTTCATCTTGACGATGTTCTCAGTTTTGGTCTGCTTCGGGGGAAGGGGGGTGATTCCCACAGCCTCGCGGTGCGTCTGAGGTGGAGGGAAGGAGGGCTGGCGGAAGGGGGTGTAACAGGTTGCACCAGTTTGGCGCACACTCAACCGCCCTCCATCGGGAAGGGGGGATGCGAAGCCGCCTTTTCAGAGCGAAGTGGAACCCGCCGTGACAATTACTTAACGCCTGTATTGTATTGTAAAAATTGTAAAAAGTAATGCAAAGGCTGTTCCATCCAACCTCTCGTCTCAGTCGTATTTGTGAAACACTTGAGCCATTTGTTAAAAAGTCTTCATTAAAAGAAAATGCATTGCTTGCAAATACTGAAATCATATCTGTTCAGTACATTTCTTGTCTGAATAATAATCAAAATTTTTTTTTTCTTGATATCTTTGTGTCTGCTTATCAGTCATTCTCAACACAGCTAAATAATTGATTAGTCGTTAGTGCACCGATGTATGTTCTGCCTGTATACAAATAATTAATATATTAAAATAGTTCATTTGTGAAATAATATATCTCTTTGAGTTATACCTAATAGGACAATATACAGCCTGCAGATTCGTATAATCAATTCTTATTTTGCACTTGCTGATAATTGATTTCAGTTATAGAGTAACAGTTTATCCTACTGACTAATCAACTGGGCTGTAGTTTGAAAAATAATAGAAAATCATTGACTCAGTAACAGTATCAAATTATTCAAGAGTTATTTGTAAAGAAATGTGATGTCGATACAACAAAATGGTTGCAAATTCAAATTTACCATTGTCTGATTTTAAGTGCTTCTTAATCGATAGTGTTGCATATTTCTCGTAATTTTCTTTTTAATATTTGTGATAAATCACAAATAGCCAAAAATTACCCCAAAGGCTATAAACTATAGCCTTTTAGAATTTGGGGGGCTTAGAGCTAGTAATATAGCATTAAAAAAAATATTGCAACAGTTATTTCAAAGCTAATCTATAATTGATATTCAAACAATCACTATATAAGAGTTTACGAATATTTTTAAAATTCACCTTAGAATCTTAAGATCTTGAAGTTTTTCTAATTAATATACCAAATGCAAATATCTTTTATTATAAAATTTACATCTTCTTAAAGATTCTTATTTAAATTCAGGTATATCCTTTTGTTTACTTTGTACTGCTATGGGAGATAATTTAAATTATATATAGCAGTCATCACTGCTGAGTTATTTACTTAACGCCCGTTAGGAATTGTAAAAAGTAGTGCAAAGGCTGTTTCATCCAACCTCTCGTCTCTCATTTATAGTTTCTGTAAAATCATTCAAAGCAAAACTGATCTTGTTGTGAAAATCTTTTGTACATTCCCCAGGTATGAAAAAAAAGTGGTTTAACTTTTTCCTTATTTGTATATTTGCTTATGGAAATCCACATACACATAAAAAGTACAAAGAATATTTTTAATAAACCATAAGTGGCTATTTATGTTAAAGTAAGAATAATAAATATATTATACTGGATCAACAGTTTTAAAAAATAAATAAGATAAAAACTGTTTATGATATTTGTTTATTTTTTAAAAAATAAACTACTTGAATTATCTTCCAGGTAGAATAAAGAAAAGCCAAAATTTAAATAGTAATAGTGAAGGAATACTTGCCTAATAATTTAATGAAACCTTTTTACATGTAAAATTACCTATTTGATGTTATGTATTATTAAATAAGGTGTTTTGAATATTATTTAATGTCCAGTACAAAATATAACTTTGAAAAATTGATGGCAATACCACACTCTTCTAAAAATGTGATGTGCTTTGGGCCATAGGAAGGTTGAGGACCACTGATATAGAGGAATACTTGCTATTCATTCTTCTTTTAAATGTAATTTGAATAGGTTCTAGAAACATATCTCCAATCTCTCACAGCGATTATGAGTCTTAATTCACAGCAATTTTAAATATATTTCTAATGACTAATCATATTTGTAGATTTCAATTAAAAAAATTCAATTAATTGTAATTAATTTTTCCAAGTTTTCACCATAAACCTTTATCGTTCAGACCCAAAGGAAAATGTATCTCACAAGACAAAATAAAATCTCACACAATTTACTTTTAATTAACTCCCCACCCCACCCCCACCCTTTATGCTTTTTGGCAAAATAGTCAGCAATTAAAAATTTTCTACACTCGTGACTCAAGTGTTTCTGCTTATCAATTAAATCATTTACACTTGACAATGATCATAATGTGAACATTCATTAAGCGATCATAATTTATTGTATGCTAAGTCTATTATGATGCATGTATAACTAAATAAACAATAATATGATGCTTTTTATTCACTACCATATAGTAGATTGCTTCCTGCCATGTAAATAAATGTTGGTTTGTGTCACCTATATTTCACCAGTTGTATTCTTATCACAAGAATGAAGAATGCACAAAAGTAAACAATTTTAAATAAATAAAATGTGGGTACTCCCTTTATATATATATTGAAAACTCTTAATGATTCTGGAGGACCTTTATTAAATTAAAAGATGAACTTATTTAAGTTTTAAAGGCCCTGAGCATATTAAAATTCTCTTTATAACAGTATCGATAAACTTAATTATCTAGTAGCACATTTAAAGCAAAACAGTGTTTGAATTAGTAGGCCTTCCAACAGCAAGACATTTAGTTTCAAACATTGAAGATTAACTACCATATATATACAGGTAATTGTCCAAAATATTTAATAAATAAATTGTGATTCAAACATTCATTTCGTACACACATATGTATGTATACACACAAACTCGAACATCTCAAAATAGTGAAAAAAATTGTCGAACTGCACACGAATAACATTTGAATTATCTCCCTTTTGTATGAGTTTAGAAATAATATACAAATGAAATTATTTGCAAATAAAATAAAAGTAAATCAAACTTCAAATTACAAGATTTATACGTATTGTATTCTATTTTGAATTTAGAAGAAATTTGATAAAATAACCAGAAAAGTAAAAGTAAATAAAATGTGTATTATGATTTGGTAGTCTGAACCCAAATTTAAGATGCATTATTATAAGTCAGGTGAGCATTATTCGATTTTATTAGTATGGCTCGTTGCCCCCACTATCAAAGGGCTATAGGTTATAGCCTTTGTGGGTAATTTTTGGCATTCGTGATACGTTCACGAATAATAATAATTTTTAAAAGTAAGCTCTGGTATTCAGTCCTCAGGCGGAATAAATTTGCATATCCCTATTTATAAACTTAATCGTTATATAAATTATTAAATTTTCGAACCTTGGAGTCGGACACTCCTTGTATTGGCAATTTTGCAAGTGTGTTGGAATAAACACTGGAGTTGATAATATGCTAGAAATTGCTGATGTAATGCAAACCAGTTCCAATGGATGAGTAGTTTTAATTATCCAATGGTTAAGATTTATGAGAACGAGACCAACCGATGGGCTGAGATAAAAAAAAGTTTACATGCTGAAGAGAATTCTATTTTCTAGTCACTTGAATTTATTGTGGCAAGAAGTCCATCATGAATGGTGGCCATTAGCTTAATGGTGAGATAACAGACTTGGTTGAGAGAGAATGGACTTAGACATATTTTGTGCATTTTGCTACTGATGTGTTATATTTGTGTTTTACTTAGATATGTATTATGTGAATAGATTATTGTTTCTACAAATGTTTGAATGTAGTATGCTGAACACTTGACATTGTTTCTAGGTGAAACTGTTCATAAGCTGATATGATGTATGCATGTACTGAGATAAAAAATACTGTTGCAGGAAACAGTAAGTTGAGATTTAAAATATAAGAGAGAATGGAGTTAAAGATATATAAATTGGAAACGTAGCATTTGTTCCTGATTATATTTTACAGGAATAAGCAGCCTTTCTTTCTGTGTATGATTTGAACCTCCTGGTTTACTGATTATAAACTGCTATGACCAACTATGGCAGAAGCGGAGAGCAGTGTTTAAGTGTAAGAATATGCTACACTCCATTAGTGTATAGTGGCAAATGTGCTGACTACATAAACACTTTCTGGTATAAGGAAGTTACTGGAAATTGCTACAATTGCTGTTCTGCTTGAGGGAGCTAAATAGGCAAAGGCATCCAAGTTAACCTCGATAGAATAGCAGTGAATGAGTATCCCACAAACATTTGAGAGAAACACGTGGAATTGACGTAATAATTGTGGACAATCAATGTGTGTCTTTGTTACTAAAGCACATGAAAGACTATTGCAACAGCAGCTAAATCGTATTGCTTGTCTCTAATAACTTCATTTCCTTTCTCTGATAAGAACTATCCTATGATTTGTATTGAATTGTTGAATTGTAGTTTTGGGATATAAGATTAGGTAGTACAAAAATTATTTGAACGTGGTTTCATGGAAGCATTGGTGTCAAGTAATCTTTTTCATTGTATCTGTTATGTGTATATTTGATTGTTAATTTAATAAATTTATTGACCTTCTTACACATATTGATAATCTTATGTTGGAGAAGAAAAAGGATGGAGGGTGGCTCACTAAATATAGATTAAAGATGGATTTATCTTCTCCTTTAGTAAGAAGTTTTCCACCTACAGAATATAGTGTGACGGTAAATGTGTGTCTTTAATGTTGTGGAAGAGAGAAACGTTTACAGTGTCCGCATATATCCGCCTAGTGAGAGGGACGAGTGGTGTCTGCTGGAGAATTATTAATAACATAAATTAAGATTTTCATCACTTCTAATTAGTTATGGATGATTAATTAATAAATAATAATAATAATAAACATTAGGTGGCGTTTGCGTCACAAGTCCAGTGGTGTATGACCTAACTATTGCAGCTGCAGCGCTTTCAACAGAAGGGCGTAATATTTCTTCTTTCAAAATAAAATATTTGTACTGGAAATTTAAAATAATATTTACATGAACCAGTCAGGTTTTCGCAGGGTGCACCGTAAAACTTACAGACGGCCTAAACAAACTGATTGTCTATTGGGCAGGGTGAGAGAGTGGTGTGCATGTGGAAAATGAAGGAGTAGCAGTATTCGAAGTTATGTCATTGGTTCAATCTAATACGTAGAGTACTAAGATAAGTAACAAGTCTTCTTTAAAAAAAAAAAAAAAAGAGTTTTAAAAAAAACTGAACATTTATCTATCGAGTATATTGCTTGCCTGCATAATTAAAAGTAATTTCTTGGTCTCTCTATGTCTGTTTATCAGTCATTCTCAATATAACTTAATAATATATTTCACATCAGTGCATACATATCTCCCATATGTAAAAAAATTATAAACCTAATAAAATAAGAGTTAGACCGTATACAACAATCGGTTCAACATCAAACTTCAAATAATTAACGCTTAGTTGCACTTGTGATAAATGATTTTAATTATATACAAGCAGTTTTTCCAAATAAATCCAACGAATTGGGCTTTATTTAATAAAAATAATACAAAACAAGCACACTGTCAGTTTTAATGGCAAATTTATTAGAGCTATTTATAAGGATTTGTGATGCCAAACAGCAAATTAATTATTTATCAATCAGCATTGTTGCAAATTTTACATACACAATTTTTAGTTATGTTTACACTTTTGCTTTATTTTTGTGAAAATCATAAATACCAAATATTGCCGATAAGCCTCTTTTTTGGAGTGTGGGGGCAACAAGCCATCCCAGTTGATATGGCAGTGGTTACGTAACTTTAACATTCTTTCACATTAGGAACATTTAATCTTCAGATGTTCTCTGCCCTGGTTTGCTCTGAATTGACTCGACTCCCTATACTGAGGCCCCGACCACACGAGGTAGACCATTCATAACCACCCAGGGGAAGGAATCTAAGTGCCTGGCTGCGTTTTCTTCTCTCCCTTACCAGTGTGGGCATGGGGTATTTCATCTTTCAATGCTCTCATCTCTGGAGAACTGTGATAGAAGTTGTCTCTCCTTAATCGTTCCCTGCGTACATTGGTAGAAGTTGCCTCCCCTCTCTCAGCCCCTGAAGAACTCTGGTAGGAGTTGCCTCATTGAGGTGAAGGCTTCCGTAGTGTTCTGGTACCGTAACATGTTCTTTTAATATTTTTAATTTTTTTATCACAGACACTAGGCCAGCCCGTGGGGGTGGACCCGGTTGCACCATGATCCATCAATTTTATGCATGTACCGTCAGTTTTCATTTCGGCGCGTTGTGTAGCTTGTTTGATCGAAATGTGTGGTGGTCTTGCCTGTAATGTAGTTGATTTTGCAAGTGAGGATGATGAATGCATCTTGGTCAATGGATTTTTTGTAAGCGACTGGTTTCCGTCTCGGCGAAAGGGTATGCGAAGAGGCTGCTTGATATTAATGTGTGTTGGTCTTTCGTAGATCTTGCCAAAATCAAAAGTTAAGCTCAATACACACAGACAACACAGACAACAACTTAACTGATTAAAGGAATTTATTCCCTCAGACTTCCATAACATAAACAATCGAGATAGAAATACAAGTTACGAAGAAATCAGAAATTACACACACACACACACACACACACACACACACACACACACACACACACACACACACACACACACACACACACACACACACGGAAGGAAAAAAGTGCCCGAATGCTAACACACAAACCGGCACAAGAAAGACAAATGAAAAAATAACCAACAATTAGGCTAGGCTAACTTTTCTTGCACATAATAGGCCTGTACATAAAACTTGGGATAGTGTAAAATTTAACTAAAGCTTAGGTCTTTAGTAGCATGACGTAAGAGTTCGAAAAGGTCCGTTGAAAATTAATTGTCGGATGTGCTCGACTGACTCCGGGGTGGGGTGGTGGTGGATTTCTTTATCATAAAGTTTTTAAATCTAGTTTGAAAAAAGAAAAAAGTTTTACTGTTGGCAAGCATGAGATATGGTAATCATAAATAAAACAAATCAACAGTTTGTTACAAAGACACAAAGTAACAACGCCGCAAATTGCAGAAAGTGTGTCTCTATATAGAGATTAACCTACCCATTCTTGCCAAAAGATAGTAATGGCTCAGATCTATTTTAAATACTTCCAACAATAATATACTGTCTATTTTAAAATTAAGAAAAATATTAACTAACAATACATCATCTTGTTTCAGACTTAAATTCATGGTTTATCTCTAATTCACATTAAATTACCAAATAGATCAAGGATGTTCTTTAAATTTTCTGACATCATTCGTCTGGGTAAGAAAGATTAGAAAGATTAGATAATTTCAAAGAACGTAAGACATGTAAACGAACACAATGACCCTCAAGCCCAAGCTTGCGCCAAACATACCTGAATCATCATTTGCGTATTAAACAAACCGGGTGACTTCACCCTGGCCCTTAAACCCAAATCTGCACCAGACACAACTAATGATCAGTTACTTACTGAACACATCGAGTGACAGAAATCATACCCTTAAATCCAAGTCTGCACGAAACACGATTAATGATCATTTAAACCAAGCCCTCAAACACAAGTCAGACACAACTAATGATCATTATAAGCCAAGCCCTCAAACACAAGTCTGCACTAGACACAACTAATAATCATTTACGTATTGAACACACCGAGTGACTGACACCAGGCCCTCAAACCCAAGTCTGCACTAGACAAAGTGCAATGTTCATTGGCGTTTACTTTATTTCAGAGCACGTTCAACCCGGACAGGATGTGTACTGCTCACTGCCGGAAGTGGGCAATGCCGGAGCCACGGGTTCTATTTCAGTGAAACCGAGCATTTTCTTACAAAATTTCCAAGAGGTAAGTAAGCAAAGACTTGCTGCCCATTGACCTATTTACAGTAAGACTAAAAATACTCTTTTACTGAGAATGGCTATTTGTATAAAATGGTTAGAAAAGTAAATAATTTTGTCTTACAGATGTCAGAATGCCAGAAAGAGTTATTTCATCAACATTCTGAACACTCTGTTCTGAAATTAATGGAAATTATTAAAGAGAATAAAAAAAATTAAATCAGAGCACGGTTATCGCCACTTGTCATTCAAGAAGACACAGCAAGATTTTCTCCATCTGTCATTCAAGGAGACATATCAAGGTTATCTCCATCTGCCATTCAAGAAGACAGCAAAATTATCTCCCTCCATCCGTCATTCAAGAAGACAAAGCATGGTTATCTCCATTCATGATTCAAGAAGACGCAGCAGGATTACCTCCACCTGCCATTCAAGAATAACGCAGCAAAATTATATCCATCAGTCAAGAAGACAGCACGGTTATCGTCACCTGTCATTCAAGCTTGACCCTGCTGTCGATAAAGATTCATCTGTCCAGAAAGTCGTCTTTGCTGTTTGGCAACACTAAATATAGCCTATAAATAAGGTAAAAGTAATTATATGTGACAGAGCCTATAAATTAGGCAACATTTATTGAAAATCAATTTTTCAACTCACATTTTAGAATTTCGTGTTGTCTTATAATAGTGACGACATGCCCCTAACAAACGTAGACAATGTACAAAATTCAAAGAGAAATATTCTCGCAATACAACACAGTTAGGGTGCTGAATAATGAGAACTGACAGCCTATTATTGTAATTAATCTTACAAAGTAATCAACAAATTTATTTAGAAATAATCAACAAACAGGCCATTTTAGATAAATATCATATAAAGAGTCGGACTAGAAATGTGAAGCGGAGATTTCATCTTTAATCTTTCTCCAACGAGGACTTGATAGGTACTTTTATAGGTACTTTAATAGGTACTTTTATAGGTACTTTAAATGAGTAAAACTGAAACATTTTCAAATATACCAATAACTATTCAAACTAAAGTTAGGTATTTACATGTCTATAACTAAATAATTTATCATGCTGTAAAATAAATATTTCACAGATGTGTCAAGAAATATTTTACAAGTTAGGAATGCATAAATAAATAATTATTTTGCAAACGTATAATTTTACAAGAGTATAAATACTTTTTTTTACACGCATATACATAACATTTTTTTTATAAATGCTTAAATATTTTACACGTATATAAATATTTGTAATAAATGTAAAACATATGCATAAATAACAATTTGACAAGTGTATAAATACTTGTTTTATGTATTTTTTTTTATTTGAATAATTTATAAGTGAATAAATATGGATTATACAAATGAATGAATGGTCATACAAAGGAATAAGTCCTTCACAAGAATTTATAAATGACTAGATATGTTACAATTGAATAAATAAATATATTACACATTTATGCATGCATTTTTAGGTGTGTACGGAATGCGCACACAGTCCCTTCCGGTCAGCAGACGGCACGTGCAATAACGTGGCCAACCTTGGCAGTGCCAACAGACCTCCCCGACGTCTTTTGCCGCCTGCGTACGATGACGGTTAGACGTTTTGTCATGCAATCTTAGACTAGGGTAGGTTATATAAGCTTACAAAAAAGGGTCTGTACGGGGGTCAACGATTACCCTTGGCCTTGAGTATTCACAAGAACATAATTGCTCCCAATGCTTATATTAAACGTAATTATTTTTAAAACTTGCTGAATTTAAGTTTATGTATTCATATCTATAATCTCTCTGCATCTTGTTCAAATGAATATGTGGTTTAGCGATGAAAGCCAAATGATTAATATCGCATCATAAGGTTGTTTTTTTTAAAAACTGTCTGTTATTGTCTTTTTTTAAAAATTAATTTCATTTGGTCAAAATTTTGTTTAAGCCTTATTAATTTTGCTTCATTATTATTATTATATTATTATTTTGTTTATTTAAAAAAATAAGTTAAAAATTATTCGTTTGTCTTATTTGAATGTATTATATGCACTTGAATATTTAACATATATATTTTTTATAATGTTCCTTCATTCATTTTTTCCAGTCGTGATGTTAGTTCTTTTCTAAGTAAGTGTTTGTAGTGTAAGTGTTTTGTAAAGTGAGCATAGTGTTAATATAATAATAAAGAAAGTATTGGTAGTTTAAGCAAGCGTTTGTAAAATCACCATAGTGATTGTCTCGTAAGAGAAAAAGTATTGATAGCATTAAGCAAGTGTTTGTAAAATCACCATAGGGATTATCTCGTAAGAGAGAAAGTATTGATAGCATTAAGCAAGTGTTTGTAAAATCACCATAGTGATTGTCTCGTAAGAGAAAAAGTATTGATAGCATTAAGCAAGTGTTTGTAAAATCACCATAGGGATTATCTCGTAAGAGAGAAAGTATTGATAGCATTAAGCAAGTGTTTGTAAAATCACCATAGTGATTGTCTCGTAAGAGAGAAAGTATTGATAGCATTAAGTAAGTGTTTGTAAAATCACCATAGCGTTTATCTCGTAAGAGAGAAAGTATTGATAGCATTAAGTAAGTGTTTGTAAAATCACCATAGCGTTTATCTCGTAAGAGAGAAAGTATTGATAGCATTAAGTAAGTGTTTGCAAAATGAGATTGATGTTTACTTCGCAAAAGAAAAGCTGTTGATAGCATAAGTAAGTGTTTTCATTGAGATTTACAAAACTGTTGAAAGGAGTGAACTCACCCCGAACCCTGGGAGTTGGTGGGTATCCACTTCCCGCTGCCACCAATGTCAGTCGAACAGTGCACCCAGACGAAGATGGCTTCCAGGACTTCACGGTCATGTTGATGCAATGGGGGCAGTTCATTGACCATGACATTACAAGCTTCCCTATCATATCAAGTAAGCCCACAATTACAAAGTCTTTCCCACCAATTCATGTAAATAAGCACCTGAATGCAAATGTCTTTTTCTTCATAACGAGTAAGTATTGAATGCAAAGTCTTTCTCATCATATCGTGTAAGTAAGCACATGAAAGCAAAATCTTTCCCAACATATCGTGTAAGTAAGCACATGAATGCAAAATCTTTCCCATCATATCGTGTAAGTAAGCACATGAATGCAAAATCTTTCCCATCATATCGTGTAAGTAAGCATATGAATGCAAAGTTCTCCCCACATTATCGTATAAGATCTGGGTAGCCTGATGAAAAAAGAAGAGGAGCAAAATAAAAAAATCGATTGTTGGTGATTTCTGCATCATTGTAGTTGTTGGTGATTTCTGCATCATTGTTGTTGGTGCTATTGTTGCTGTTTCGTGTCATGCCTGATGTGTTGAAGCGGTCTATTTCATTTTGTTTTCTTTGTTGAAGGCTCTGTTATTGCCTTTGTGGTTAGTTCTGGCAGTGGTGAAAGAGTGTGGGGGGGGGGGGGGACCTCCAACACCATTGTGCCTTTTGTGATGAATGCCTCGATGTCAGCAGTTGTTGTTGCTGTTGATGTTGCTGCCGTCGTTAATTTTCTTGATGGCGTCACTGGCAGGAGTGAGAGAGGCGGGGCTTCAATTAATCTCTCGTACTACAGTAAATATGCAGCTCAGTGAACAGGCACTAGTCACTCCTAATTTGGCGACTCTTGCCAGCACCCCGACATAAGGGGCTCTGGCCAACTCTTGCCCGCACCCCGACACAAGGGGCTCTGGCCAACTCTTGCCAGCACCCCGACACAAGGGGCTCTGGCCAACTCTTGCCCGTTGATCTCACACCGCAGTCCTCAGGACCACCGAGACAAAGCAACTTCCCACCAACTGTGGCCAAAAATGTACTTAAGCAGCGATATAAAAAAATTCTCTGTAATCGGCAAAACATAAAATGTGCACAAATATCTCACATGGCCTACTGCAAGGTCCAGACAATGTTTTTAATAAAAGAATTACGCTGCTGACATCGACCGTGCTAAAAGCTCACTATAAGTTTACACACAAATAAACAAGCTCTTCAAAATAACAAATAAATAGCTATAAATACAAGATTAGAAACATACGAATATTAATAAAACATTAAGTAAATAATTAGGAAAGATATTAATTATGAAATTAATTAGCCAATGTAATTCTGCATCTTTATACATTGTTTGCTTCATCATATCGTGTGAATAAAAAACAACTTATGCAGTGTTCCTATTGTCGCGTTAAGTGCTTGTTGTTCACTTTGCTCCTTCAAATCGTGTGAATAAACACGACTTGCACTGTCCCCCATAATCGTGAAAGTAAGCATGTCGTGCAGTTTGTCGCATTTTATTCATTTATTCGCAAGGAACATATTACTATATCGACTGAGTAAGCACATTTAATTGTTAGGTTGCAAGGTTTACTTTCCTTTCAAATCGTGCACATATTTAGATTATCAAATTTCACCCATTTATATACTATAAAATGCAATTAAGCAGCAAAGTGGAATTGAAAAGAAAAAATTAAGAAACATCAATACTAAAAATAATTGTAATGGGGAAAAGGTGGCCGGGTACATGATGGTAAAATGGTGACATGATGTGTCTTTTTCGGTTTTATCTTCTGGTCATCCTGTAAGGGGAAGGGTCGTGGCCGAGCGTACGGTGAAATGTTGTCTCTGTATCCTGCTGGCTGAATGTGATGATGAATGAACAATACCACAATCAAGGTGATGATGAATGAACAATACCACAATCAAGGTGATGATGAATAAACAATACCACAATCAAGGTGATGATGAATGAACAATACCACAATCAAGGTGATGATGAATAAACAATACCACAATCAAGGTGATGATGAATAAACAATACCACAATCAAGGTGATAATGAATAAACAATACCACAATCAAGGTGATGATGAATGAACAATACCACAATCAAGGTGATGATGAATAAACAATACCACAATCAAGGTGATGATGAATAAACAATACCACAATCAAGGTGATGATGAATGAACAATACCACAATCAAGGTGATGATGAATAAACAATACCACAATCAAGGTGATGATGAATAAACAATACCACAATCAAGGTGATGATGAATAAACAATACCACAATCAAGGTGATAATGAATAAACAATACCACAATCAAGGTGATGATGAATAAACAATACCACAATCAAGATGATGCACGAGTTCATTTTATTAGCGATCGTTTATTTATAAACGCCGTCTATGCACTGACGAGACCAGGGCGGCAAACGATAATGTAAACAGCAAATTTCAAAGTACATAAATAATAAAAAGATTCACAAGTCCATCACTTAAAAACAAACACAATACTAAAACTTTCTATTCTAATTACTTCAAACCTATTTCCTTCTAACTGCCTAACAACTCTCTAGCTACACTTAAGTCCCTTTCAACTCTAATCCCAGGGTCTCTGCTGATTCCCTATATGGTTAGTCCTTGTTCTCTCTCGTCCCTCTTTTTGTCCTGTCTGTCGCGGTGGTGGTAGTAGTTACGATGGCATTTTAACGTCACCACTGGATCGTTTCATCATATGACGTTCTCTGATCTGTAGTCCAGTGAGACTGACTGGTATTCGAGGAGGGCTGGAGGTGGTGTTGCAATTGGAGTTTCGATTTGGTACTTGCTCGGAGCTGGCGGTTGTTGTCTGGCGCAAGTGTTTGGCTGGTGAAATAGTGTTGTTTGTTGTAGGTAGAGTGTGAGAGCTTTGTGAATTTTGGGGGGACCCTCTATTTAAAGGTATATGGTCTGAGAAAAATTTCAGAAATGCGTGGGTAAAAAGCTAAGGGCAGACCTCCCAGCCCAGCGCGGCTGGAACACCCACGCCTAATCAACACTGTCACTCACACTCCTCGCACCCTTCATCACGCCATTAATCACTGTCGTTCATCCGAAAACAATGCATGAACAATACACATACAGAGACTGCTACACTTTAACATAAGGGTTACATAATGAAACGTAAAAATATAATATTATTTAAATGCGTTTCTTAAATCAATATAACATCATAATGCTCATGTTTGTAATTTTTTGTTTTTCGTAAATTATAGTCAATAACTTACCCATCATGAAATCAAACAAATTTAAAAGGAAAGATTAATTAGAAACTACAGAATAAATGAATGTTACTGTAGGAAAATGTTTTTTTTTAATGTTTCAAATATGTTTTCTTCATTCCTTGTCCATGTGATACATGACGTCACACTCCAGTTTCGGGAGTCCTTTAAATGTCCCAATTCTTTGTTTCATTCATGCAGCTATTGACACCACCGTCCTATGTTGTGGCCACAATGGGACAGTGCTTCCCTTCCTGCCTAACAAGTGAGTCGATTGGTAGTATCTTTCTAGGTCTAAGATGGATACGAAAACAAAAGAGGCCAGACAAGGGTTGTAGAAGTGCTATTGAATTAGATTGGTGTAGAACATAAAAACAACTTAAATAAAACATTGAAATTAAATATGGGTTAAATATTATACATTATTAAACTGACAATTAAATCAACAGAACAAATTCGATGACTTTATGACAGACTCACATCGCTACGAGGTATCTTGTAAGAGAAATTTAACATGAATGCGTCTCTCAAGGAAATTTTCCACCTAAGTTTCTATTGCAGAGTTAGCTTATTTTTCATTTTAAAAGAGAAATCTTTCGAATTTCAGAGAATGTTTTCCAATTCTGCTGACTCCCGAAGACAGAAATGTGCGATTTGTCGGCTCGTGCATGGAGTTTGCACGATCAGTCCCTGCACGAGATGTGGCGGGCAACAGACTAAGTAAGTGTCAACCAACTGTTTGGTGTATGTGTGTGTGGGAGCTTGTTTTGTTTTTTGTCAGTATAAGTACGGGTGTTCTTAGCAAGGTAGCCCTCATTTTAAATGGTTAAAAGGGAGCACTAGAATTAGATAAAAATAAAATAAATTTGAATGAGTAAATATCGAGGAAAATATCGTAGTACTATTCTAAGATTTCTTCCTTTAAAAAAAAAATCCTTACAAATTAACTTGACTTAACTAGTTGTAAGTTAGGCAAATGAAAATAGAAGCATTGCTGGTAGTTACATTAATATAGTGGTATCTATAACGATAGACTGATGTTCATTACATTTATGTCGTTGACTGGTGGTGACGATGGAGAAACATTAACAAAACGATAGTGATTATAAAGAGGCATATTCCTCCATATTGGCAATCATGATGACATTATAGTGATGCGACCTTTTTTCTCCTTGATAGCAATTATGATGACGTCACATACCCTTCCATTAGAGCAATTTTGGTGACGTCACAATTTCTTCTTTTTTTTTTTTATCTCCCTTTGATTTCAGTTCCACGAGAACAGGTGAACGCGGCGACGGCCTTCTTGGACGCCTCCACCGTGTACGGCAGCACTCAGGAATTACAAACTCTTTTACGCCAGGCGACGCCTAATGATACAGGATATCTCTTGGCCACGTCAGCCAATGACCTGCTCCCCCATGACCCGGAAGCCTTTTGCATCGCGCGGCAGGGCGATTTTTGCTTTCTGGCAGGTAAAAACATGTTTCTGGCGAAAGTACTCAGTATTTACAGCTTGATTGCAAGGTCAGCTAATAGAACAGCAGACAGTTTTATTCAGTCGGTTGTTCTGCATACAATAAAGTCGAGAGTAAGGCTGATGGTCAGTGGTGCTGCATACGTGAAAGCCACGAGTAAGGCTGGTGGCCTCTAGTGCTGTATACGCAAAAGCATGATTGAGGATAATGGTTTGTGGTGCCTGTGATGTTTACACATGTCAAAGGAAGAGGGAAGGGAGATACGAGAAAACAATAAAGTGTTACTTTAATTAATTCCTTCCTTGCTGTTTGGAAAACCTACCCCCACACATGCGCACTTTCAATAAACAAATATAAAGGACGTACAATGGATATGAAGCGTCACGAACCATCTAGACATTTGCTAAACACATATAATATTTAATTTAGCTCTAGCAATATGCTAAGCACGTATTGTGACTTCTGCGCCACCCCACTACTTATTGATTATGATTATTATTGTCATTTAATTAAACATTACTAGTTACAAGTGAAGAGAATCAGATATGTGGGCGCTGTAAACGTTTTCTCTCTTCCACAACTTTAGAGACAAGCATTTACCGTCACAATATTTCTGTAGGTGGAAAACTTCTTACCTAAGGAGAAGACAAATCCATCTTTTATTGTATATTTAGCGAGTTCCCATCCACCCACTGTCTTTTTGAACATATGTTTATCAATATGTGTAAGAAGGTTATAGACCTACTCTCTCCCTTTCTCCCACGGACCAAACCATCACTTTCTCTTTTTTAGAAGCAAACATTTGTGTTCGTCCAAGATATGAGCAAAAGTTAAAAATACTACTTTTGGTGAAAATAACCAAACTGATGCGTTTCTTGTCAAAGTCTGAAATGTCACTAACCTTCTTCTGCAGGTGACCGTAATCGCGTGAACGAACAGCCATTATTAGTTGTGATTCACACAACCTGGGTGCGCCTGCACAATCGCATCGCCAGCGAATTGAAACTGCTCAGACCCAACCACACCACCGAGGAATTGTTTCAGCTAACGCGTAAAATAGTGATCGGTATCATGCAGAACATTCACTTCAAAGAATGGCTTCCCTACATTCTGGGCCAGTCTGCCATGCGTGAATATGGTCTACTGACTGGTTCTCGGATTGCATATATCCCAAGTGTGGATCCTAGGATCACTAATATTTTCTCTACGGCGGCGTTCCGGTTTGGGCACATGCTAATTCCCGATTTCTTTAACATCAGCGGCAGGTAAATCTCAACTTAAAAAAAAAAATCAGTCCATCCAGTTGTATATATGTCTGTTTGTATGCCCTTTGTTCATTTGTCTTTCTTTCTTTCTTTCTTTCTTTCTTTCTTTCATTCTTTCTTTCTTTCTTTTTTCTTTCTTTCTTTCTTTCATTCTTTCTTTCTTTCTTTCTTTCTATCTATCTATGACAAAGAACCGAACTGACCGAATACAATGTATATCAAGATCGCTTGTCATATTTTCTTACTTCTGTCTTATACAAAGCGAAAACAAAACTTAGTCTTGCACATTAAAATTAACTCTAAATTCTGTTATTTGTGATTGTAACACACAACGGTCTTTAATGATAAGAAATAGTGATACTACTTTGGCAAAGACAAGGGTGTGCGGTAACATATAATGTCGATTATGAAGGAGTCAGAGCAATTGAAATGTTAGCAAGATAACAACAACAAAAAATGGAGAAGGGAGGGGTTGATTGATAATACGATTATAGCAGTGACAACGTCTCCGTGATGATCGTGGAAGACGCCAGACAATTATACGGTTGTGTCCGAAAGAGTCGAAGGAACGATTATGACAGAGAAAAGAGTCAGTAGTAAATTGTGAGTCACAAGGAATTCGACAATGACACTGTCATATTGACGTTATTCTCTAAAACATCGAATCTACTTTGAGTGCTTTAGAAACTAACAGTATGGATCACGTACGTTTGTATGCCACAGCGCGGAGCCACTGAGAAAATTGTTTAATCGCCCTGATCTGGTGTTCGATAACTTCAATGGAGCTCTTCTCGCCCTCGCTAGTCCGCTCAGGACCAATGACGCTCAAAAGTCCAACAGATTCATCTCTTCAGAAGTTACAGGTAAGGATTATTTTAAGTGACTAATTTTAATTAAATACAGGACAAATTTTCGTTTATAAAAAGTCGTACGAGTAAATCCTTTGTAACTCTGGTAGATTAAATCTAACTTGAGGTTCACTTTTAAAATTTCTATCTGGAAAGGACATCTGTTTGAGCCTCATAACCAAGAGCCCAATGCACCCAGCCGCGGCCTTGACCTGGTAGCTATGAACATCCAAAGAGGTCGTGATCATGGACTGCAGCCTTACAACGAGTACCGCAAGTTTTGCGGCCTTCCACCTCTCAGGTCTTTTGCGGATCTGCCTGCTGAGGTGGCCAGTGTCATGGCTCAAGTGTACAGGTAAGTACAGAGGTTTTTTTTTCTAGCGACCTGCTCATTTTTCTGTTTGTTTTGGCCTGTGTTGTGGTTCACGTGTACACAAAAGTAAAGAGTGTTTTTTTAGTAAGTTACTCGTTTGCATGTTTATTGGCCTGTGTTTTGGCTCAAGAGTACAGAATTGTACAATGTTTTGCAATAAATTGCTCCTTTGCCTGTTTATTTCGCTGGCAGTATGGCAGATTAGTAACGAGTTTCCAATGTAACTTGCTCGTTTGGTTGTTTATCTGTTTGTCTGCTTTTTTGTGTGTTTATTGATATGATTGGTTTTATTTCTTCAGACATGGCATCTTTCATTGCTTCATTAATTTCTTTTTTATTTCTTAATTTTCTCTATTTCTTCTTCTTCTTAATACTTTCCTACCTTAATTTTCCTTTTCTTCTGCCGTTCATAATTTCTTCATCTTTTCTTTCATTGTTTATCTTCCTTCCTTAGTCATATTTTCTTTGATACTTTTCTTTTATTTCTTCTTTCTTTTCCTTTCTTTCTTTCTCTTATTCTTTCATTCACTATTATCTTCCATTTTTTCTTTCAGTTCATATTTTTTCTTCTTTATTTTTCATGTTCTCCATTTTTTCCCTTCCTTTCTTCTTTCCTCAATTTCTTTTTGTTCCTTAATCCCTTATTTCATTTCATTCCTTCTTTTCTCCTTTCCTTTCTACTTTCATCCTTTCTCTTTCCATCTTACTTATATTCTTTTATTCCTTTTTAACATTTTTCCTTCTAGTCTTCTTTATGCAAAGTTTTGACTTCCACCTCCGGTCAGTGTCGTATCCAGAGGTGATTGATTTAGATGACCTTGTCCATTTCAGATCAGTGGACGATATCGATGCTTTCAGCGGCTTTATGTCGGAGGAGCGAGTGGCCGGGGGACTCGTTGGGCCAACGCTGGCCTGTATCATAGGCAACCAGTTCCACGCGCTCAAATACGGCGACAGGTTTTACTTTGAAACCAACCGCATGCCAGAAGGTTTTACCGATGGTACGGGTAGAATATAGGATGGCTGTATATAGACTTTGAAACCCTATCAGTAGGAGTTTTACCGATGGTACGCATAAATTATATAGGATGGCTGTATATAGACTTTGAAACCCTATCAGTAGGAGTATTGCCGATGGTACGGGTAGAATATAGGCTGGCTGTATGTACATTTCCGTAGATTACTTTTGGTACGCACATAATCCTACTAAATAGATTAGCTATAAATAGGTGAACTTTGAGGCTATTTCATTAGAAGTTTTGATGTTATTATTAAGTAACAAAAGCAGGAAGTGTACCATAGGAGCATGTAATCAGTTATATTGTGCTAGCTCTTATTATCAAATAATAATGTGAAACATACGGAAGTCTCTTGCAACGACTATACAAACTGACATACATAATTTTTATGTAGTAATAGTAAACTGTAGTTCTTCAGCCGTTGAAATCATTCACATGGAGTGTGTTGTTATTATCAAATAATAATAAATCTATAGATCTACATAAAAACAGTGTATCTAATTACATGTATATGGATTTGCCCATATTCTTAAGTAATAATAAATCTATAGATCTACATAAAAACAGTGTATCTAATTACATGTATATGGATTTGCCCATATTCTTAAGTAATAATAAATCTATAGATCTACATAAAAACAGTGTATCTAATTACATGTATATGGATTTGCCCATATTCTTAAGTAAATCTATAGATCTACAAAGGGCAACTGTTTCCAGAAAAATGAAATTTGCCTTTTATTATCAAGTAGTAACAAATTTATGGTCCTATACGGTCACTGTAATCAGTAATATGGTACAAGTTAGATCAGAGTTTGCATAACCCAAAGAGTTAGAAAATTTATGGTCCTATACGGTCACTGTAATCAGTAATATGGTACAAGTTAGATCAGAGTTTGCATAACCCAAAGAGTTAGAAAAACCAAGGCTGAGTTAATTAAATGTTAGAAGTTAAAATGTTTGAAGTCACTCATTTTTAGAATAATAAAGTTCAAAATATTATTACTACCTAAATTATTATGAAGGCTTCAACTATTATTATGAGTTTAAAAATAATTTTAATAAAATCGTGAAAATGTGGGCGCAAAACGAACGTCTAATAATAATAATAATTCACATTTAAAATGCATATATAATGACATATAATAGGATTATCGGCACATAATTATATTAACCATTTAACTTTACTTGAAATGACGTGGATTTTCTCATAAGAATATTACGTCATACACTAATACCCCGTAGAGCTATATTGTGTGTGTTCACATAAATGTATATAGCAAATGAATATCATAACCAGTTGTGCAATTTTAATTGACAAATGAACCTACAAGCAGTAAGTACTACACTCATTGAGCTTATTTTTATTGAATATTTTTGTTGCCAGAACAACTGGCTGAAATTCGCCGAATGACTCAGGCCCATGTGTTCTGCCAAGAGAATGCAGTATCGATGATTCAAAAAAATGCTTTTATGATCCCTCATACGTCAGTACACTTTTTATATATCATGATTTTTTTACCCATGCAAATTACCTTTCTTTTTCTTCTGTAAATAATTTTATCCCATCTCCATCCTTCAAGCTCGCTTAGCTTTCTCGTTCCATTTTCACTTTACATATACTACTGCTACTATACTAGTACTACTGCTACTATACTAGAACTACTGCTACTATACTAGTACTACTGCTCTATTGCTACTACTACCACCACTACTATTACTTTTTTATTACGATTTTAATATTAAAACACTTGGATTCTGTCTGAATGTTTTCATTATTGTATAAAATAAGTGTAGTAATTTTTTTATATGGGTGGTTTATTATTGTATTAATTTTTCAAATTTCTTTTAACCTTTAATAACATGTTTGTATTCAGTGTGTGTTGTATTGTTGTCATTGTGCATGACTTCGAATCCTTAGTGAAAGGCTTGGGTAGGAATTGGTCTGTGCAAATCCTTAAAAATTAAAAATTTGATTTAAGTATTATATTTTGAATATGATTTTTACGTGCTCTTTTCATTTTTCTTCTCTTTTTCATCAGACTGACCAACCCTTTGTTGAACTGCACGCTTCTGCGTGCTGACTTCATAGATCTTACACTCTGGTGAGAACTGAACTGAAATGGCACCATAGCAACCCTTGCTGAACTGCACGCTTCTACATTCTGATTTCATAGATCTTACACTCTGGTGAGAACTGAACTGAAATGGCACCATAGCAACCCTTGCTGAACTGCACGCTTCTACATCCTGATTTCATAGATCTCACACTGCAAGAGTTAAGTGATGTCAAAGCAACCCTTGTTGAATTTGTTGGATTGCAGGCTGCTATGATCTGACTTCACAGATCTTAGTCTCTGGCAAGAGTTCAGCAGATATGAAGTCACAGCAACTCTGTGAACTCACATTCTTTCGCTTGTTGGATGATCGTCGGAATTTAAATGATAACTCTTATTAATACATGTTAATGTTTACGATTTAAAGTCATTTATAACATTTGACCTAAAGCATGCCAATTAACTTGGAAGTTTCTGATATTTATTCAGTGTATCAGTAACTTTATTTTATTATTATTATTTTAATGAGACGTGATTTGGGGGAGCGGGGGGGGGGGGATGTCAAACTGTGTTCACCAATAAAGTTTGGGAACTTGAATTTTTCATGCTTTGTTGCAAGGTACAACACTAATGCAAAAAGAAAATAGCTTTTTAAATTTAATAAAAGCAACTGTCGCTTTACACAGAAAATGTTATTGTGAATAAGAACCGTTGTTTTAAATTACTTGTTGATTGTAAAATACCTCTAACCAAAGTAAAAATATTTTTTATAGACGCAGTTAGTTAAAATTATATAAATTATTATAATTACAGACAGGCACACACACATGCACTAGCGCTCACATGTGTATGTGTGTGCATGTGTGTGTGTGTGTGTGTGTGTGTGTGTGTGTGTGTGTGTGTGTGTGTGTGTGTGTGTGTGAATTTACATGAAACTGATGTGTGTTGTAAAAAGCAAAACACACTAAATATTCAAAACAATTTCATTTTGCACTGTTTATTGTTTTACTTCCAATGCAAAATAAATATTCATTATTTTTTTTATAGTGTTCTTTTGCTTTAAACAATATGTGTGTTTGCGTGCGTGCATGCGTGTGTAAAGTTTTGTTTTGAAGTCTTTTAATTTATTTTTAAATGCTTGTTTCCCCCAAAGTCTCACGATGTTTTTTTAAATAGACTTTTACACTCTAATAAATCAATCGACGATCTAGATGAAATCCTACAGGTTCCAGAAGAAACCCATTCCAGTCTTTAACAAGTGCACAATCCATGTTCCAGAAGAAACCCATTCCAGTCTTTAACAGATGCACAATCCATGTTCCAGAAGAAACCCATTCCAGTTTTTAACAGATGCACAATCCATGTTCCAGAAGAAACCCATTCCAGTCTTTAACAGATGCACAATCCATGCTCCAGAAGAAACCCATTCCAGTCTTTAACAGATGCACAATCCATGTTCCAGAAGAAACCCATTCCAGTCTTTAACAGATGCACAATCCATGCTCCAGTAATATCTCTAAATGTCCACGTATCAGTGGTTGAGGCTGTTACATGTAAAAACTCCTGCTC
Organism: Sinotaia quadrata; assembly: GCA_028829895.1. NCBI lineage: Eukaryota > Metazoa > Mollusca > Gastropoda > Architaenioglossa > Viviparidae > Sinotaia > Sinotaia quadrata. Next base: position 22,101,341 of record CM054178.1, read on the forward strand.
CACCATAATCACACCGCTAAACAGGGTTTCTGTAACTGCCACTGATGTCGAAGTCGCGAGACAACGTAATGCTTTTGGGACACTCCCCTCCACCTCCTCCTCTTCGTTACAACCCGTCACAATGATTTGTACCCCTCCCTTCAAATTTGTCACTTTCTTGGACATGTCTTCTGCAATGTAGTAAATGAAGACAGCAAAGTACAAAGTCAAATTCATTTTGTACTGAATAGTCGATTGAGTTAAAATACTTTCTGTATTGAATATATAAAGTACTTTTATAATATCTATGATGGATGCGCGCGCGCGCGCGTGTGTGTTTGGGTGGGTTGGATTGAATGTAACTATGTTTCGCTTGCTACATTCACAGTCCACTCATACCAACGACTAAAGGCAAGTACACTATATAGTTACAAAGCAACACAGACTGATAGGTATAGGTCCCCAGTCACAGCCATGACAGTGAAGACAGTTGAGAAAATAAACAGTCTAATTAATGAAATGGTAACATTTAACATGTAACAAAAGGAGAGATTGAAACTACTGGCTGCGTAAAGATACAATAACAAACTCACGTCAATATAATACAGGCATAACAGACACAAAGTCTGTATCATAACACTGATAAGTACTCACTCAACTCTCCAAATACAACTTGTAGTTTTATCTCCCCTATAGATGATGATTCTTCAGTAAGTTGTCTCAAAAAAAGGGAAAGATACTTCCAAATTCACATATCTTCCCAAATAGGATTGCTGACTGAGGATGGTGACTGACAGCTAAATCAAGAATGAGGAAGAATTCGATAGTCAAGATAACAGCACAGGTCTGGAAAGAAGCAGGCAGCTTTCACTGATTTGAACCAAGCAAGAGCCAAACTCTTTAAGTACATTGTACTTGAGTCAGTACAGTAGAAAGTTCACCAGCACTAAAAGCACTGCAAAACGTTTATAGCCCCACTCTAGATTTTCATGTATTAGGTTTCCACATTGCACGATAAGCAGAACGCTATGCAATTTTTCAGATAATTTACTCAGTAAATCAACCATTTATCATTTCTACTAAGAAAAGTGCATTCGTAGAAATCAATAGCTAACTGTATTTTATACACAGATAACAGAATTTGTCTGATAAAAGAGAAGTCAAATTCATACAAGGAAAATTCTAAAAAGTCATTTCCAATATTACGTGTATCTAAACAAGAAACAGCAGCAGTGGAGAAAATATGAAATATACTCCTGCAACAGATAATATTTTTCATAAAATTTTAGCAATAACATACTCTTTCACACAATAGTTAAAATTACAAGAAAAAATACAGAGCATTTTATCTTACCTCTCTATACGGTAATTTTTTCTGGTCATGCATAAAACCTTGACGCATTCACTTCAGAAATGACGGCCATGAATTACTCACATCTGGGTTTAGTGACCATATGCAATTTTTTTTTTTTTTTTGCAGTTTATATAGTTCTGGTGTCATGCATACATCAAAATCTCATAGTTTTTGGTGTTGACCGGATCACGGTATTGTGATAATAATTAATTCTACAAAATGCATTTTGTTGTTGGTGATTGGTATTTTACTGGGGGGAGGGTAAGGTGAGGGTGGGTCAGGTTAAGTACAAGTAATTCTTTCATCAGGAAACATGGACATAAAATTTTGATGTAAAGAATCTAACTAGTTAAAATACGTAAAGTTTTAATTATTGTTTTAAAAAATTATTATTGTTTGTTATTGTTATGTTGGCTAAGGAGGGAGGGAATAGATGATAACAAAAGTATGAAGGATGAGTTCAAAGCCGCAAGCTCATTTTTTCTGGCTGTTGTGTGCTAGTCGTTCAGCATATGGCGTGCATGATTCACATACAAGATATAACATTAATTTATAGTCTAGCCTCTAGACTCTAGACCGCGACCGAGAGGCCGGCAAGCGCCGTATCCTTGCTAAGTATAAGCTTGGGTCGCTTTTGTCGTCTGCATAAAATCAACAAGAGTGACTTCCCCGCTAGCGTTAGATTAAGTTATTAATTTGATTGGCTGAAAACCGTCGCACCAGCTGTTAGCTGTTGTAGTGCACTTGTACTAACTTAACGCTAACACCGTTCGAGCCAGTAGTATACACTCGTTCTGTAGAATCAAGAGTGAAATGGCAAAGGAAGACCTCGACCACCCTTACTATCCGCGTTCACTCAGCATTCCTCATTTCAAGCCAAACGACAAGAATGTGGTAGAGTTACTGTCAGTGTTCTTCGGCATCGTCGGCGTCTTCGTCGTTCTTGCATGGGTGGTGTCGGGTTATGTACCCAAACCACGACTGTCGCTAATGCGCCGGATTGTCGTCTGCTGGTTCGTGGCTTGTGGGCTCATTCATAGCATCTTAGAGGGCTACTTTAGCTTTTTCCACTCAACACTTGCGGGTCAGATGGACTTCCTTGCTCAAATGTGTAAGTGTAAGAAATCAGGTCTAATTTCTCAACTTCCCTGGCCGCCCCCCTCCCCCGCAATTAAAAAAATTCATTGAAATACTAATTCAGAGTACAATACGACCATCCCATGGTCATTCTTTTATTCATTTTGACATAATTATTGTGGTGGTGGCAGGGACTAGGATAATTTGCATTTCTTCCAACCAGTACCAACATTCATGCGCTTTTAATTTATTTTTATTTAATTGCTTATTTATTTTTGTAGCCGTGCAATATAACTGGTATATGCTTTTACTATAAATGTGTATGTGTCTGTCTAGTTTTGGAAAAGTGATGAATTATATATAATACCTGAATGAAAATGACACACATAGTAATTTATTGTGTTTGTAAATTAAATATGTCGGCCTACTAGTGTTCAGATTAATTATTTTTAAACCAACAGAAAATCTTTATATTTTTGCTGAGAAAAAGCATTTAATCACTTACATTTTAATGCTTCAGGCTGTACATCATTACAGTTCTAATTCTCCACAAATTTTTGTTTGACATGCAAATTGCAAGAATAGTCCTCATTGAAGTTTTTGAACATACTCTGCTGGTTTATTATTTTCAGGGAAGGAATATGGAAAAGGTGACAGCCGATATGTAAGGTGAGATTTCAGCTATTTGTACTACTGACCATAGAATATCATGAATTTTTAATAAGTTTAAGTTTGTCTATGTTGTTACTTTACTCAGTGACTTTTTCTTGTTTGTTTTCATATTTTCAGTCATCCACTGATTTTTTTGTAACCAGATCTTTACATTTTAATAATATTCACACAGTTGATACTAATGTTTCTAAATGAATACATTAAAAATTATATATATATATATGGTTTTACTACATACTAAATCCGATAATAGTTTCTGAGACCTATAACATCTTCTAAGTTCTTCCACATCTAATTTCTTTATTAATAGCATTTGCAAATTATAAGTGATTGAAATATGAATGGTATTTAATAAATTTTAAAAAGATTTGTAAGCAGTGTTGTTGCATACAAAAATAGAATGCACCAAATAATTTACATGTTGCTATTTTCATCGAGTAAATTAATATTGTTTAAAAAAATATAATAAAATGTTCATTTTAAAAATTGATGTTTTTCCATTATTTGTGCACTGTAGCTCAGACACATTCACTGTTTGTATGGAACGCATCACAGCTATAGTAGACGGTCCATTGGCGTTTCTGGCAGCTGCAGCATTTGTGCACCACAGTCCATACCGCTACGTTTTGCAACTGATTTTGTCTCTTTTCCAATTGTATGGTGACACCCTGTACTACTTGACTGAGATTTTTGAAGGCTTCAGACATGGAGAATATCTCCACCCAGTTTATTTCTGGTTTTACTTTGTGTTCCTCAACAGCCTGTGGATTGTAATTCCACTGAGCTTAGTTATAGATTCGAGTATTAACCTTGCTCATTGTCAGTCAAAGATCGATGCAAATATATCTGCATCCCAGACTAAGAAAAAGCACTAGTTGTCGTTTGATGCTATTTGGTTAAGATTATTCATGTAAAACATTGCATTTGACGAATTTTAGCTTATTTAGTTTCTTTCTTGGTTATTTATATATTTTTGTTTTTGTCTTTATAGTGATATGTAAAGATGTTTTCTTTGTGCATCATCATGAACATAGCCTTAGCAGATATTAATGATAAATGGATGTTGAATATCATTGAGTAGTGCATGGAGATAGAAAGTATTGTTTCTCCTTTTTTGTTGTCTCCATATGCGGAACATTTGTTACTTCTTGAGTGCAATTTGCAACATCTTCAAATTCCAGTATTTAGACAAAACAGTTTGTCAATAATATATGTGAATTCTATTGATATTAAAATCAGTATGGTACTACAGACACTGTGGATATTATTTAATGTGATTAATTCAGAGTTCTGTATGAAGGCAGAATAAACTTGCCTTTTCCTGATTGCAATTTACTTACTAATTATAATAAACAGTGCCCCAAAATAATTTTATGTGTACCTTAGCAGTATTATTGTAAGCATGAAGAATGCTATATTATTTGCAGATTTTAATTAAAATTCTTAACATTTCAGATTTGTTTTTTCTTGTTTACCAGGATTATGTAATAGAAAATGCTCTCAGTTAAAGAGTGTTTAGTTTAAGACTCTTCATTATATTTATTCATTATTTTCCTACCGAGCCCTTCATTTGAAAACTATACACTAGTCATTATTCTCACACTGAGCCCACCATTTAATCACTGTTGTCACTATTTTCCTATTGAGCCCCTCATTTGAACCTTTGAACACAGTACAATAGTCACTATTAAAATACTGAGCCCCTCATTTGAAAGCTATACACTGTTCTCAAACTAAACCCCTTAATTTGAACACTATACACTATTCTAAAACTGAGCCCTTCATACGCTTCATTTGAACACTATACATTATTCTAAAACCGAGCCTAGTCAGTAATCTCATACTAGGTCTTTCATGTGATCAATGAACAATGTTGTTACTGTTCTCTTACTGAGCCCATCAAACTGTACACTAGTCACTATTCTCCTACTGAGCCCCTCATTTGAAAACACTTGTCACTATTCTCATACCGAGTCCTTCATGTGAACAATTTTACACTGTACACTAGTCACTTTTCTCATACTGAGTCCATCATGTGATCAATGAACAGTGTTGTTACTCTCATACTGAGCCCATCATTTGAACTAGTTACTATTCTCCTGAATACTATTACTATTCTACTGAGACCATCATATAATCACTATACACTGGAGTTACATATGAGTCAAACTCTTTGCCAACTGAAGACTTACTTAAAATAAAGTCATGGTTGTGGCCACCACAGCAAGTTAAGGGAATGATTGCTAAGATGATCTTGTAATAGCATTTCTTATTCCATACTTTTTTCCAGAATTCCAGACTTGCGCAGGAACCCTGTATTCATTATCATGGAAAATATGTATTTTTAAAACCAGCTATTTCTAAAGTTTTCTATAAATATAATTAAAGTTTGCAACTTCTGTACATTTTCACAGTAAACCATTAGTGATTTTTCAAAAGCACTGCACCATACACTTGTGATGTGCATCATGTTTATGCTGGAAGTTTTGTTGTACAGTACAATTTCAGCTAAAATTACAATTCAAAATGAATTCATATTTAAATGCATAAGTACTCCTTCACTTCTATATGGAGCAATGCACATTTGACAAACACAACTGTTATTAAATAAAGACAAACAATATTACTTTGTGTGTGAAAGAGATCACAAAATTAGAATTTATTTTCCATTTTGAATACTTCAAAGGCAGCAAGATAACTGGCTTAAAATCAATATACCATATTTCCCCATTCTCTCTCAACAAAAGAAACAAAAGATTAAGTTTCTGTTGGTAAAATTTATACAAAATATACATAATCATAATGTGTAGGTAACGAATAATAAACATGATAATAAGGAATTAATGTAAAATCTGCCAAAGTCTTTAAAACTATCACAAAATTACAGATTAAAGTCGACCTTACAGTGACATAATTATTTCAAAATTAAATTGCATATCACTAGTTCTAAAAACAATGAGTGGCCATTATCAATTACACAACATATTAGTGGACTCCTACTTTATAATACCGATCTATTCCAGAGACACCATCATAATGTGGAATATATTGTAATACTAAATTATTTTTGTTTACATTTGCAAAGTGCACATATAGAGTGAACTTTTAAAAAAAATTATTTTGGAGAGTCCATTGTAAAGGTAAGTGATTTGATCATATACTGAACCAATCATAAATCAAATACAATAATACTGATTAATAAAGATGGAAAAAAAATGGCAACATGCAGCTGAGTGATGTCAGTACAGTGAAAAAAATTGAAAATTAATTAGGCCACAAATCAGAATTAAGCTGAGCACAAATTACAACAACAAAAATAATCACTACCATACATACTATCACTAAATGCTAAGTTACCTCTCTCTCTCTCCACATCCCCAGTCTCAGCAAAGGTAAAAAACTGGACCAACCTAGTAAAATTTGTATTTACAAGATTTAATAGGTAGGTATTCTATGGAGGGTTGAGCCTATATAGCATTTATACAATTGCAATAAGCAATTAATTGAAAAAATCACTCTATTACACAATTCATGTTTTATACCTATAAAAGTAAGTTTGGGGAAGCAATGCAGCAGTTTTGAAACAATGGCCTGTAGCCTAATCATTTATGCTTAGCCTTCATTATGTAAAGTTGCTGACAAAACTTTGCCAGTGATCAGTTTAACTCCTTTAGGCTAAGATTGATCAAACACATGTGTACTTAAGCTAAATGAGTTGTTTCAGGACTTTTGATCATCGCATGAAATAAGTGAATATGTTATCTTAATTTTACTATGCAGACTGATTTTTAAAAAATATATTGTAATCATTAGCAAAAGTGGCAATAATACCTTTCATTGTTCCATCAAAATTAGGAAAAGGATATGTTGATTTTTTCCAATAATTATTAACAATCTCAACTCACTGTTTGCAAAGAATCCTATAGGAAGACGTGCAAGTTCAACATCAATTACCTGATTGTTCAGCCTAATTCTAATTTTATTTTTACAGACTACAAATAACAATTGCCTAGGTAAGAAATTTGGCTTTTGGAAAGAGATTTGCATGTAAAGTAAAGGGAAGCTGATTTTTTTAAAGACAATCAAACAATGAACTTTTAAAAAAAAGAAGAGTACATTTTAGCAATGTTATTACTGCAAATATATCTTTTCAGTAAATATAAGTGGATGTTCTCTGAACACCTATGAAACTTTTTAATACATGTTATGGAACGTGATCTTGTTTTAGAACATTTATACCATCTTTTATTTTCTTTAAATAGCTAGTGTTTCTCCTCAAAGCCTTAGAAATAACACTTTAACAAGTAAAATAAAACAATAACAAAACCAGTTAAGTGCCAAAGATATTCAAAAATTAATAAAATGACTAGTTAGCAAACAAATGTTACACCCATATTATCTATACTGTAAATCTAGAATATTTTAAATTTTTGTATCATGATTGGCAAAATTAATTTTCTTAGTTAATTTTCTAAGTATTTTATAAAAAAAATATAAAAAGCACCTGGATAAAATCACAACCAATTGCATAAATAAGTAAAATCTTATCAAATATATTACAAAATCTTTTCTTCAATTTGTTTAATATCTGATATTCCACCCGAATAAATAAGTATAACATTACCAAATAGATTACAAAGTCTTTTCATTGGTCTGATAACTCGTAAATGACCTGCATAAATAAGTAAAACTTTACCCAAAATAAATTTCACCAATCTGATAATATTATGAACAGAAACTGATACGTCAGATTCCTCACAAGCATTGCTTTATGGTGAGATGGATATGATTACTGGGATATGTTTACATAAAAGAATCCAAATTAAAAAATATTACCCTTGAACCCAGATTAAGACTGCTTTTATATTGAAACTGGTTATGTTTCTTTAAAAAACCACAAATTTGAATTGTTAAAATAATCATTAATCCAGATTTATAGAAATAAGTGAAGAAATATTTTGCACTTTATTTTGTTTTATATTCAAGATTTGAGATAAAAGAGATTAATATAAAAAATTTGGAATGCTTTATTAGATAAATTAACAGAAAAGAGAAATAACCATTAATATTGACTGCATAATAATGCTGATTTGCTGCATTTAAAGGTATGTTTTAATTCTTTTATTTCAAAACCTTGCAATTTACTTACATAGTTTTTTTTTAGGATTTGCTACATCTCTTGCTGATAATGAATACAATAGCATTCACATTATGACTTGTTTTGAAACTCAATACTTTTCTAATGACAGTTAATGTTTTGTAATGCTTTATATCTTCAAATATCAAAAGGCCATGGGAAAGAAATGAAGCATTCAATTGCCAATTAACAGAAGTGTTCATTGCTATGTTGTTTTTAATTTTTTCTGTCTAAAACAAGTTGGAGACTTACAAAAGTGTAAAATTAACTCCTCTGTGATGCAAAGTAAACTGCACCTGCTATTGGGGTCAAATCAATCAATGACTGTAAGTTAAAATCAGATCTGCTTAAAAGTGGAACTGATATAAATATAGAGAAGCCACATGATTTATTGGACACTGCTTACCTTTGATGCATGAGTGATTTTCATGTGTGCATATTGACAGCTTTGCTGGGATACCAGAGGCAAGTGTCTGTCAAACCTAAAAATCTTAGCTTCACTAACACTTCTCTTTATATTTCCTTTGTGACACTGGCAATGTAAAAATAAATTTTCACATTATATTTTTAATAATTAATATTTGCAGCAAAATTCCACATAAAGTGATGGGAGCTAAATCTCCAGTGAAAATACTTTTACTGGCAGAAATTTAACATATAATTATGTTAATATCTTATTTAATTAAATATCTAATTTCTTATATCAATTTTTTAGTTAATTTATTTTTCATTCTTTAAAATTAGAATAGCTGATGATCTAGTGGACAGCTTAAAAACATATTTTATTGAATTCTAATCATTGCAGAGAAAAACATTCACTGAAAAATACTTATCTCATGGTGGCTGTTTATCATATGCATAATTATGTAGCTACATTAATTCAATAATTGTCTTTCTTAATTTGGAACTGAGATTTGTAGGTAAGTTAATCAAAATTCATTATTTTAAGTAAAATAAAACTTATAATATCACACATAATTTATCGGTGTTATTATAGGTTTTCATTCCTTGGCAATCCATATTTTATTCCCAGTTTTTAAAAAGTTAGAATTATAAAAAAGGTAGTTGATATAATTTTACATCTAAAATAATGTACTGTTATGAGCTAAAGTAAATCACATTTTAATGAAATGAAAACAAATTTCTCTTCCTCAAACATTCCTAAAAGTGGCTCTTTGTACAAGCAGCAAGGGATTTATATTTCATATCTAATGGTACATTTGCTGCCAATAGAAGGTGGCTTTATGAACAAGTAAGAAGGGTATATATTTGTTACTCATCTAATGAAATCAGATAGCTCTATGTAAACAAAAAAAAAACAACAAGCGCTTTAATCTATTTTCAAATCTAACAGTCGATTTGCTGTTTTCTTAAAATGCCTCTGTTGGGATACAAAAGAATGTTTGAATTATCATTTTAAAGAGACATATAACTAACATACATTCCTTAAGACAGTTGTTTCTGAATACAATTTTCCCCTGCTATTGAGTAAAAGCATTTCTCATCATTTCTGCTTCCTCTGCCATTTCCTTATCTGTGCGAAGACCAGGTGAATTTGTTGTCATATTTTTATCGTGTTTTTGCAGCTGTATAAAGACAAATAAACAAAAACGTTGACATTTTTTTAATTTTAAAAAGTAATTAAATACTGTAATATATTGTAAATATTTCATTTATCTAATACAAAAATATATATATATATATACACACACACATTACATTTTGCTGTCATAATATTTGTTGACTGACCACAGGCTCTTGATATCTGATTTAAAAAGGCAGCAAATTCCTGGTAAGTGGACTGTGAGAAGCAAATGAAGGCTGACTGAATGATTTGTTCATCTTTCAGGATGCCGAAAGTGCATTTTTGTCTGATGATGTACAAACTTCTAGCAGATATGTAAACATTTATGCGAAGATCAAACAAGTACTTAGGGCTGGAACCATACTTTTTTTCCCTCAACAGTGAAGCACAAAGAGAAGAGATCTTGTTATAAGACTCAGAACAGGTTGCCAACAAAGACTAGAAAAGTGACATTGTTGATTCTAGAACTCTAATAATAATACTTGTTGCAGCATTTTGAACCTTTTGAAATCTATTCACAACGCATAACAGAAGACCAAGGGAAAAAACTGATAAAAATCAAGCTCATCACTGTAAGAAACTTGCAATTAGTGCAGATTCATCTCAGCTCCAGATCTGTTGCTCTACCAACTTTAAAATGTGCGGTAGGGATAAAAAGCTGTCAAAATGCACAACTAGGTGGTGACTTTAATAAGAAGCTAATGGAGATAAAAATAAGCCTTTTTTCCCACCACCCATGACTTTTGGACATAAACGATAGATTAAATTAAGTTTTGAAAAACCCCAAAACTTATTAATCACCGATATTGTGTACTAGATGTAACAAAACCAATCTATATTTCAAGGAAATAGTTTCTTTTTTTATTACCTCATAGTATATATCGTCATTTTGCTCAAAGTCAGAAGGCTTCCTGGGTAATATATGCGCATGAACATGCTGCAAAATAGAGTACATTCATTTAACTCACTTTATACATTTGCAATGGAAATATAATTGATTAATGATACATTGTTCAAGTGTAATAAAATATTCATCAGAATGTCTTGTGAATTTGTATTGGAAAATTTAAATAAGTAAATTGCTTGTACTAGGAAATCTGGACATGCCACTCATTAGTAATAAAACAATGATATAGCTTCTAAATTTGCCCTGGAATGAGTGTGTGCTTGCTCATCTGCATATACCTTACACAAAATTACACTTGTTATCATGACATAAACTTACAGACAAAAACATACCTTACACAAAATTACACTGGTTATCATGATATAAACTTACAGACAAAAACATATACCTTACACAAAATTACACTTGTTATCATGACATAAACTTACAGACAAAAACAAATGTCTTACATAGTATATGCACTTGTTATTATAACATAAACTTACAGACAAAAACATATATCTTACACAATCTATACACTTGTTATCATGACATAAACTTACAGACAAAAACAAATGTCTTACACAATAATATTCTGTATCATCACACAGGCAAAATAAATGTTTTCTGAATAACATGTAACTCATCATAACATTCAGACAAAAACAAATATCTACTTACACAATATGTATTTTTTTATATTAACAAATGTCTTCTTACACAACATGTTACATGAAAAGTCTATTTATATAATATTTAACTTCATGCGACAAAACCCCAAATCTCTATCATAGAGTTATGAAGTAAAGTTCAAAATGCAAACCTACTTTAACTGTCTGGCCTGCATCAGAACCATCCTGTATTGCCACTGTGAGAGATGTAGCATGGAATGCACTCTGCACTATGTTAGACACCCTCTGCACCAGCGTAAAAAGATCAGAAACCTCTGCTGGGCTCAAGTCTGCTAATCGCTCTGCTGGACGTAGAGAGGCCACCAACATATCTTATGTAAGCTAAAGATAACTTCCTTAGTTGGCAATTTCTTTGGCATGTGCCATATGATTCCATTATGTGTTTTCAATAAATTCACAAGGGAAAAGTAATAGATCTTTTAATTATTTATCTCCAATATGTGTGATGTTCATTTTGATTAAAAAAATTTTACAAATTATCCAAGAATACCAAATTCCCTTGAATAACGGTTAGGTAATCAACATTTTTACTGATTTCAAACAGCTGTTGAATGACTTAATTATGTAGCTTATGTATAAATTATTTTTTTAATTTAAAGGGTTAGTAGTTAAGAAAATCACTGTCTCCTTAGAGCTTGTCATGTCTGTACTTTTATATAGGGGTGGGGTACGCATCATCATCACTCTTGATTCTTATGCAAATGTTTCAGAGTTTAAATCCAGATGCAATTTAAGAGCTCAAATCCAAGATCAATGCCTAATAACTTGAAAAATAAAATGCAAAATAATTAACTCTTAACTGTCCAGGACAATCTTGAGAAGAGTGAAGGGACATAAATAGCATTAAACATATTTTTAAGGAAATGTCATAACTGTACAACCTTGGTAATCCAAATGCCTCAAACTCTGTGTATTATATCAAAGCACCCAGTTCTCTCCAGTAAATTGTTAGCTATGATGTACAATGGATTTCTGTGTTTATTAGTCTTACATAATTTATTTAAACATGACTTTACAATCAGAGGCAGGCCATATCAACTCAAATACAAAACTGCATTTTAAAAAATTGCATTAAGTGAAAATCCCTCTAAGAGGAAGGCTATATCAACTCAAACAAATGCCACAAAACTGCACAAAAATTGCATTATTAATGGAAAATCCCTTAACTCTAACACATTAATTACTAAAACATTCTGAAGAACAATTAATTCAGATTATCAAGGTTGTACTATAATGAATTTATGTAAAACAATGATCTGCCTACTATTTGCAGTACTTTTATTTAATGATCTTGCAATCAAAAGACGGGATTCAAGACCCAACTCTAATCATAGACTCTTCAGTTTTTCTACAAGATAACTTCTCCACCTTGGAATTGCTGATAATGAAATGCTTAGAGATCTTAATACGATAAAGAGTATTAATAAAATATATATAATTATTTTCTGCTCTTTGTGATAATAGTTTGTCTGGAATTAGGGCACAGTCTTGTTTCAAATGATGTTTGTATACAAATTTTTAAAACTATTTCTGGACAAGCCAAGAGTTGACTATGTTTGTGGTTGCTAGTTACTAGTGCACTGTGAACTAGTTCGCGATTTCTTAGTTAAAGCCTTTGTCCATATGTAGTGGGATTTTAAGTATCTCTAAAGTCATACATCATTAGGTCTATGATATATCAAACCAGTTCTTATATACTAATGAAAGGATACGGCCAGGAACAACTGGCTTAATGTTGACAAATGCATACGATAGTGGAGTCCGTGCAAATACAGAACTTGACTTCAGCTGTACATGACCAAATTGATACTGCTCCTGTTTGTCTATTTCACCTGCAAAAATATTTCCAAAGACTGTTTCACTGAAAAGCAGTAGCTCCACACACTTCAGATTTCTAGTTTAATACCTATATAATATATATTATATAATTATCATAAAATAAGAAAAATATCGGTTTGACATAATTATATTATTGAATTCTGTTAATTTGTTTAACAGCCTTTGCTGTAGCATACTAAAGTGCACTTTAACTGAAACAATGAGATTAAATTAATATATAAATGTAGTTTTTATAGGAGACAATTATTAGCTTTTACAAAAAGAAAAGAATTAAAATGCGAATGAATATAATATGAACACTACAAAACAAGAATTCTTGCCCTTGGACTTGATCAGAATGAGTCAATGTCCAAAAATGCAAATTCTGAGATTCAAATCTTTTGTAATAAGATTATTTTAAAAAATATTTATCGATATTTTAATTACTACATATACACTAATTAAAATAAGAACAATTTAAAAGAATAAATTAAATATTATAAAAATATTTTTTCCCCTTTTACAAGATATTTAAATTGAAATAATCAGTAGAATAACCATTTAATTCTACTGAATGTATAATGTAGGTCTTTTATGCTCAAGGGAAGACACTCTGCCAAGCTTGCTTATTTAATATAATTATTCTTCATCTGTTCATTTACTTCTATTCTATTATTCCATTCTGGTTTTGAGCTGATTATAATATGGGTGTAAAAAACACTGACAAATTAAAGGGAATGGAATTAAATTTTCTTTTAAAACTGGCAATAAAGGGGTTAATGTTCAAATCACCTTGCTCTATCAGTGGTTATTAATAATAAAAAATTAGTGCTTCAAAGTTTATGTCACATAAACAGCAACCAGTTACACACAAGGATCACATTTCAAGGCAAAAACTTGGGAGTAGAGGTCGTAGCGACGATGAGCCCAAACAGGCATTTCTTCTCGTATTTTAATGCGATAAGAGAGGTCAATTTCAGCAACAGCCAAGTCTGTCCCTTCCCGGCACTGGGCTACAACACAGCCCCAAGGATCGACTATCTGCAAATAAAAAAATCTCAAACAAGAAATAAATTTTTAAAAAACTACGGTTGTTTCAAACAACTGCTATATTGTCAGCATTACAGATGGCCATTAATAATAAAAGCGAGCACAAACAACTATCAACAATAGTTCTAACATCATGATATGCATTAAGGCAATGAAACCTACCTTAAGAAATAAAATGAACATAAGATCTCTTTTAAAACATGCATGACACTCACCATAGCATGCCCATAAGAGGTCCTTTTGTCATTATGTTTGCCAGTCTGTGCAGCCGCAACCACATAGCATTGGTTCTCGATTGCTCGTGCGCGCAACAGCACTTCCCAGTGTGCCATTCCTGTTGTCTGAGTGAAGGCTGATGGGTAAGTTAATATATCTGCACCCTGCTGGGCCAACACGAGTGAGAGCTCAGGAAATCTAACATCGTAGCACCAGAAACAGTTAAGGGTAATATTTAGCCAACATTAAAAATTATCTCAACAGGAAAAGCAATATATATAATGCAGACATCATGATTTAAAAAGAACAAAAACAAAAATCTTCACCGCAATAAGAATTTGTTATTAGGAGAGTTTCCCTAGAAAGCTAATTATTCCCTATATACTTTATTTTATAAAAGACCATACACTTATCTGCTATTATTCAACTTTCAAAATTCTTAAACTGAGACAAAGTAACACTCATTTCTTTCTTTAACAGTTGCAATATTGTGATTCCTCCCTGCTATGGAAAAGCATACTTAAAATGCAGTTTTCATAATAAATTATTTTCATTTTTTAATAAAAAATGTCATTAGCTTATGTTAACTGAGAAAAAAAAATGGACTTAAAAATATTTTTGTATGTTTGCTATTGATTTATGATCTGAATGGAGAATGCTTATATAAAATTGAACCATTATTTCTATGTTCACTAATTTGATTATGTTGTACATTATACTTGTGAATTTTGATCGATGCTAAATTTCTTATGCTGTGTATGTTGTGTGTATCGGGCTAATAAATATTGTTGCAGGGTTTGTAACTTGAGAATGTGTGAGAGAGAAAGGCGTTTAGAGATGAAATATGCCTGAAATTTAGCACTGCTCTTAATTTGACTTTTGCAGAAAGGAGCATGCCTTTTGATGTTTTATAACCTTGTATAAGATAGAGACTGCAGTGACTACTGTACTCTACCAGATCATGTTGGTTTGTGTATCCATTATCTATCATCATAGAACTTATCAGTAAACATGTTACTGTAAGTTGATCCCTGTGAATTTCGTTCGACAGCCAAAATGAACAGAAATTGAAGTTTAAGTTTGGTCTCAAGAATTCACAAAGATTTTTTTAACATTCCTCGTGGTGTGCTTGGGTAGCTCACACAAAGATTCTGAAACATTCCTCGTGATGTGCTTTGATAGTGCATATGAAGTTTTGGACGATTCTCCACAGTGTGCTTTGTCTTGAAGACTAAAATATTAAACAAAATAAAAGAACTGGAAAACATATTATTCTGCTAGTTGCATTAATTAATTAATTAATACTTATGTATAATTCACAAACTAAGGTAAGAAATACATCTTTAAAAAACAATATTTTGTTAGTCACAAGGATACAGTTGAGAGAGCAACATTGCCAACAGGTGTAGAGATAGGGGGTATAATCATCTGGCCAGGTATTGTGTAATCACTCTCACACAATCTCACGCGACCTTTTAGGTCCAGATCAAAGAGGTGGGCTTTGTTGTAAGTAGCTTGGATTTTCCCCTGATTATCAATAATTACATGGCTGTTGAACAAACGTTTTTGTTCACCCTCTGGACCCTAAAAAATATATGCAAAGGGCTGGAAAAAACTGCATTACCTGATTTACTTAAATAATTAGCCAGCCAACCAATCAAACATATGAATTTATAGCACATTTAAATATCAGGAGAAAAGTTAGATTACCTTTTTAACTTATTTAAAACAAATTCCAGTTAAGTGCTGTTATAAATAAAATGTGATCATAATTAATATTGTAAATACCATTAGGTACTCCAAACATATTTTCCAAAATCATTGATAATAATTTAAAAGTACATAGATAGAACTTTTTCTGCTGGTTTCAATGGTACTAAAATCAATTTTGTAACTCAATTAGAACCAAAGTTATGATTTTTTTCAATATTTAATTTTTCAAAACATTTTATACTCAAAAATGAAAACTTTAATGTACTGACGAACAGAGAAAGAGGACAGGTGTTAAGCATTATTGTTGGCCACAAGTAATGGTGGCTTGGTTGAAAGTTTCTGGATTCATAACTTCTGAATAACTTCTTATTACTTTTTCACAATTATTTATTTTAACAAAAAACAGAGAAAGACAGAACAAAGAACAAACTTTTTGTTTCATGTGCTTTTATTATACAAAGCTTCAATATACAGAGGGAACATGACTGTTGAAAATGAATAAAAATTGACTAAACAAGGTCACAATCAGCACATGTTTGGAGTACCTAATACTATTAGATCTCTCTAGACTAAAGCATAGCTGTCATAAAGTGCTAGATACTGACTTGGCAATCTGAAGTGTTTACTCAAGACCAATCCTGCACAATGCTCACTCTTTCCTATTACTAATAATTTACTAATATAAGTTAAGATCCATTACTGGCATTAGTAATACACAATCATAAAATATTACAATGCTAAAAGCCAAACTTGATTTTAAAAAAATTCTCATTAATAACTTTTACAGCCCATACAAAATTTTAAAAATTTGTACTGTAGATTAGGCATCTTGCTTTATGCATAGAAACGTGAACAAATAATCCCAAATGTAAAACAAAATTACCCTTTTAAAGAAGTATTTGCAATTTTTACCAAAATTTTTTTCTTATTGTTGGAAGATCTAAAACTGTGTGAAATACTGTATAGTTAAAATAATAATTTAATGCATGAAGACACCATACAATCATACATGCACTAGTAAAATTTGAATACTTAACTAAATTCAGCCACATTTTTATTTATTACATTTTTATTTTTAAATTTATAAACGATAAATTCACTACCTTTTGATGAAATCCACCAACTGAAAGCCAGAGATTATGCTCTTGGGCAGCCTTTTTAAAACAACCCATGAGATTTCCATCGAGACTCTCTGCCATCTCAATTGACTGAGTTTTGGATTCGGCAATATAATCACATGCTTCTGGAAAAAATAGCATCTGCAAAAGAGATAAAATTATTTTATTTCTAAAGCCTAATTTAGTGGTGGTGGTTCCATTAGTTTCTTTTCTCTCCAGAGCTTATGAGGCTTTTCATCATCAGCCATTGGTGCCACTCATACTCTGGGGTCCTGACCACAAAAGTTAGACCGCTCAATATCATTATCAAAGCCCTCAAACTTCAAAGGGAAATGTTAAAAAAAATTTCACTCTCTAGAAATGCATTAGCTTTATGAGAGGAAACTTGTAAAATGAAACTGTTTATGTTCATTATGTTCAACATACAACATTTTATTTTTATATATATAATCATAGCAACTGAAGCTTGCCAATTATCTGGTACTTCACCTATATATAAAATAAAAGTAAAACAGAATAAAAGACATTTGTGATGTAGACAAAAAAAAAAGTGCAAACAGGTAATTAATTATCTTTCTTGAAATAGATTCTTATTAGTGTTAATTTTAATTTTTTCAAACAAAGAAAAATATTGAAGATGAAATTTCACATTTTAATTTTGTAATATTTTACTATCAAACAGAAAAATATTATAATTATGACATGTATCCACAATTACAATAATTATCATTAATACATCAGACCATTTCCTTACTGGATAATATTTGTAATTAAGGATACCTGTTGGTAAAGCTGCTTGAGAAGAACTAAGAACAGTATTTATTTAGTCATAGAGATATATAATCCAGAAGCATAATTTATACCAAAAATAATAACAGATAGATAGCATGTCAATCTTTGATGACTGAGGCATGACAAATCTTTGAATAATAATAAAAAAATTAAATTACCTGAACACCTCTTGCCTTGGCCTTTTTTATGACAGCAAGGCAGATGTCAAAATTAGTCTTCTTGTCTGCAGTACTTGTCATTTGACAAACACCTATTAATGGTCTGAGGTCCACTATCTTTTCGCTGGCCATAGTGGATAAGGAGTTGATGCTGGTCCCGTGATTTTGCAAACATATGCTTAACTTTCTTAATGTTATCTGCAATCTGCTACTGAAAACAAGAGAAGAACTGGTTAATATTCATTATTTACTTATTTAAATAAGTCAAAACAAAGTTATTTTTTTTCATTTTTATTCTTCTTATTTTCAAATATAATTAGCGTTAAATGCAAAAATTTAAAAAGAAAAATTTATTAAACTGACAAAATATTTATTGAATTTTATTGTCAATCTTAATTCACACATATTTTAAAAAATAATTTAAAAGCACAAGAATCCCCCCCCCAAAAAAAAAAAATTAAAAAAAATCTAAGCTGCCTTTTGAAAAACAATATATAATATATATTTGCTTAAAAACTCAGACAATGTGGGCAGTACCGTATGTGACTCATTTACTTAATCTGAAATATTAAACCATATAATAGTCATTTTATTATATTTATGCAGTTAGATGTTTTATAATATAAACTCTCTTTTAAGAAGCGTATGCTATACAGTTTGTCAGCTTCAACAAAGAATTGAATTTTGGATTAAAATCTTACAAATTCATGTAATAACTAATATATCCAAAAGCGAAAACAAAATTCACTTTATTTTTAATTTTATTTTCAAGATGAGAGCTATTTAATAATTCTGACAAATTAAACTACTAAACAATATAGCTTAAATGCCTTTGAGTCTCTCTTTGAGAGACTATTGTGTTAATTTACACATAACATGCAGTGTAGAGTAGATTCAAACACGAACTGGCAGTAACTCTAAACGAAAGCAGCAAAATGAATATATATTGCATTTGCAAGGACCATTTAATACGTCTGAGAAATCGCCAGAAAGAAATAAATTTCAAATGTGTGAGAGATAAAGAGATAAAAGCAAATAACCCTGGAAACGATTATAATTTATAACTAACAAATACAAGTAATAATTAAGAAAATAATACAGGCTAAACCGAAGTACCGCAACCGACGGCATTGGTGCTATACTTCTATCAAGATGCCATTTGAAACAGCCTTGACCTTGTCAATTAATTTTGCTACTAAGAGAGGTTACTCATATCATTTCCGTAAACAACATCGAAAGAAACTGTAGAGCTTATAAATCATAAGTGGACTGTCACGACTAGAAGGAAAAACAACAATTATCTTATTTTTGATAAATAATTAAACTTGTATTACAGTGGTATTTATAATGGGAAAAGACAAACCAGGATTCCTAACCCCGAAGGCTATTGCCAATCGTATAAAGGCAAAAGGTCTGCAAAAACTTAGATGGTATTGTCAAATGTGCCAAAAGCAATGTAGAGATGAGGTTTGTATGACAGTACTCACACTAATGTAAAATAGAAAGTCATAATCTGTCATAAAGAAATGAAGAGCGGAAAGTGGCAGTAAATTACAGCTAAGAATCTCATCCAATCTGATTTTAGACAGATTAATAACATCAGAATTAAGCTAATATAATAATTACTATTCCGTGTAGAGAAAAGGAACTTGTATAATAGCATAATAAACAGAGTAGTAATAAGATAATCTGAGATTAAGATATTGCTAAAGAAAATATTTATACATATTAATTTTCATATATTTATAAAATGTTTTAATTTCCACCTCATAACTAGCATATTTGTTTTATTGTAACTGCATTGTTACAGCATTATGCATAGGACTTTGTGAATTGTCTCATCTATAAGTGATTACCTTTATTTGGGAGCTTGAACGTGCTAGAGAGAAAGGTTACTGCATCAGAAGTGTTATAGCCTCGGCACAAGTTTTTAATGATAGTGAGAATTAAGCTAATTAAATAGTTTGAATCTAAGATCTCATCATACTCATAATTTCAAATGGAAAGTAAAATAAAGCAAACCTGCCATAATATAAATACTCTCTCTGTATACACTAAAAGCTGATTTAAAGAAGCAATTAATAAAGAGAATGCAATTCCAAACTCGCTCTCACTGATATAAGTGTTTCTGTTTATTTTGTCGAATTCAGAAATAATTGATTAGAATTTTACCATGCTTGTGCTGTTCTTGTAAAACTATTTACCTCAAAAAGCTTGGCAAAGAGAAACAGGGTTTTAAAGTGGACAAAGTTTCAACTGCATAAATACTATTTTTGTAAAATAAATTAACTGGTGAAATGTAACCAATTAAAAAAAAAATCTTTCCTTAATAATTCAAGCACCTAGAACCTGTGTTGAATTTCATATCATTTCACTTTGCACTGAAAGTAATCTGTCAGAGTGAGCACCTTTATATAGTCACTTTGGACTAAAAAAAATAAAACAGAATGCTCTTATTTTCTATTTTGAGATGATATACAATTTTGAATGTCTTTTGGGAACTTCATTCATATATTATTTGTATATGTTTGAAAAGAATGGATTCAAGTGTCATACAATGTCAGAGTCTCATCAACGGCAGCTGCTTCTGTTTGCTGAGAATCCTGATGAATATGTGGACACATTTTCAAAGTAAGTAGAAACTGACACCATCTTGGTTTTATTTGACATAGCAGAGTTTTGGAGGTGTGGCAGGTTATGTTCCTTGAAGTTAATAGTATCAGAAACAATGCTTTGTGAAAATGGTGGAAAGGTATGCTAGCAATTATAGGCATTCTTAATCTTTGTATAACTGGAAGCTGTTGTTAATTTGGAACATATCTGAACTTTAGCTTTTGTCTGCAAGTAAACAACTATTAATTAACCCTAACAGATACATTTTAAAAAATTTTATTTTTGGATTAATATTTGACACTTGTACTGATGACTGATTTTAATGAAAGTTTAAATTGATTTAATCCAGGGACTTTGAGGATGGATACTTGGAACTGTTGCGCCGAAGGTTTGGAACGAAACGGGTAAATGCAAACCTTGTCTATCAAGAGTATATTGCTGATAAGCATCATATTCACATGAACTCCACAATGTGGGAAACACTCACAGACTTTGTAAAGTGGCTTGGGCGTGAAGGTAATAGCTTATTGTATGCATTGGCTGCTAAAAAAGTTATAACTTGTTGATTTTGTAGATCTTTTTAATAGAAAAATGTTTGTCTTTGACGTGTTTTGATGTATCCCTTTTCTTAATTATAATTTTATCTTTTATTTGTTATATGTAATATAATACTCCATCTTAAAATTGTGTAATATAGGCATATAACTTTGATGTCAAAGACCACCTGACATATTGTCTGTTGTTGTAGGCAAAAGGAAACCAAACCATGGTGAAAGCTTTATCACTTAGAATTAATTGACCAATAATTTTAAATATGATAACAAGCTGTTGCATGTCTAATTGTGTAAAAATGTTTTAACAAAGGTTCAGATATTCAATTCTTTCCATTACTGAGGGAAAGAGATGGATATTTGCTTGTGAAACTTCTAATTCATACCAGTTAACTGTCCTACTTATCTTAAGCAAGCTTTCACTTTAAACTGTAATTTGTAAACTTAAAACAGAAACAGAGTTGTAATATGCTATACTGGTCATGAACACTACATCTTAATACTAATAGTAATTATTTTTCAAAATCATTACTTGTAAATGCATTACTAAATTGAATCAGTAACAAGAAAACAAATAGTAAGTTAAAAGCAAAAAGAGATTATTGTTTGTAATTTCATTCTTCTGAGAAATCACTCAACAAAATAAACAGCTTTACATCATTGTTAATTACTTTTGTTCATATTAGACCATTGCATTTAAAATATATTTTATTCAGTGGTTTTTAATATTAATTTTTAAAAGAGTACTCTGTAGTAAGGGAATACTAACACTGTTTAATAATACTTTAATAGCAGTAATACTAATACAGTAATAGCAAATTGCTTACAGTTTACTGTATTAAAATAACATAGTAGTTGTAATTACCTTTATTTAATACTTATTTTTTATGATAATTAAAGCTGCATTAAAATTAATTACCATAAAATTAGTGCATTCTTTAAAAAAAAAAAAAAAGAACTCATTAACATGGAGATGGGATGGAGATAAAGTCAGTATTCCATATGAACCAGGTAGGTATTTATTACCATCAGGTGCTAATGTACATTTCTCCTCATAATTTAATTTTGATCTGGAATCAAGACACTCAATATAAATTATGCTGTAAACTAGCTGAGGTTCACTACACATTCTGATATCAAGTGTAAGGTCAGACACTTTTTGCCTATACTTAACTGTGCATGGCTGAAAGATCTTGATGATACAAGAAACAACTTCCATCCCTATATTTTATTTTAATAATTAATAAAGTCTGTTAGGCTTAATTAGAAATGTGATTATAATTCATATATTCCTAATCAAAGACTCATTTGTGCTCCTTATTTATCTTTTCTAAATTTTTAATTCATTTATTTTTAATAATGAAACTTTAGTTTAATTAACTGATAAAGTGAGGAGCTGGTACTTTTAGTCTTTAGCATCAAAATTGTCTTGGCTCTTTTTTAGTTTCTTTATTTGGTTTGGTGTGGGTTTGTTATTTGTTGCTCAAATAAATATCTTACAGGGATACAAAATCCAAACCCTCTTTATTTCTGTCACTACTATTCTCATACTTTGTTTTTATTAAGAAAGTTTTGAAATACAGTTCTGATACATTAGCAATGGCATTTTCAGTTTTATTTCTGTTAACTCTATTCGCTGATGCTATTAAGCATAATGATTTTTTAGCTTGCTCTTCACTTTAATGGTAGTACTTAGGTTATTTGTGCTCCATCATTCATTCTCTTTTGTGTGTCCAAGTTTCCTTCTTTAGCAAAATAATAGATTTTAAAAGTTTATTGAAGTTTGGATTTTGTTGTTAGCCTAAGATTAAAGTTAATTGGATACTACAAACATGAAGAAGACAACAGATGTTATTTAATTTACTTTCATTTATTTTTGTTTTACCTTGCAGGCAAATGTGTAGTTGACTACACAGAGAAAGGCTGGTTTGTACAGTATATTGATCGAGACCCAGAAACCATCAGGCGTCAGGAAGCAATTCGTGCTAAAGAGAAGATGGATATGGATGACCAGGAGCGTACAGCACAGTTCATTCAAAAACAGATCGAACGTGCTGCTGAAACAGCAAAATCACAGTCTTCCATAGAGTACACAGAACTGCAGAGAGAAGACGAGGGAGAAAAGGGTGAGAATGGGTGGAGAAAACATATGTTTAAACTTTAAAGAAATGTAACATAATCATATTCATATTATTTGAGTTGAATATGGTGAAGAAGAAGTGGTACTTCCATTGTTCCAATTTAGATGCTATTAGAAATGATTTTTGTTAAATGTATTAGTGCACTAAGGGCTCATAAAGGTTTAATTATGTAGCAGTTATTAAGTGCATTGAGGAAGGTATCTGGGTAAGACATCTCTTGGGTCTTTTGGTAAAAATGAGAGATACAGAAGAAATTAATTGTGTTGTACTTGTAGAGAAAATACAGTCCCTCCACCAAGAAAAAATAAGGATAATATTTTAAAGCATATCTTCTGGTTGTGAAGTAATTTTTCTGATATAAGAATTCAGAGATTATATATTTCAATCCTTGAATTTGAATAGTTGACAGTAATCGCTAAGTGTAGTTAAATTCATGTTTTATACTGCGACCAATAGAAATTGCGGAATCTTTTTAAAACAGAAGTGACTTACTGATAAGTCACTGCCTTTGTTTACATTCAGCTGTTGACAGGCATTCAACATCATCTTTTATCATTTATTCGCCTTTGGCCACCTTAAAAAAATTTGTATCAGCTATGCCTCAAAGCTTGATTCGAGATGAAATTTCTACTTCAGAGAAAGGAAACATGTTACTAAAACCATATAAGTTTAAATATAAAATCCCAAACAACCAGGTGAAGAATTATCTTTCTTTGGCAATCCTCAGACGGACAGTGGCTAAGACTCAAGTGATATTCAGTCCAGCTGCTATTGTGCATTATCTTGCAGTCTTTCATTTTGACTCACTTATAGAGGACAAATTACTTTGGACTCTAGATTTTGATTAATGATTTTTTAAATTTTATTTTAATCCTTGCTTTTTGATATGTTGTATTGTATTGGGGGAAAAGTGCATGTCAATCCATGAGAGTGATACACATTACTGTTTCTAATTGACTGTAGGCAAAAATTGACAGTTGTATAAAGTATTCAAGTGACTTACAGTAAATTTAAGTAACAATAATTGTACAAGTTGTATGTTGCTTTGTCATACTGCGACCTGCGAAGGGAAATTTGTGCCTTCCTGCTCAAGGTCACATTTTTTAGCACTTTTTTTCAACAAATAGTGAGTGATGTAAGCATTTTTTAGACTCTTTTTAAACGAATAGTGAGTGATGTAAGAATTTCTTCATAAATATAAAACTAAGTAAGAAATGCTTAAACTATCATCTACATCACTGTTTAAATAACAAAGAAAATTTTTTAATGAGAAGATACACTTTAGACATAAATGAAATTTTAAATTTTTTGTCTGCAGTTACATTCCACATGTCTGCACCCAAGAAAGAGGACTCGACGCTGAAGTATGTTGTTACATTTTTATCTTCAGGATTTATTTTCTTTCTTTGTGAGAGGTTGGAAAATTTAATTTCCACTGTTTTGGTTGTTTTTTTTTCCTTTCACTTATAGCTTCATATTTCTTTCTTTTTTATTGAAATGAATTTGTTGTAAATGTCATTTTATTTTCTTTAAGTTTCTCACAGTTTGAAATAAGATGTTTTCGTCTTGTTATTCCAGTACTTCACTTTCTTGAATAATTTATTTTCGCACTGTTTTGTAGACATCTTGTTTAACTTAATGTGAGTTATTTAGTGTACTTAATGTTAAAAAATGTTGTACCTTTAAAGTTTATTGCTGTTTGAATTAATTAAGTATACTTTAAGAGAATTCATGCTGAAATCTTAAAACTGAATATCCTTTATCTTAACTTAAAGACAGACAGAAACCATCACAACAACAACAATTGTGTAGCAAGTTCATCTAGAATTATGAAGCACTCTTGAAACATTTGTTTTGTAACTTTCTAATGCAATTATCAATCCTTGGTATGACAGCTGAGAAGTTACATTTTTATAACAACTTATATATGATATAATTTTTTGAATTTATTTTCTAGTAATTGATAAAGGCCATTGCAAAAGTGTATTATTTTGTTATTTTAAACATTTTAGAGAAATAATTTACATGTATCACACCAGAAAAATATAATAGTGTTCTATGATCAAGAATTAATTATTCACATCCATAATAAAAGCACTTTAAAGGCTATCATGAACTGATTGAAGAGGACATGGATGTCATTCCTTTTCAGACCAGATCATCAGGTTCATTCTCAGTGCGAAGAATTTTAAAACTTGAAGTAGTAATATATTAGCATACAGATAGTTTCAAGAATACAATAAACAGGTAGTGATTATCCAAAGTGTACATTATATTCAAAATTGATGCATTAATATGTTTTTCCAAAAAAAGTTATTATTGGGTTTAATAACAAAGTTATAACTGCCTTTAGTTTTGAATACATACATTTGATATTGTTGATATCACTGCACAAGAAAGGGAGATAAGTTAAACAACCAATATTGAGCACCTGCCTGATTGCATTGATCTGTACAAGGTCCCCACTTATCACTTAAATCCTTGACCTTTTTTTGAGAAACAAGATTTTAAAATTCCTCACTTTCATCTTTTCCCACATAGCTAATGCCAGTTGCTTTGGATGAACAACAGTAATTATTGGTCTGTATTAGTGAAGCTATCTCCTCATATTCCACCCTAATCCTGCTATTATCATTCTACCCAGCATATTGGTTATTCTTCTGTCACATCCTTCTCAGTTATTTGCGATTAGTTATCTGAAAGCAACTTTATTTTCTATTTTGCTGGGAAACAGTTGGACAGACAGATTTGCTATTCATTATTATATGATCTGAAAAAAATAATTTATGATAATCTGCATGTATTTTATCATAAATTATTTTTTTCAGATCATATAATAATGAATAGCAAATCTGTCTGTCCAACTGTTTCCCAGCAAAATAGAAAATAAAGTTGTTTTCAGATGTGAAATTAGACATGCTAGAGCATTATAAAAATGTCAGCATTTCAGAGAAATTATTTACTGTCTAAACCTTCCTCCAGTCATAGTAAGGAGCACAATTAAAATCATGCAAATTCCATTTTAAAAAATAAAATGATTTAAAGTTCTCTTTTATCCATCTTATGTTATTTATTATTAAAGAAATTTCTTACATGTCCTTTTTGGGCAATGTAACACCTTTTCTGGTCTGCAACCACTTTAATTCCTTTATTTTATGGAATAAATGTCCCATTATTTGTTATTTTGTTCTTGGTTATTAAGGACTTTATTAGGGTGACATGAGAAACAGAAGTACCCTGACTTGCATTTCATTTTGAGATTTTTAAGAATAATCTGTCTTCTACTGCAAGCTTTATCACTTGGAAATTTGATGTGCTGTTGCAGTGACTCATCATAAACAGTAAAGATTTTAACTAGAAACCTTAACCATTTTTGTTTGTTTTTATTAGTTTGCTGTGCACATTGCAGAAAAATAAGTGAAAATCTGTTATCAACATATACATGTATAAGTAATTTTGCTTGTGAACTTTTATTGCTTGTGTTATATTTTATATATGCAATTTCTTTTCTTTGGCTGATTTTAATATTTTTATTTTATTTTATTATATTATTTTAATATTGGATTCTAGAACTCATAGGTTTTGTGTCCAATGGGCTACATCATCAAGCAGGTTTTCTATTATTGCAGAAAAAATACTCCTTTGAATAGCCTTTTGGTAAAACAGTCAGCCACTTCAGATTCTGTGAAGCCTTCAACAAGCAAAAGTTCATTGTCCACATCTTCAACAGCATCAGCAGATGTTAAAAAGTCGGACAAAATTGGAGAGAAGAGAAAAAACAAATCGGCACTGGATGAAATAATGGAGGTGTATGCTTGAAACCATCTGCTTATGATTTTTTATAAAAAGTCACTGACTGTACAGTTTACATTGAGACTAAACTTTAAAATATTTTTCCTCATTACTTCAGCCAGTACAGTTTGTTGCTAGTAACATATATGCAGTGGATACATTCATTCTTGATATATTTAATTCATTATTTAGAAAAAATATTTTTTTAACTGAAAATCTTTTGTTTTAATACCTATCAGCATTTTTTAATTTAACCACCATCTTATGTTCATAAAACAGGTCAGATGTAGAGAATGACTTTTTTTTTTACTTTATGACATGATATAGATGGCATATTGCAATCGGCATTTAAAAGAATTAACCTCTCAGAATCAGAATTTAGGAGACACTAAAATCAAAATCAAAATATGCTGTATTTTTGCCACTTATTAGAATAAGTTTTTGCCTAAAAGATTAAAAAGTAGTATTTTCTTCCAAGTTTAAAGGATCAAAGCCACAATTAAATCTATTTACTTGAAGATTTATTTGAACTAATATTCAGTTTTTAATAAGTTTGGTGTTTTCTTAAATAACATTTAATAACTACAAATTATAAATATAACTCATTCAGGCCCAACAGGAAGCTTATGAGAATCTTTCTACAAATATACTTTGTAGTGAATATGTTTAACTGTATCAAAAACTCTTCCCAAACGGACTTAATACATATTAAATACTTACCCTAGATATACTTTGTCTCCCTAGAAGTAGTT
Organism: Sinotaia quadrata; assembly: GCA_028829895.1. Lineage (NCBI taxonomy): Eukaryota > Metazoa > Mollusca > Gastropoda > Architaenioglossa > Viviparidae > Sinotaia > Sinotaia quadrata. The sequence goes on from CM054178.1 coordinate 22,129,437, forward strand.
GTGATAGCTTTACATAACTGTATCAGAAACTCTCCCCAAACATATTTTGTAGTGACACTTTAAAGAAAGCTAAAATAACTCATTTTTGTAAATAATAACTAATCTACAGAATATTTGTAAATTATGGATATAATTCAAATAACCAGTATTCACAGTTTTAGTTAAATGATTTTCTTATTTTAAAAGTGCTTTTAAATGGATATAAATTTAAAAAGTAAACTTTTGGCAACAATATATTTCTTTACACTTATTAAAGATCTACAGAGTATATGTAGATTATGGATTTAATTTAAATAATCAATAATTAGTTAAATGATTTTCTATTTTAAAAGTGCTTATAAATATATATACATTTAAAGAGTACACTTATATTTCTTTGTACTTCAGAACTATACTTAGATGTTTGCATAAATTAGAATCCTTTCTAATTCAGTGATACTGTAAAAGCATGTGACTTCAGTAAGCAGTGTCTAATTATATTCTAATGAATTTGCTATTTTGATGATTGTATAAATGGAAAACACATTTAACCTTTCACCCAACAAGACTTAAGTGTAGACTGATTGTATTAGGTTTGGAGATGTGAAGATCTAAGTGATGAGAGGGGTTTTTATTTTGTTTTTTTTTTTTATATTCTCCATCAAATGATGTTGATGTATTGTTATATAACCATTTACTCCCAACTTTCATAATTTAGCTTATATTAGACTATTTGAAATACCAACCATTGAATAATATTCAACTGAGTTACTAGATAAGATTTGAGATATTTGTACACATTTTCATGTGGTCAGATAGTTGTTTGTAACTGATAGAAAGCTTATTGTGAATGTAAAATAGGTTGTATATAGAATTGAATTTACTCAAAGACAACTATATTTTGAACTGAATTTACTAAAGGCCATCATCTCAACAGGGGCAGTCCCCAAGTTATGGTGCTTTGTCCATGTATTTAAAATCGCCTAATGGTGCAAAATTTGTAATTACAGCCCATTTCAGTGCTGCACTACTTTTGTCCATGCATTGAGAGCAGTCTTGCACCATGTTGGAAGAAGGCTTGTGGAGAATGGTTAAATATATGAGAGACGTTAATGTGATTGCCACTAAAGATGTTGCCGGAGGCAAAAATCGACTTAAGTTGGAAAAAAACAAATGGAACTCTGCCTTAACTCGGGGACTGCTTGTATATTAAATGGAATTTACTAAAGGCTGTCAACTGTACATTGAATTGAATTTATTAATGGACATCAGCTATATGTTGAATTTATTAGTGGGACATAAACTGTGATTAAACTGAATTTACTAATGGACATTGCTTTGTAATATTTAGATTGGAGTGAATTTATCAACAGATATTGCTTTCTTGTAATATTTAGACTGAAGTGAATATACTAATGGTCATTACCTTGTAATATTTAGATTGAAGTGTATTTTATCAACACAACTTGCCTTCTTGTAATATTTAGATTGAAGTGAATTTACTTATGGACATTGCCTTCTTATAATATTTAGATTGAAGTGTATTTACCAGTGGACCTTCCTTCTTGTAATATTTAGATTGAAGAAAAGAAAAAAGAGAAGCAGAACCGGAAAGACTATTGGCTTCATAAAAACATTGTTGTCAAGGTGACATTAAAACGTCTTGGAGAGAAATATTACAAGAAAAAGGCTTATGTTGTGGTGAGTGTTTCTTTTGTTAGTATCATTGTATGGTGATTGTTAATTTGGGAATATTTTGTTGTGGTTAGTCTCTTGATACCCTTTTTATGGTGCTTGTTTTTGATTAATATCTTCTTGTGATGAGTGTTCTTTTGACAATATTTTTTAAAGGCAACTGCCTTAGTTTCTTGCAATGAGAGTTCTTTAATCATGTTGATTGTCTTTTAGGATTTTCTTGTGATAATATCTTTTCGTGGTGATTTTTTTTTGTTAGTGATAATATCTCCTTGTGCCAGTTATCTTGGTAAAATGCTTCTTCTTCTAGTGATTGTTTTCTTGATATCTTCTTATACTGGTTAATTTGATAAATTGTCTTTTTTCAATGAGTGTCTTGCGATAACAATAAAAGCTTCTTGTGCTTTTTATAATATAATATGATAATGTCATCTTGTAACTCATGTTGTCCTGTATATGTTGTTGTTCTGAATATTATTTTCATATTCTCATGGTGAGCATCATTTTGGGGGGTATTATTTTCTTGAAGTTAATTTATTTTAAGTTTTACATTCTTTGTGATGAACATGGACTTAATATTGTCTTGTGGAGCATTCTTTTGATATCTTCGTGTTGAACTTTGGTGACATTTTTGTGTCATTTGGGGAATATTTTCTGTTTTAAATTACTTAACGTGAATGTTTTCTTTATTTTTTAGTTTGTGAATTGTCTTTTTTATATCTATTTATATAATTGTCTTATTTTATGTATTATGTTTTTACCTGTCAACACTCCCCCAGATCCTTGTAATAAGCAAAATGGATATGAAACTAAGGGCACTACAGGCAGTCTTATATGTTGAAGGTTTTACACATGAAATTTTTTTTTTAACAAAAACAAACATACAGACTAGTGTTTCATACTATTGCATACCTAAAACTGTACAAGTAACACTATCACAACCCAATCATGCTTGACCCATTTCATTCATTAATCAAGATGTGTCATGAGGTTTCTGTGGTGAATAAGCAATTTTTTTTTTTTGGGGGGGGGGTTCTTTGTTTTTTTAAATCTGTTTCCACAAAAATAATTTTATTAAGATTAAGAAACAAATTGTGCTCTACAGATCATATTATTCAGGGCATTACAGGAAGCATGTATACTTATCATTTTATAGGAATGCTATTTATTTTGATTCCCTAAAGATTTATGTAGTTAACAATATGCTTATTTCTTGAACAAGTTATGATGCAAAAGTAGAAATTAAAATATACTGTGTGTATATATATTAAAATCCATGTGCTTGTGTGCTTTAACTTCTTCTGTATCATCCCATATCATTAGATACAAGAACCATAGCCATGTAAAAGCTAGATTTTCAAAAATATGATGAAAACCTGACTTGCACTCTTCATCTCCTGATTGTAGATTTCCTGTGCAGCAATGGAAGCATGGATTGGCTAAGTGCAGATAACTAAAATGTAGACAACAAGAGTTACCTATGTATAATATGCTTGGAGATATCAGTTCTTAAAATGAATTTGAGTGGTTTCTATTTCTTTAGATTTTTTTTTTGCAGTTCAAAGTGGAATTCATACATTTCTATGGGCACATATATAATTAAGTACTGAATTAAAAACTCTCGTAAATTATATATGTCCTCTCACTTTTGAGTTTTACTTTTGGAGAGTTCCTTGTCTATCATATCATTTGCAATAAGCTTTTGGATGCTTATACTCCGTATTTTTGTATGCTTGTTTCTAGGATGTCCAAGACCTTTACACTGGGGTGATAAAAATGCTGGACAGTGGTGACAAGTTAAAAGTTGACCAGACACACATTGAGACAGTTATTCCTGCCATAGGTATAATCTGTAGAATTATTTTGTAATTGAAAGAGATCAGTTAATACAGTAATTTTAATTATGTTTTTCCTTTAGAATGTTTCATTTTTCACATGTATTACAAAAATTGCTTGTGTGAAATATGCGATCAGTATTATGTAAATTGGAATGTCATATATTAGGTGAATAATTTATTGCATTGTTAAACAGGCAAAACTGTGCTGGTGGTGAATGGTGCATACCGAGGAGAAGAAGCAGTATTAGAAGCCATTGATGAAAAGAAGTTTTCTTGTACCATTAAAATTAATTCGGTAAGTACACTTTTAAAATTATGAAAACCTATCTGTTTGGAAGATAGAAATTGATCGTTTACATATACCATTCTGTATCTGATTCATAACCACCCATAGTAAATGGAAAAGAGTAATAATTAGTTTAATCATTAACAATGCAATAATTGAGATGACTTGTTATGTGACTATTTTGGGGGTGGGAGGAGTATTTAACTTTCCTAGGATGATTTATTATAGTTTACAAAGAGAACCACATTAAGTAAGCACCTGCTGTTGTGGCATGATTCATTTAAATTCAGTTAAAAAAAAAATCTGAATCAATGTTGAAATATTTTTACATAAAAAATGGCCATTGTTACACAATTTATAATCCTCCGAGTTACTTCCCTTCATTCTATTTGCACCGTCTGCTGTATCAAGTCTTCACAATGATTTATTTTGGGATTATAAATAAAAAAAAAAAATATCAATTGATTTTGAAAATAAAATACAAAAAAATATTTACTAAATTCTTTATTTGCAGTTATGATTTTTAAAGCCTAATTTAACTTTTTTCAGATAAAGCTTTAATTTTCAATAGTTTTGCTCTGTTGGTTCATGACATTCCTTTTGAAAACCCAATTCAAAACTAGATCATTTGGAGTCCGAATATAATCACAGATTTATATATAATAAAGATTATTTTAGTTTTTGATAGAATATATTTTTTATTTTTATCTTTCCTTTTGTTTTTGTGTGAGCATTAGGCCCTGTTGTAGACTTGTAAAATAAATAGATTTAATCCATTTTGTTTTGGGCACTTCATATAACAAAATGGTACACTTGCCCAGAGAATGAGCTATATATATCGAACACTTTAAAAATATTATTGATTTAGTGTTACAGTAGAACATAAATTATCCAGATGTCAATTATCTGAACTACCACCACCCCATGACTTTGTCGTACCATCGTTATTTAAAAAAAAAAGCTTTCACAATATTCATTATTTTTTTTGTCTACAGCTACTTGCTGTTTAAATATAAAAAAAGTTGAAACCATGTAAACAGATAAAGTTCAAAATAAATATAACACACTTTGTTTCTTCAAAACATTTTGATTATTATTTACAAACCATTTCTTAAATCAATTACTCTTTCAAATAATATCATATTTCAAAATACATGAGTAATTACCTTGCATTCAATAATTTAATAGTAGTTCTAATTTCACTTTGTTTCATATAAACTAGGTATTCGCATGCATGTTTGATTATTCAGATGGATTAACTGAACCTACCTTGGTCCCAATTAGTTCAGATAATTGACGTTCCACTGTACTATTAAAAACAAAATACCTAAGGATGAAAACTTACATTTGAAGTATTAGTTGTAATTAGCAGTGTAATTGACATTTTCTTACTGCGTGCGTTTTAATAACTTAAACATATTTTTGTTTTACTTTATTCCACATCAAGTCAAAGGGAAATTAGATAAACTGCACAACAGCCCCCAAATTAATAAATGTATAATTCCTGGAAATTATACTTTGTAATTTTTTTAAAGAGTAGCTTGCTTGTTCTTGTTGTAATGCCAAGTACATTTTAATGTATTTTGTAACATTATTTTCCATTACAGGGCTTACTTACAGGACGAGTGTTGCATGGAATACAGTATGAAGACATTTGCAAACTACATGTACCATAGAACTCTTAAAATCTGGAGGAATTTTCTTTATTACTGCTGAATTTTGTCTTGACACAATCAGCATGGATACGAGTACAAAGACATCAGAAAAATGCATATACCTTAGCAGAGAGTTCCATCTCTTCATGTGTATTGTAATTTTGGCATGGATATACAATGTGAAGACATCAGCAAACTATACATATAGAGTTGAATTACAACACTATTTCTTGCAGGAAGACAATGAAGGCAGCCAGTGTCTGCACTAGATACATGCGTTGATTACATTCAGTTATGCTCAATCAAGGGAATGCAGCGGGGTACCATTGATAAATTTACCTATCAATGAACTGTTAAGTACTTGAGGAATAATTAAATTAGAATTTGTTTTAGCCTAAATATTTTTCTCAGGCCTGTACCTCTTGTTTTCAGAATTAATTTACAAGTATTAAAGTATTTTTGTTGTGCAGTAAATCATAGTTTGATTTGCTTTAGACATTTTTATACAATATATGTACATGTTTTCTTTTCACTTCATATTTATGAGACAGCCATTTAATTGGGCAAAATTGTTCTGGTTCCAGTGTGTCCCAGTTAACCAGAATCCACTGTATTTAGAACATGGAAAAGCGATACTGGTAGTAACAACATTCATCATAGAACAAGAAGTATGAAAACCAATGAAGAAATTATAACAAAACAATAGTTATTATATGTATCAGTGAACTTATTAGGCATGATAAAACCAAATGTATTTTAAATAGATATGTGCATGGCTATTCATAAGTTAGACAATTTGTGAATAACTATATTATATGTAGCATAAATAAAACCAAGATGCAGAAAGCAATTGATGATTGCACAAGCCTACTTTCAGAGAATGGATTAAACAATAAGCAAATTTCATCATGTCTGAAAGCTGTTTGTGTCTCAGATATTTGCAAATAAATTAAGTTTTACTGTTTACAGTTGAGATTATCAGATAATTAAAAAAAAATGTTTTAACTTGAGCAAACACGACTGTAAAATTATTTAATATATACATTTATCTTCAGGAATAAAATTACTTCTGAATGTGTTGTTTTGGTCTACCGTCTCATGATTTTATTAAAATATAATAATAATAATTCTACTCATAATAATATTTGAAACTTTAATAGTAATAATTTAACTCTGAAATATTATTATGAGTAATAATAATAATTTTATAATAATAAAAACTTTGACTCATTATAATAATAGTGAAATTTCAAACTTATAATATTTTAACTCTTAATACTTTAATTCATTCAGCCTTGAGTTTCTCCCAACTCATTCACGTATTCAGTTTTAACAATTTTCCTCTAATATGATTATGGTGCAACTTTAGTCTCTGGTCTCAATTTTATGAGCTTTGTCCGACAGAGAAATCTCTCCGGTATACTGATCAATACTAGAATTTAGGCTGCTCTAGAGAAATCTGATATATAGCCACCTATAAACCCAGACAATGCTCTCTTGGCTACAGAATTGGCCAACTGTGATTGGTGGAAAAGAGGAAGCAGGTGGATACATTCTTTAGAACACTTAAATAGCAGTACAGGAGAAAATATAGTCACATTGCTTGGAACCTATCCTAGACATCTCCTACAGGACATGACCACCTGTGGTAAAATCCTCAAGACCTACACAAAACTTTAGAGCCTTTTGGACCCAGTGGGAGTCTGGATTTTATAATTCAGACTGCTGCCATCAAAGAGGTCTTTTTTCATTCTTGCAACTTTATTTTATATATATCTATTATGTATACTCATAATATTGTGTTGTATATATAATGCTGAATTAATTTCAAGAATGAGAGTGAGTGAGGAAGTTGTTCAACCTTTCGTTTGTGAAACTCAATTGTTTGAATGAATGAGTGTGTGACATCAGTCCCATACTCTACAGTACATAATATCTTTAAAGAAAAAAATTGCTATTCTCCAGCCTGGCTTTGTGTGCAAGTGAATGAGTGGTGGTTACTTCAGACTCAGTGCAAGCTGCACCAAACGTTTTAAAGTTTACTGCTTGTGTTGAAAGTCTGGGAAGGGAAAGCAGCCTTTTCCCTGACCACCATCCGCCATTCACATTGGAATTTTTTCTTCATAACAACATTGAGGAAGCAAAGTGGAAAGTCTCAAAGAAACATTGCTGTATATGATGACAAATGAGTTCTGAGGATCTTATAAATATTCTAACGAAAAGCACCTAGCCATTTCTATTTTATTTTAATCAATGAATCTGTTTGTATTTTTTAACTTGTTAAATTTGAACATTGACTTTTCTCTTGCCCCATCCATGTTTATGTATGTTACAGGGACTTAATTCAAAAAGGGGAATTTTGGGAGCTAATCTTAAAGTTACATTACACATTGTTAGCAATAAAGTTAGGCATTTGTAACGCGTCCTTTTATTGTGTATTTTGTATCCATGTTTATGGAAGGTAGAATGCATGTGACTGAAACTGTAAAGTAATTATCAAATTTTCAGCAAGTGAAGGAGGAATTAATGAAAACAAGATTGAACTCTTCTCCTGTCTTTCTCTCTATTCACATTTCACATGCATGCCACACTGAACAGTAAACAATTTAAGCTATGAAAACAGTTTTCAGTTAACTTTAAATACAAAATAAGCAAACAATTAATGTAAATCATCATGACGTTAATAGACTACAGCATGATTTTCTCATGTTTTATCTGTGCTTTGATGTTACCCACATCACCTATCTTCTTTTCTATTGTCGGATAATGAAGAATCAAATATTCTACTAGTGTTGTTAACAGTCAGCGATTGTAATCAATACACGTGAATTGCAATAAACACAAATGAGTTGGTGTCTTATATAACAGTACAAATTACAGACAATTGATAATAGAATATGTACATAAACAAAATGAAAATGATGTCTTTAATTAGTATAGAATAACAAATTGACTGCAAAGTTCCATTTATATGATTCTGAAACATTTAAGAAATTAAAATAAACTTATGACATAAAAAAAGGAAGACTCATTAATCAAGACTGAAATAAGTTTTATTAGGGTTATTTAAATTTCAGGCAATAAATATATCAATGACTTCTGGCAAATTTCCAAAAGATACACTGATTAGTTGTAGGTAAATATACTGTGTGTACATCTACCATAAATGCAAATTATCAGGGGTGTATAGAGATCCGATCTATGCCTTGTCTGATCTGATGCAATATTAACAGAACATATAAACTGATTGTCCTTTAATCTCTAAACTCATGTTTGTATATTTAATTTTATTAAAAATATCATTATACAACAAAAGCACAGTTCTAATTTCATAGATAATTTCAATATAAAATGCTAGAGGAGTTGCATTCTTTTATCTTTTGATATTTTATACTCCAAAGTTCCAGAATTAGTAGTCATCAGTGAGATTCAGGCAGTTCCTCAATAATGCTTCCTGGAACAGAACCAAGCAAATACTTCTCTAAGACTTTGAACCTATAAAATTATACACATCAATTCAAACAAGGTGATCAGACAGGCATCTAATGTGAATTTTTAAAATTACAATTATGTACTTGTATGTTCTGTTTTTTTAAATCCAAGACCTATAACAATTTGAAGAATCATGTATTTATGCCAAATATCTAAAAACTAATACTGTCCAAGCACTGGCAGCTAAAGACATGACTTCAACAAGGCAAAGTTAAGCAGTTATGCATGCATTGACTATTTTCAAAGAAAACACACTTGTTTTATACTATACAAGGGATAAAAGATGATGGCATTACTCACTTTAATGTAAAATGTACCTAATATTAATAGTATTGTTTCCTTTAATTTGGGATTAATAAAAGTAATGTTTGCTGTTATCTGGATTTAATACTAAAAATAAAATGTATCAATATTTACTGCTGTACAGAGACATGAATGAACATGAGAATACTCACTGCATTGTATGATATGAGCAATGACAAAAGGTTGCACTCGCAGTTTGCATGCTCCTGAGCAGGCAGCTCAACAGAACATCTCAACACATGCATACCTACCAGATTTGTTTTCTTTCACTGTTGTTAAAGTGAGTTATGGACTAGTAATGTTTATCATGTTATTTGTAGTAAAGTCATTTGCTTTTACATATGGTGCAGTATTAACATCCAAGCTACTGTTTTATAAACATTATAAAGTATTAACATTCTACAGTCTGTAATCTCTAGATATTACCAATTAAAGAAAATTTTGAAAGTGGAAAACTATTTTTATAAAACTTTTGACATCCACTCAGGAATATTTGGTTGCTGATAAAATATATATGAAAATGATGTATCTAATACAAAATCCAAAAAGGAAAATGATAAAGCAAACTGTAAACAGTTTAGTAATTCATGTAAAGCAAAAATAAATATATGAGTATTCTTTTAACTATTGGTTAAAAAAAAGAAAACGAAATGGATTAATAAAAGAATTTGAAGAAGAAAAAAATCAACAATGAAAATATAACAATGTTAAACATTAAAACTATATAGATGAAGTCTTACACAACAAATATTTAATAAACACTCAAAGTTACAGGGTGAGAATCTCCCAATCAAAAACAAACAAAAAAATTGGTGATAGCTTGGCTCTTTGTCCTAAAGACGTGAAACAAAGAATTGAGAGCCATTATATCTATATAATAATCAGTTATTTCTTTTTTTCAATTTTTCATTCTCATCCTCCACTGTTTTGTCTCATCTCACACGAGTCATAATAATTATAATCAATGAAAGTGTCAGTGTAAAATTGATTGTGAGATTCTACCGCTCATGAGCCAGCTAACTTGGCTGGGAAGCATCACACTCACCAAAGCACTAATATCATTCATTATAACCTGCAACATATATCTTGTACCATGAAACTCACCACATCTGACTGCATCATTACTACTCTAACATTATTCTACATATTCATTATAACCTGCAACATATATCTTGTACCATGAAACTCACCACATCTGACTGCATCATTACTACTCTAACACTATTCTAAATATCATTCATTATACATAATCTGCAAAACATAAATATCTGACTGCAACATTGATACTCAACACATTCAAATTAAAAACAAGTCTAGTGAATTTTTAAAAAGTACAAAAAGGGTTACAAACAGCAGTAAAATAAACCAATGAAGCAAACTGACTACAACCCACTTCAGTTTAATATGTTAACATTAATAGTTATAAAATGACTACAACTACTACAGTTTAATATGTTAACATTAATAGTTATAAAATGACTACAACCACTACAGTTTAATATGTTAACATTAATAGTTATAAAATGACTACAATCACTACTGTTTAATATGTTAACATTTAACATGTTATAAAATGACTACAACCACTACAGTTTAATATGTTAACATTAATAGTTATAAACAATTTAGTGCCAATGAAAAGCAGCATTAAAAAAATGACTAATAATGATATCTGTGCTTCTAACAGTGGTTATAGAATAGTAATAATTTTTTTATGACCAAAGGTACTGCTTCCCCACCCACACCTAGAGCGTGATATTCTCTAAAGGCAGCCTTATTTTATGCCTTGCTAAAGGCTAGGTACTTGTAAGGGCAGTTCACACTTTATGTCTTATAAGAAACAATTATATAAACCATATCCCAACTCAAAATATCACCTAATCAACAAATGTGTAGGGTTCTGATAATAATAAGGCTGCTTTTTCCCACCCTAAACTGAACTACTTCTAAAAATATACTACAAACATTTAGTGTAAAGCTTGCTATGTTAAAAAGTGAATAAACACACACACAAAGGTTAACATGCAACAATCAAGATTTTATTATTATAAAATAAGTGTAATAAGTTTGTGAATATTAGTGGTGACAATCTACCTTTATTTCAGTTATCCTCGCAACCTGAAAGCAGTTGGCAATATAATTCTTTCCATGAAATAATGTTATAATAAATGTTTCTCCTACTGTCAGTGGATCTTTATGTAATCCTAAACTTGTAACTATTTTCTAAATTTTCTTTAAGAATGAGATAATGGTACATTTTTACCAAAAGGTATGAAACAATCCAGATACTGTACAAATACAGGAACATGAGTTTATTTTATACTTATAACACCAGAAAAATATCTACAAACAATGAAGACATGATGCAAGACTTTCATGCTTCTTGCAAATGGAATGAACACTAATTTTCTCCCTCTATACTTTAAAGAAATTGTGTATTTAAAATCCCACCATACTTATAAACTTAAAAAATATATATAATTAATGAATATGCCATTAAAAATAGTTATTCTAAAATGTTGTTATTGAATTTTGAATAGCCTTTTTAATTCCTAAGTTTAAGAAAAGGTTTCCTTGATTAGATAATGCAAAAAAAAAAAAGAAAATAAAATTAACAGATATAAGTATTTAATATGTAAGTGAGAGCATCCTTATAAAACTAAAAAATGTTACACCTCCTATTAGGTTATTTACTATGAATTCAATTTATAATACAGTGCTTGTTGTACATATTTCAGATGTAAATAATCAAATAATCAATTGTATGACTTACAAAAAATATACATAATAGCATTATAATCTTTATAGATTAAAAGAAATATCTGGAAATGTTCATTAGCTCTTTATTTTAATTAAAATCCCTTAAGTGCTTTACAAGAAAAATATAATCAATCAGAAAGAGCAATCAGTGCCTTTGTGCTCCAAGAATTGATCCCTCAATATCAGTTGCGCTTCATTAAAAAATATGAAAAGAGTTCTATTAGCAACTGACAAACTTTACCAACTTAATCAATATCACAAAATATTGTCTGAATAACATTTATAATATCACAAAATATTGTCTGAATAACATTTATAATATCACAAAATAGTGTCTGAATAACATTTATAATATCACAAAATATTGTCTGAATAACATTTATAATATCACAAAATAGTGTCTGAATAACATTTATAATATCACAAAATAGTGTCTGAATAACATTTATGTTCTAAAGACTAAATCTCATCAACTGAAAGCATTAATAAGTGATAAGAGAGCTCTCATTACTGGTGAGAGCTTTTTCCTACGCTTATAAAAAAAAAAAAAAGATATAAAGCTAGGTGGGAACATGTTCCAACAATTTTCACTTTTAAAGAGAGCTTTCTCTAATACACAAAGGATTTATATTTTAAGATGCTTAAGTACTATCCTATATAATTTTTACTGTATTTGTATCTTTCTCTAGAAAATAGAGGATTTATATATTAGGATGTTTAAATACTTAAAGAAGTCAGCAGAACAAACTCAACATTTATGATTAGAAGAGGGAAAACCATTTTCATAAATGCAAGAAACCATGCTAACTTTAAGACTTTGTTAGGGTTGAGAGAAGTAGAGAGAATTGTGCAAAATATAGAAGAGCTAATCATTATGTTGCTATGTGGTCCCTAAAGTGAAGTTGTAATCTTGCAATTGCAAAAACAACAATTTTTTGAAAAAATACATTCGGAGTAGTCAACATTTATTAACAAAACAAAATCCACTTTCTAATAGCTGTAAGCAACTAAAATTCTTCTAAGAATTATTTTAGAAATTAAATTATGTATTTATAAGTATATCTGGCCTAGATCCTTCTTCACTTTCAAATGAGAAAGATGATACAGTTATATTTCACCAAAAAACTTAATCTATGCATTTTAGATTAATCACATGCTGTTTTATTATCTCTGAAGATTAATCGCACATTCTTGAAGGTAATGAAAGCATGCAATTAATGCTTATATCAGTCACTGAACTCTAAACATTTTAAATAAAATCTATTTTAAAAGGCAAATACAACTTAAATAAAGTTAATAGCAGTTCTATTCAAAACAAAATCCAAAAAGTGTTTCTAAAAAACCTATTCACAATGTTACTAATACTGATTTAATGTAATACTAGCAGATCACAGCACACACCAATCATAATATCACACATGAAGATTTAAATACAATATTTCATAAATGCATTATATTTAACACATAAATTTACACTATGTTTTGGGTTAAAAGATTGGAAAATAAAATATGTTATTCTGCTACAGGTAAAACACAAGTAATCTAATTTCTTTAACACAGAAATAGAAGAAAATGAACCTATTTTTTAATATATTTATATATTTATATGTACATGTGTGTGCATTTGTGTATAAATGTGTTTGTGTGCACACATGCAGGTGTGTATGTGCTTGCTTTAGTAAAATGAAGAGAGTTTAATCAGCCTTTAAAGCATAGACAACCACCAGCTTAATATAAATAACTAACATTTTATTTATTAATCGAGCAGATTTGAAGATTCAACTTGACAACCCTGAGCTAGATTTAGGGTGTTACTAATGAAATTAAATCTCATTGATTAATGTGGTTTTTCACCCTCTGCTTATGTGTACACTCACATCCACTACTATAACCTATTTAAATACTATCTAAATAACAGAATAACAGAATTTGTAATATGTTAAAAAAAATATCAATATTATATATATATATATATAACAAGGGAAATATCTGCAAATGAATAAAGGAAGAAGAATGAAATGCAATAAATGTTCATGAAAGGAGGAAGACAGTCATTAAGGTAAAGATAAGAAGACAAGTCATGGAGATAAAAAGACATAGTCATGGAGTTAAGATAATAGAGTTATGGAGGTAAGAAGATACAGCCATTTAGGGAGGGTGTGTGTGTGTGAGTGAGAAGATAGTTATGGAGAGAAGAAGATACAGTCATGGAGGTAAGAAGACAGTTATGGAGGTAAGAAGACACAGTCATGGAGGTAAGAAGACAGTTATGGAGGTAAGAAGATACAGTCATGGAGGTAAGAAGACAGTTATGGAGGTAAGAAGATACAGTCTTGGAAGTAAGAAGACAGTTATGGAGGTAAGAATATACAGTCATGGAGGTAAGAATATACAGTCATGGAGGTAAGAAGAAATAAGTCATGGAGGTGAAAAGACACAGTCATGGAGTTAAGCCAACAGAATTATGGAGGGAAGAAGATGCAGTTATGGGGTGGGGAAAGAAGACAGATATGGCAGTAAGAAGATATAGTTATGGAGGTCAGAAGGTCAGCAGATATAGTTATGGAGGTAAGAGGACACAGGGAGGTCAGCAGATATAGTTATGGAGGTAAGAGGACAGTCACGGGAGGTAAGAAGACAGTCTGGGAGGTAAGCAGATATAGTGATGGAGGTAAGAAGACAGTCCGGGAGATATACAATCAGGGAAGTAAACAGATATAGTGATGGAGGTAAGATGACAGTCAAGTAAGAAGTAACAGACCGGGAGGTAAGAAGATACAGTAGGAAGGTAAGCAGATATAGTGATGGAGGTAAGATGACAGTCAAGGAGGTAAGAAGACACAGTCCAGGAGGTAAGAAGACAGTCTGGGAGGTAAAAAAGAGATGGTAGAAGCAGATATTTTTGTCTTTGGGACTAAAGCATGAAAGAGGTATAGACAGGGTGACAATCTGGATGAAGAGACATGGAGAGAAAGAGAGAGGATGATAGTGACTGTATCGACTGCTTAAGATGGAGAACCATCAAATCCATGGGCTAAATGAAGAAGAGAGTGAGAAAACAATTGGACTAACCATGCAAGTGCTTTAGGCTTGATGTCCTCAATAATTGCCTCCACAACTTCATTTGTTTTTGCCAGCCCACCCAGATCTGGTGTCTGGTACTGAAAATATATTATTAGCAAGTCTGTAAACATATACATGTTCCTTGTGAAGTCAAAGTAAAGAGTTTACACTTTAAAAAACTATATCATTTTATTAAGCCATTATTGCTATATAAAAAGATGCTTTTAATATATGCTATTATTAAAACAAAAATACAATCAACTCTTCATTATCAGGAGGCAGATTTTCCAAGTAGTGGATTATCCATGCTAAAAGCAAGAACCTTTGTCACAAAATAAAATGAATTAGATGTGCATGTAAAAGTGGACAATGCTCTACAAACATTGTTGTGCTTTTATAAAGATTTTTAAATTACTGAAAAAACAAAACTGACTTTCTAATGAAGTTTATAATACTACTCCTATGAAAACAAGATTGATTCACTAATGAACTTATATAATGATATAACAATTAGTGAAATAACAAAATTGATCCTCTAATGATACAAAATACACAGGTTTAAAAATATGAGAGACTAATATACCTAAGTGAATGAAACCAAGAAAGGAAAGAACTTGCAATGGCATCCTGTTTTCAAACTGTTTTTATTGGCAACTTTTGTCTTGTAAGTAAATAATTTTGATACAAGTGACATAAAAATGTGCATTAATTTACTTCTGGCGGTAACTTTGACCTCTAAATTCATAACAGTTTAAATCATTATGTACTTGGTATGTTCTAAATGCAAAATTTAAGTTACACTTGCTTTTAGTATAATAATGTGTCTTATGAACCATGATTATTGATTCTAATGTTTTCAGCCACCACCTGCCAGGTCAAATCTACCAAATTTCAAAATATTTACTGTTTAATGATCAATGACCCTTCCTTAAAGTTACTGTAGGAAAACTTGGAAAATTTTGTCAGCAAAAAGAAACCCAGCAGACAAAAAAGGAATAATGAGGAACAACAATCAAATCTGCATAATGCTTACCTTGGGGATGGAGACAATATGCATAATGCTTACCTTGGGGATGGAGACAATGTGCATAATGCTTACCTTGGGGATGGAGTAAAATGTGCATAATGCTTACCATGGAGATGCAGACAATATGCATAATGCTTACCTTGGGGATGGAGACAATATGTATAATGCTTACCATGGATAAATAGAAACAAAGAGCTTTCTCACTCAAAAGTCCACCCTTGATCACTAAAAATACCATGCATGTGTTAATAAGGATGAAGTAGTACGATGCTGGATCAAAGAGTTCACACAAACACATGCATGCACGCATGCATGCCCTCACGCCATGCATGCACACACACTGTTGTCATTTTACACTTTAAAAAGATATAATCATGAGTTCAAACAGCAAAGAACTTTTGGATTATTGAAAAATAATGATTAATAAGGTGATTTTTAAAGTAATCCCAAAACTGATATTTTAAAATTTACTACTAAAATGACTGTAGTGCAAAATTAATTATAGCAAGTTTAGCAGGGTTTTAGCAGGCTTACCATGGAGATGCAGACAATATGTATAATGCTTAACTTGGGGATGGAGACAATGTGCATAATGCTTGGGGATGAAGACAATGTGCATAATGCTTACCTTGGGGATAGAGACAATGTGCATAATTGACTCTCTGATGATCGTAGCATGCTGATGATGCCTGAAATGCAGGTTATAACACAAGTGCTTAAGTATTTAGTTAACATTAGTTTCTCAATAATACAAGACTGTGAAAAGAGAACAATAACAAGACAGATGAGAAGCTGTGGAGAGCAAGAAAGAGAGAGATGACTGACACAAATGTGGGAGTGTGTGTATAAGTTTACTTTCATCAACAATCAAATGTATGTGCATTTACAAAAAATCATAAACAGAATTAAATAAGTTTGCTAGCATTAAGTATTAAACATCAGTATTACAAAAGAATGTAAAATCAATGTACAACTTGCTTTCAAAGATGAATGAGACAGCAGTGATCAATACAATCTTATGCAAAAACTACTTTGCCAGTTACTTAACATATAAATTTGCATTTAACAACTCTATTATTTATTTTTAATATAACAAAATATTCAATTCCCAGTTGATTTTAAAATAGCTGACTTTAAAATAAACAATCACTTGTTACCCCAGGAAGTCAAGCATATCACAGCTAGCTAGTAACATGCCCGTTGGGTTGGCAATATTCTTTCCTTTAATGGACCGGCCAGAATTACGAGTACCCTGAATAAAAAAAAACGTTTTGATAAAAATTAAACTGCATATATTGAAAGGCAAAATAAATATCAAGAGTAAAACAAAAGAAATGCTTGTTTTTAAAAGTTGTTACTATTATTATTATTTTTTTTAAAAAAATACTGACTGCATTAACTTACTGATTCAAAGACAGCAAATTGTTTGCCAACATTCATGCCTGGAACCAACCCTGCACCACCAATCAAGCCAGCAGCAATGTTGCTCAAAATGTTGCCATAGAGATTAGGCATCACTAACACATCAAACTGTTGAGGGCGGGATACCATCTACAAGTAAACCACAGTTCAATGATGTAGTCAGAAAACTTACTTGAAAAATTAATAATTTTAAAAAAACACAAAGTGGAAAGAGAAAAATGCAAACATATTGTATTTTCTCCATCTTACAAAACTACAGGCAGCCACACAGATATATGAGCCAAGGCCTAAGGAACTCATTTAATCTCTTTGGAAGATAAATATCAACATCTCAGTGGTTAGTATACCCCTTTATAGGAATAATCTTGCTTAGTACTTTTTTTCATATTGGTATATTCACGACCTACTGCAAGAACTATGCAATTTGCCGAGTTTGTGATGATATCAGCTTTTTTTATATTAGCATGTGTTCTAGGACAGATTAAGATTCCTGATAAAGTGATATCTGCCCTTCTCTTGTTTGAAGTTATTTTGTTGGTACTAGTTGCATTGCCAGAGAAATAAAAAATGCAAAAGCCTGAGCCCAATCTATAGTATTCATTAGTCTGAATCTATCTCTTCCATGCTGCTACATGGAGAAATAAATATGCACACACGACCCACTGGGCTGTACTGGCCCAGCCAGTTAGGAACACCAGGAGTAGAGTAAGGTTGGGCTCTATTCCCAACCTTAAGTAGTTTGCGTGCCCCTCCCTCACTAACAACTCACTTAAAGATCACAGCCCAAAACAAAGGAATAAAACACATCTTAACTTAATATGATGGTTAAGGACAGAAACAAATAACAACAAAAATTAAAATATTAACATCCTCAAGAATTTTGCAAATAGCATTTCTCTGGCTTGCAATGCATATTATTGCATTGAAGTAAATAAAAAGAGAAAGGTGATGAGGGATGTCACTGGCATTAAGGAGCAAACTAACAGGTAAATTACTGATTGTTTATTCCCCATGGGTGTATGTGGGGCCCATTATGGGCTCTGGTAAGAGTGCATTTGAAACTATATGATACTCTCAATTTTTTGTTCTTTGCTCATCTGGTGTTCTATGATGGAAAAATGAATATTATTCAATTTCAGTTAGTCAAAGATTCATTCTAAAGATTACAAAGTTTTTAAAACAGCCAGTCTTTCACTCTTTACAGTAAGCTATGGATACAAAATAAATACTATACATCTAAACTTTTCTAGAATTATTTAAAATTTACTGAATGCACTAATTCTTAAAACCAACAGACTGCATGCTATTTTCAAAATGTCATTATCCTTTATTTCCTTTTTGAGTGCTAAATAATGAAGAGGGGGTAAAAAAGGTTATTTTACTAATCTCTAATTGAAAAATGTGAGCATATAATAGTTTCTAATAATGATTTCAGATTTAGAAAAGCTACTGCAAAATATAAAATTGTAAAAGACCTAAAGGCCTTTCAACTAGAAGAGAAAATAAAAAAAGGAATCATCTTTAGTCCTTGATGTCTTTGACTCAGATAAATGTGTCAAAAGCAAAATAGATGCTCACTTGCATGCTGGCATTATCAATGATCATGTCAGAAAACTTGATGTTTGGGTATTCTTTTGACACCTGTCTGCAGCTTTCAAGGAACAAACCATCACCCAATTTCCTAGCAAACAGATTTAGAATATATCAGTTAATGTGATTTAGTCATAGCCCAGATATTTTAAAAATGTGTTTGCTGAGCAATTCTTAACAGGGAAACCAAGCTGCTCAAACAAGTACATTACAAAAATTTCAACAACAAAAAAGACAATAACTAAACACAATAAACAAAAGCAAGGAAACCCAAACTTCAACTTTTGTACAAAGAGAGACAATGACATTTTAACTATTTGCCCTTTTCAAATCATCAACAGCACAAGAACTGTTGGACAAGTCTATGACAAGAGCCTGGAAATCCAGATTCAGATTCAACCAAAGCAGCTTCAAGTATTGAAACACACTGATACTGTAAGAAAAAGGCCACCTAAACAGATCACAACCAAACAAGAAATTATACCACACTTCTAAAGACCCATCCCCAAACAAGCCTATACCCTTTCTCTTAGACTGCCATTTCCCCAAATCTTTTGTATGAAAACAATGTCACTCCCCACCATTCTCCCATCCATCAAAAGAGCTCAATGGCACACAATTGCATGCTAAACCCCCTATAACAATGGCCATCATCTATTCAGTACAAACCCTTCAACATCATAACAGGAGATATCAGAACACTACCCCAATCCCCCTTTATGGGAACTATAAGCAACAATACCATCTAATTTACATGAACTCTTCTATACATCACTGATAAGGAAATAATTATCCAACTCACAGACTTTAAAACAATTGACATTTTAACTAAATTCTCAACCATGTACTTTGGATATAGCGTTGAGGAAATAATGATTCAATTTATACTAAAACTCCTGCCAACCCTACAGAATAAGCCATTCATCCCATCATCCAGAAGTGGTGCTTTATTAAATAAAATGTAATTGGAAAAAGTGTGCTAAAATTAGGCACAAACAATACAATATACAATACAATATACCAAAACTCACTCTGTTCCTGTCTTTTGTGTGCTAAAATTAGGCATAAACAATACAATATACCAAAACTCACTCTGCTCCTGTCTGATGTATAAGCTTGCTTACTCCTTAAATGGTAAATCAAAATAAAGTTGACTAAAAACAAGAAATCACCCAGTGATTTAAACCACCTGTTCAAATTATAACTATCAGACATTAGACACCCAAATGACAAAATAAACTAAGTGAACTGTTTGGAAGCTTTATCCTAAACATGATAAAGCCTTGCAAAATCATAACTGTGTGACAGAGCAAAAGTTGCCTGCATATATTTATGAAATAATTATTATATTTATGCTGCTAATATTTAATCTAACAAGAATTGCAGACTTCATGCTCTGCACCTTAAGAAATGTGTAATGGAGTCAGAATTCTCCAGAACCATAGCTAAACGTTAGCCTGAAGCAAGATTACCACATCATCCTTTGTGAAATTTTTCATGATCAAAGTTTCTTGAAGTCAGCAAACCTGGCTGAGTAGTAAACAACTTACCCAATGACCAATGATCTGATACTGGTCAATAATGAATCTAACCAATAAGAGTCAGGCAGAAAGTGACCTTTCAGAAAATCCCTTATTCTAATCACTTTGATTTCGTTTGTGGTCAAGTCCAGTAATTAAAGTCTATTCGTTAGCTGGTGAGTTTTTTCTTGCATTTTTAACTATTGATTTATGGTTAGTTACTTAGAAATATATTCTTGCATTTTGAACTATTGATTTATGGTTTGTTATTCAGAAATATTTCTTGCATTTTAAACTACTGATTTATGTTTTGCCATGTGACTCAGAGATGACCTCAAGTATTTGAAATGTTGACTTTTATGAATTTGAAAATTAGATTTTAAAATGTTTTCGTGTATTTCAACTGATGTTCTATGACTTGTAATTAGAGATATTTTGTTTATTGCATTGTTGAACATATGACATTGTCCCTAGTGGAAATGTTATTCGAGAATTTAATTATATTATATTTTATGCTCACATGTGAATCAGGCTAATGAATTTTATTACAGGAATGTAAGTTTGAGAATGCTTGTGAAGAGAATGGGAGTGTAGAATATTTTAGACCCAAATTTTACACACTGTCCCTTTATTTGACTTTTCCATTGAAGAATGTGCATTTCTGGGATTTTTGTTATATGCTTTAGGCTGCACTGAACTACTGCACTCTACTTGAGTATGTCGGTACGTGTGTCTGTCATTATTGTTACACTTGCTGGCAACAGGTTTGCTGGAAATTGGTTACATGAATCACTGTTCCAGAACCATACGGCAGAAGTTGGGTCTGGCATTGATCTGGAGAGATTGCATTTTTTAAAAAGAAATGTACTTACATGATATTGGCTTTGTGTATAGCTGTCACCTTTTTTCGACCATGCTTCTGTGCAAAGTCAAATGCATACTGAGCAATGCCTGTTGACTTATCTTTAGTGATGATCTTCAGGCATTCCACCACTCCAGGCACATTCTGAGAAAGACATGAATATTATGTGTCCACATAATGGGAAAAATTTCTTTAAATTTATTAAATGTACAAAATAACATATGACATACTTTCACAACAATAATTTTTATGACTTGTATACATTATCATACTGCATCTATTATGAAGGTCATTCATACTATTCCCTTCCCTTTATCCACTGTCATCTGCAATGAACAACAGAACAGTTTTGGTTGAAGTTAAGACTGTCCTTGAACTGTCACTGAGAATGGAGCTTACAATTACAGTTTTCCTGTATAAAAAACAAACCAAGCAGAGTAACAGCAGTCAATGAGAACAACATCAAGAACCTTGAGCATGATTAGGCTGCAGTTACAGTTCACAGAGGCAAGATGGATACTGTCAATCTTTCAAGTCACTGAGCCTACTAATGTCAGAATTTAGGGACATTAATCATGCAAAGGCTTGCACAAACAAACAAGAATGCAACCAGTCTGAGCAACATGCTATTCATTCCAAAATCATCAAAGGTCATAGGCATACAGGAGCTACACATTTTCTATAACACTATTCAAGCAATCTTCACAGATTAATATTTCCATTATCAAGGACTCTAAATGTATCTCTTGAGGACAGGAAATACAATTATTTGAGCTACTGATTGCATTGTTTTATTTCTTTGTGTTTACAGTATCACTAGCATCATGTCCTCAGCTATAGCATCCTACTGCCAACCAATGTTCATGGCAGAAATATTTTTACACTTTCATACTGCCAACCAATGCTCATGGCAGAAATATTTTTACACTTTCATACTGCCAACCAATGCTCATGGCAGAAATATTTTTACACTATCACATTGCCAACCAATGCTCATGGCAGAAATATTTTTACACTATCACATTGCCAACCAATGTTCATGGCAGAAATATTTTTACACTTTCATATTGCCAACCAATGCTCAAGGCAGAAATATTTTTATACTATCATATTGCCAACTGATGTTCATGCCACAAGTATTCTGACACATTCCTATTGCCAACAGATGTTCATGGCACAAATATTTTGACACTTTCATATTGCCAAATGATGCATATGGCACTTTTTTTTTCATTTCCTGCTAGCTAGTGTTTATGGCACACATATTTTTATGATTTTCTTTTGTTAATTTGCTTTCAAGCCAGACACATTTTATCATTTACACTCCCTACAATTGAATTGTTGAGGTTTTGGATACCTTTAAGATAACAACAGCCCTAAACACATGTTAATTATTGCATAATGAATAAACAGAGCTAGTAAACCTCTATTTGAGTATCTAATGAGTTTTCTTCAAAGCCAGGTTTTATAATAACTCATACACCTCATTGTTAAGAACAGAATATACCATCAAGAAAATTACTTTTAACCATGTGATTTTTAAATCACAAATACTGGATAGATTACCTCATGTTCAAGTGAGGAATATTCTCCTTCTGTGTTTTCACGGATGAGAATGATGTCAATATTATCATGTCTTGTCTTTACTCCAGGTAAAGATTTGCACCATACTACGTTGCTATACAAATTCAGGGAAGTTCTGCAGAAATATTCAAATAGTTAATTATAGTACTATAGGCACACACACACACACAAGCATTGCAATCACTCATGCCCAGAGAAAGGGCCATTGGTGAACATGAAGTCATTGAGAATGTTACCTATAATAAACTACATAAGACTGCAATAGTAGTCAATGAAACAACTACATACTAATAAGTAAATAAACTACACACACAAATACATAAACATTGACAGAAAAGAAAAGACGCTGAACTCGCCTGTAGTATTCTTACCACTAAATTTATTGGCAAACAAGTATCAAAGTCAAACTAAAATACCAAGCTGATATGATTTCTGCAGAATCACCACACAAAACGTCCAATAGAGAAAGAGGGAGACTCAGACTGACTAGATTCTAAACATATAGAATAATACAGAAATTAAAAATATGTGTGAATCATAACTTTGGTGAATATAAACAATTTCATCAAGATCATGCAGATAATTAACTAAAACTAGAAAAAGTTGTTACTAATACATGTACTTAGCACATATAATTTTAACTTTATAATAAATATGATTTAGTTATAATTTGTGGCAAAGTATATGACTATGTTTATGTAATTTTATTTTAAATGTAAACATAAGAATGAATAAATAATGAATGAATAATCATATAAACAACATACAACAAAAGATAAAACAATGGTGTTGACATAGTTTACCTCAGGACAACATTCATTGAGCGAAAAGTAGGGTCATCCAGTTTGGTTTCTATATTACCTGGAATGTAGTCAGATATTTCAATAGTCAATGAAAATATTCTCATATCAGCAACTGATGAAGAGCATGAAAGGATTTGACACTGCATGCACTTAACATATGATTTATGACTGGCAAGATTTACTGTAAAGGATGCAAAGTACAAAACCAATATATATGTTGTTATTTTATATTATACAATAGACAGACTCAATATTATTTATAATGTCTAACTGCATTAAATCTTTGTTTAGAGTAAAATTTTATTCCAGTTTACACTTGTGACATTATTATACACCTAGATTTGACCACTACCACTCTTAAATTAAGAATCCGAGTCAAAAGTTTACTTTTCTGCTATTGTTCTTCATTAACACACAATGAGCTTTTCCAAATATGTGTGATAGCAGTTTCAAAGATCAACCCATATATATATATAGAAATGTTTTACTTAAATGAAACACCTTTAAAACAAATTATTAGGTGAACATTTTTTTAAAATGTACCTTTAATTGCAACACCATTTCTGCGTACAGACAATAGGGCATTTTCCATACAAGATGGATCTGTTGTTTCTGAGTTGAAGTCCACTTTCTCAAAGTCAATAGGTGCTCCAGCATATCTAAACCAATTGTTAAACAATATACCAACAGTTATAAGATTTTTTATGGTAAGCATTCTAAATAAAAGCAAATGAAAAAATATTTGAAAAACATTCATAAGCCATAAACTATGAACTATGTAAACATTTGATGCTAAATCTTTATATTAACTATGACAACTGATACAAACATTTAAATTTAAATCAGTTTTGTTTTGTAAATTCTGTCAATGGTCTATATTAAATTTTATAATGAAATACTTGATTCAGCAAGACAAATGAACTACTTCAGTCCCTTAGATGAACAAAGATTTCTGCCTTAATATTAAGCTTGTTTTATCCTGATGGTCATAAAATCAGAAGAAATGATTGCAGATAGTATGGAATACAACTGAAAGAGTGCTCTGTATTGTTTTGAACAGTTAATGAATGCTTCATTTCGGCCAGGTGACTGTGCTTTTGACATGATTTTTAGTGAAGTGATTTAGTTCTAGAAATACGAAATATTCAAAAGTACTAGATAAAGAGTATGGCTGCAGAACAATTATACTTCAATGACTGACTGAGAGATGATATAATGAGTGACTGCAAGGCAGAAGATTTGAAAAAGTAATTAGCTAAAATGTCCCAAAATTAAATATGTCAATATTTGACAAATAAAAAACAATTAAAAACAATTCTGCATCTGACACACTTGGCAAAGAATGAAAATATACCAAATGCTTCCAATGAATGTAAAAATGTCTTTTAAAAGGTATTAAATGATTAAACTTGACCCATTTTTCTTAATCAAACAGTCTGAAATAAAAAAAATTCTATTGTACTTTACATAAATAATCAGTGCTAAATCTCATAAACATACCTAAAGACCTCTTGCACATAACCAAGAAGTTCAGGACCCACCCCATCCCCAG
Organism: Sinotaia quadrata; assembly: GCA_028829895.1. Classification (NCBI taxonomy): domain Eukaryota; kingdom Metazoa; phylum Mollusca; class Gastropoda; order Architaenioglossa; family Viviparidae; genus Sinotaia; species Sinotaia quadrata. The sequence continues at coordinate 22,154,868 of CM054178.1, forward strand.
TCATCAAAGTCACAGTATGTCGACCTCCATATTTGGCTCGAGCTTGAACCTTCAAATTTCAATAGAATGTAAAATACAGATCAGCTTTATGATCATCATAATTCTTTTTATATGGTAAAGATATAATAATTAAGGCTTAATTGCAATAAAAACAGGACATCATAAACACTTTTTTGTCACAGTGGATGTAAAAAGGGTGAAGATGTATGACCTGAAATATTCAGTAGAAGTGAACTGTAAACTACTGATACACAACTGGGAATGTGCATTGAAAATGAGAACAAAATGTAAAAGGAAAATACAAAGACTAGGTTGGGAAAGGACTGCTTGCTTCTATTTTTATTTCACTGATGTCATCTTGCATTTTATATTGATTAGATGATGGTGACTAAAGGAAAAGATTACTAACTTCATTTGTGGACTTTTCACATGAAATCTGGTATAGACAACAACAAAGCAATCTTCTGATCATTTTTTTTAAACACAGGAAAAATAATTATATGATCTCCCCAGCAAAAACAACTCAATAATGTTTAAGTGTGCTCATTTTTGCATTCTTTAACCATATTTCCATAAATTACAGATTCAAAAGAACATTTTAACCTTTAGAAAACAGTCTCAATTATATATTAAACAGTCAGGCATGCAAAGGGGCAGCAATAAAGAATACAAACAATAACAGTTTGATGAAAGACAGGAAATTCTAAAATACAGTATTAGTTAAAGGAAATTTTACTCTATAAATTACTTCATATCTCATTTAGCGAGGCATGACTAAGTGAGAGTGAAACATTATTATTTCAAACAAAATTCTGCTACCATTTTATTTTAAATTATACCCTTTCTTCTTTTGTTTGGATTGCTGTTGAAACACTTCTTGAAAGAAAAGAAACTGATGAAATGTTTTTCTGCTTATAGATCTGAAATGAAACAAATATATAGACTATTAATTGTATTTTGCTATTCAGTTATAATTAAACATAAATGATATAATTTAATATCTCTTTAATGAATATATATATATATACTAATTAATAAAAATATCTATTACTTATAGTGCATTAATAATAAAGCAAATGAATAATGTGATAGGGAGCCAGACCCAGTAGAACATTTTGTTCCATGTAGTTAATTATTACTTACATGCTTTTTATAGGAAGAGAAATTTTTAATAACTGTTATTCACTTGGGTTTTATCCAAATGATATGACTCAGTAAGATACCGATCTGTGAACTTCGTGAAGGTTACATGATCATGTTCCCTCCTTTTGCAATAAGCATTCGGATTATTAAATATCAGACTTCAATGTTATTTATAAGATGAAGCTGTATAAAAATAGTTCAGAGAACTCCTGGTTCAGAGTACCATCATTTAACACCAGTATTACTATTAGGATATAAAAGGCTACAGATTTCTATCCTATATCTTTATTCTACTAAACCCATAAACTAAATTTAAGAAGAAGCCTTCTCTGCATGGGTTATTATTCGTACAATTAAAGAATACTATTTAACAAAGTTTATTATTCATTAATAAGTAACTTTCCTTAATGAAGCTTATTTTGTGTCAGAAAACTTTTAAGTACAAATAGGTGAATTTACAGAGAACTAAAACTGTTCATACCCAAGATTGCACAGGAATGATGGACCTTAAGATCATATGGTGATCTTTAATCAAATATTTTGGTGACAAAAATTGTGGGATATATATTTGTGAATTGCATTTTTTTTAAAAACTCCTTTGCCTTAGTAAAGGAATATCAGACTCTGAATATTCTCATGTAAATATATATTTCATTCATTTCAATCTCTGATTTTATCTTATTGTGCCTAATCCCTAGTGTTCTATGACTTAAAATTAAACTTTTCAGGTACCAATAGGATTTGAGGTTACCAATATTTTCTTTAGAAGTTATCAATATGACTTATGAATACGAGTGTCTAAAACTTTAACTGATTCTTTGAACTTTTCTACAAGACAAAAAAAGAAGAAGAAAAGAACCCCACACTACTAATGGGTTTAAACTTTAATGAAGAGCTTAGTCATGCTTTATCTTATTAGCTTTTGGTTGTGTAAAATGCACTAATACTAGAGAACCTAATTACATAAAATATTTAAAAGAAAAGCATCAAACAGTGAGGTGGAAAAATGGTGGAAAATTATTGAAAATAGTAAAAAGTGACATTTCAAGTGACTAAAATGCTTTGTTCAGGAGCTTTGTTTTTACTATAACCAAGAACTTGAAGAAGCATACTGTTTCAGTGTTTGCCTTGTTTTGAATAAGTGGATTACAAAACTAGCCATGTGTTAATAGATCACTTATATAAAGAACATTCAATTTAATTGATTATTTAAAAATTAATAAAAAAAATAAAGTACAAAGTTATATACTAATTACTATAGGCCTACAAGAAACCAACATGTAGATGTTTGTGGTGGGGGTTGCATGCAGACTTGTTTTAATGTAAAACAGTTGTATAAATATTGTTACCGAACACTTGACGAACTTATATTCACAAATATAAGCATACATGCAATGTATTAGTTAAATATATATTCAACTGTGCTTGTTCGTTTGCTACTATTGTTTTTATTTTTATTTTTTTTACTAACACAGTAGGCCTAACGAACAATATTTGATAGTTTTTAACATTTTGATTTTAAATAAATTTGGAATCAGGTCAATACTATTCTGAGATGTGGTATGTAAATTTTGTTAATAATGAATAATCGATATGTTGACTTAAAACACGCAGGAACACCACATATAACAAGGCATTAATAACAGTTTACTAAGTTCTGAAGCAGACGTCTTCCGATAGAAGCCATCTTGTCGACCTTCACACTGGAGTGACCTTTATCTTCCGGTAGTTTAAACTGCAAGATGTAGGAAGCAAGTAAATTATTCATTACGATAATTGATATGCAATTTGTAAGCATCACTATAGAATCGTAGTTCTTTAAAGCAGACTTTCGTGTAGAAAATTTATATGTAATCATAAATCTTATAAAAAGGGTCATTTATATTTTTTCTAAGTCCGTGGTTCAGTACAAACTACAAATGACTGCATGATGAATGGCGTTCTGCTTCATTTAGTTTTACAGATTTTAGACGTTTGTATTTCTAAAATTCTAGACAATGTTTTGCTTAATTAGACACTTTTCAACGCTTGCACTTAAAACTTGTAATGCATCAGCTAACCATTGGTAGAAGCAAAAAATGTTGAATATATAAAGATAATTTTGATATTATTTTATTATTAATCATTAATAAGATTTTAATTGAAATGTAGTAACAGTTATGTATGATTAGCAGTTCTACTTATTTATTTATTTTTTAAATTATATATATATATTATAGTGTAGTTTTGTTCCAAACAAAGAAACCTTTATTGCTCTAATCAGCATAACTACTATTACAGTATTAGTGCTAGGCTCCCCCCCCCCCCCAGGTTAAAACAGTAGGCCTAATGCTTTTCAGTAATTTTCTTTTTATAATTTGATTATCTATTTTTATAAATTACACTTGAGGTCTACATGCAGCACTTTGAATGTAAAAATCAACTATGTGCTGAGAGTGAAACCATCTTTCTCTTGCAGTTGCAATACAGCTAGTGAGCTACTCATCAGCTGAGTACACCCATACTGTCTCTTCTCCCCAAAGTGTGCATAATATAATTAATTACAGTCACAAAGCATCCACATTCTCCCATACCATGTACATACATGTTAGCTTACCATCTGACAGAAACAGGGGATCAACAACCACAAAATGTGCACACATATGCAAACCAAGATAAATGTTCATTCAAATTTATTTCATACAGCCAACATAGAAAAGAAAGGGCATCAGAATGGGAGAGGGTAAATGTTTAATTTTTTTTCTGATAATAAATATTATTTTAATGAAAAGGCAGGTGTAGCAGTAAATAAAGAGGTACATGCACTGATATTACATTATTAGATAAAAATGTCTATTTTAAAAAAGGAAAAAGCCCAAACCACTTTTAAATAAATGCTAAAGACAATCAACACCAACAAAAGTATTCTTTTTGGTTGTTTGTTGGAGGACAATCATATAGATCAAATATTAGTATTTTGTACATATTTCAATGTCAATTCATTTCAGTACCTGCAAAGATTTAATATATAAATCCTTTTACTTCCTTGCACCAAAAGTTTAAATAACCCTGCTAAAAAGGAAGAGCTTTGTAAACTATGTCTCTGCCTTGATAATGGGGTGGGTTTTCCACCTCACATTGTTCTGAGAAAGGTAATTTAGCAGCAATTTTTATTGATGACATGTACTCTTATTTAATAAGAGGGCATTGAATTTGAAGGGAATACAGCAGTTTAAATAAATGCATTTATTTTATGGGATCAGTATCTACTACCAGTAGGTACATATATTAAGTTTGTGACAATGAATGAGTAATATTAACTATAAAAATATATAATTTGTACAGTTATGAACTTTTATGAAAGCATAATAATTTTTTTAATTATTGTTCTTTGAAATTTAATTTTCCACTTTTACTTGCAAAACTAGAAAGTTTAGGTTGGCAAATTCAAATTACATTTGATTTACACTGCAAGATTTTGTGGCACCAAGAGGCAGTATTTTATAGTAATAATGGATATTTATTTTTTTTTTTAATTCTTGGCTGAGCAATAAAACGCTTAGTCATGGTTACTAGGCTCAGTATTATGAGCTAGAGAGTTGGTGATTAAAAAAAAAAAATGACCCAGGCTAAGTTTAAACTCAAGAGCTATCCGTGAGGTAACACCTTTACCTCACTACAACCAACCTACTCTTAGAACCTTCTCACCCTCAGGGCTACTTTTAAGAGTAATCACCTGACCAGAATCCAGGAGCAGATTTGAAGATTTGCCATTTCATTCCCCACCATACATAACCTGACATAAATTTTTTTTTTTTTAATTCTATTTGCCTTTGATTTAGATTTTTAAAAAAACTTGCCGCACAACCCCATCATAATTGTTGAAATTTCATGGTGCCTATTTAAAATTAATTAGTAATATTCTTTAGAAAATAATTGGAAATATTGTTAGTAATGTTACACTTAAATTCCTCTTTTCTTTATTATTATTATTTTTAATTGGAGTTTTTTTAATATTTGTACCATCAGTTAAATATTAAAAATAGTTATGTGCTAAATTGTAAATTTAATCCAGTCAAAATTTGGCAGTTTAATTTTATTTATTAATGTGCTTTTTATCAGTAATTTAGTGTACAGCTTAGCCTTGGTTTTAAAAGTATGCTTATTAAATAAAATTAGTCTTAAAATTTTACAAAATTATATTTTATCTTTAATTACACTTTGAGAAAAAAAGAAATCATGTTGCTATTAAAGTAAGTCAGCTTTCCTGTCATTTTAAGTCTTTAATTTCTTCTTTTCCACTGAAACATCATTTCTTTAGTTTTTATCTGACTCTTTCAGTTTTAATAACCCAGAAGAGTGCTAGTTTTACTCACCACATAATTAAATTCTGAAATGTATACATTTTTACTAAATAAAAAGGACATCGTTTGTTTTGGATTCCCATTCATATAATTATTTACAGCCTTGAGAATAACAAAACTGATACAACAGCAAGAATTTATTTTGAAAATCTTGAAAATATTTCTCTTATGTGCAACTCTGCGGAACCATTTATGTTGCATCTTTCTAGAGTTGGGATGAGAAGAGTTATAATAAATTATTTTGTGTTTACCTTGTTTTTACTGAAGCATAAACCATACAATAAAAAGAATTGAACAGCTGAAGATGTATTATGTCACTGACAAAGAGGTCCAGCTTTATTTGTCTAATATATTTATTTAGGTTTTCATAATGCAATTCTTTTCAAGAACCCTTGTTCAGCATACATTTTATTCTAATTCAAGGCATGTAGTCATATTCAGTTCCCACCCAGTCCATAAAGATATTCATTCATTCTGTTCCATTCAATATTTTGCTTAAGGATAGAAAGCATTTTAATTAACTTTAAGCATACATTTTTAACTTTTGTACATTTTACATTTTATTTGCAAATTCACAGTTGGACTGCTCAGTTTTTATTAACTCAGAATATTATTTCAAAATTTCTGGATTATTTTGTGTGCATATTCAGAATAAGCATTATTAGGGTTGCATCTTAATCTGATTAAGTTCATTTTTATTCTTATATTGATTTATATATTAATTTTTTTCAAATGTATTCATTTGAGTTATTTTACTATAATCTGTACACTAGACTTGTTATTGTGTCAAAAGAGCTAAAGCAAGCTTGTCATTATTACATTCTGTAACTAATTTATACTACTAAATAAAAAATAGTTTACAAATATTTTTTAAAGAAAGATTGCTAGCTCTGACTATTTTAATTTGTTAATTTTGCAGAATTTATTATCTGAACAATAATCCCAATGCACCTCAGCAAGAATAAAGCTTCAGCAGATGATCAAAAGATTACATCGATTCATGAGTATGTGATCACAGCAATCAAGAAATTGCAGTAGCACCAACACATCTCAAGAAGGATAAAACTTAAGCAGATGATCTCAGAATTACATGAAATTATTATAACTACAGTCTGTTTCACAAGTATGTGATCTCTGCAGTCAAGAAACTACAGTAGCCTCAGATCATCTTAAGAAGGGTAAAACCTCAGCAGATGATCTCAGAATCACGTGTAATCATTGTAACTTAGATATGACCCACGAGCATGTGATCTTGGCAATCAAGAAAAGGAATACAAAACAGTGTTTGCTGTTAATTGAACACCCTAGCTTTGAGATCAACAGAGCTGTCAATAATGTCACCCCTCTCATACTTGCCACACAGTTTGGTAGTTAAATTTCTTGATTTTGGTGAAGCTTACATGTATATTAAACCATAATTTCCACATTTATGTTATTATATTACTTTTCTCTGTCTGTCTGTCTATAGCATAGATCTTGTGTTTACAAGATGTACAAGATGCCAGCTAAAAGGGATATCATATTTTGCACATCTATGGTACAAATGAGGCCTTTTTAATCTTTATTGAAAATTTTCTATTTGACAGTTGATTTTTATTATCATTCTACAGCATTTTAAAATCAAATAATTTGTTCTTTTGCCTGCACATATTATGCATTATAATATACATGTACATAAAATTAAAAACATTAAATAAAATGTTATGGTCAGGAAAAAATTATTCAAGCATCTGTAGAAAATTTTTGTCCTTAGTTTTACATTTATAATCTATTTAAAAACATTTGAAAGATACTAGGTGAGTGTGGAAAATCATTGCAGTGATGAAAAACTCACTGATAAATGGAATTGCTGCCTTGTGGTGCATTTCAGTGTTGAAGAGAGCTCACATAAGATATAGTGAGATGCAGTATTTAATTAAGACAGTTTATTTCAGTTATGGTGCAGTGTTTAAGAGAGCTTACTTTAGCTACAGTGCAGTGCAGTGCATACGAGTGCTCATTTCATGTGCAGTGCAGTGTTTTTGAGTGCCTGTTTCACTACAGTGCAATGCATTGTTTAGGAGTGCCTATTTCACTACAGTGCAGTGCATTGTTTAGGAGAGTGCCTATTTCATCTACAGTGCAGTGAGGTGTTGATGAGAACTCATTTCAGTAAAAATGTAATGCAGTGTTTCAGAGAGCTCCCTTCTGCTACACTGCATTGCATTTTAATAAAGAGCTCACTTCTTTTATAGTATATTGCAGTATTTAAGAGAGCTTTCTTCCAGTAAAAGTGCCAAGTGCTGTGCAGTATTTAAGAGAGCTCACTTCAATTATAGTGCAGTGTTTAAGACAGCTCACTTCAATAAAAGTGTAGTGCAGTATTTAACAGAGCTCATTTCAGTTATAGTGCAGTATTTAAGAGAGCTCACTTCAGTTATAGTGCAGTGTTTAGGACAGGTCACTTCAATAAAAGTGTAGTGCAGTATTTAAGAGAGCTCACTTCAATTATAGTGCAGTGTTTAGGACAGATCACTTCAATAAAAGTGCAGTGCAGTATTTAAGAGCGCTCACTTCAGTTATAGTGCAGTATTTAAGAGAGCTCACTTCAGTTATAGTGCAGTATTTAAGAGAGCTCACTTCAGTTATAGTGCAGTATTTAAGAGAGCTCACTTCAGTTATAGTGCAGTACAGTGTTAGGGTAGAGCTCATTTCAGTTATAGAGCAGTACAATATTTAAGAGAGCTCAGTTTAGTAGCAGGGCAGTGTTTAAGAGAGCTGACTTAAGTTATAGTGTAGTGCAGTGTTTAAGACAGCTCACTTCAGTTATAGTGTAGTGCAGTGTTTAAGACAGCTCACTACTATAAAAGTGCGGTTCAATGTTGAGGGCTCATTTCAGTTGAGCTGTGATTATGGCCCTTTGCTCTCACAACAGTAGAACTGGGGGAAAGATTCACTGCATTATTCCACGATGGTGTTATATTAGATTATATCTTGAGCTTGAAGGTGCACATGCATCTCATCTTGATGCTAAAATAACTAATAAAACCTCAGTAAACCTTTATCTGCTATTCCAAATAGTCATTCATTTACAGGAACATAGTGACATCTTGCTGCCTGTACGTTTTTGTCTTCCTCCCCTCCCCCAACTGCTTTTACAACTATATGGAGAATTTAAGAAGCAAGGATTCCTTAAAGAAAAAGGTAGATGATATCTTAACCAGCCTTTTTCAAAGTTGAGTACTACTTAGGCTTATGTGTATTTACTTTCACACAAACGAGCCATTTGTAAAATGTCACTGATTTTATTGGTTCAGTATCTTTTGTTTCTCAGTCTGGAGAGTTAAAGCAGTCCTCAATTTTTATTTTAAAAGCGCTTATCTTACTGTGAAATTGTTCATCTTTGCCAGCTTTTCATTCAGCACGAAGAGGACTTTATGTTACATTTCACAAGCATGCAAGTGCATACTTGCACTCACACACATATTTTAAATATTTAACAAATACAGTTTTTGTCTTTAATAATTTTTTATTGAGAATATTTTTACATTTAAAAATTTTAAGTAATTTTGTTCGAATATATTACTGGCACGATTATTTATTCCATGTATTTTGAATATCTACTAGTAGTTTTGTATTCCTATTCACCTTTTCACTTTATAAAGTATTGTAATCTCATGACTTATTTATAAATAATGTGTCTTGGCAGGTCTTCCATCAGTGGTTAAAGGCCTAATAGAGAAAGGTGCTGATGTTAACATTGCAGACAATGAAGGTCGCACGGCTTTGGCACATGCCTGTGTACGTGGAAATTCCAAGCTGACAAAACTTCTGCTACAAGCTGGCAGTCTTGTTAATGTGGTAAGAAAAAAATGTTTTATTTATATCTTAATTTCAAACATGCACCAAAAATTATTCATGAAATCATTTGAGCATAAGCGTTACACCAGCTGTTGATTTTACAATGTCACTTTCATTAGTTGTTTACTTTAGTGGCTGAGGAAAACTTAAAAAAAAAACTCCTAGAACTATTAATACTTTGAAGTTAGTGGACTAATTGTTCTTCCAGTATTAAAAAAGACAGATATTTCAAGAGGAAATTCAAAATTCATGGTGCAGTGCCAGAGTTTCACTTGGAACTGATTTGAGATTTAATTTGGTCAATATAAATAATTTGTGATAATGATAATATTGCTTTCTGCTGTTATATATTAAAGTTTAGAAAACATTCAGTTATAGATTATGCATCTTACTAATTTCTCATCATGAAATTACAATAATACTACAGACAACTTTGTATTACAAGTTTTACAGCACTCAATGAAATTCAAAGCCTCTTCTTTCTAGAGCAAAGCTTTTTAAACAAAGGACTTTAATTTAAGTAGATGGCTAAGACAATTTGTCAGATATTCATTAAGTCAGAGTACTAGAAGAGTTTATCTGACTTTGGTTTTTCCAGTTTGTTAGTGGTAGTGCAATTGTGTTGTAAATAAATTCTTTTTATTGCTTTATTGCTTTACTTTACTTTACAAGAGTTAGTAACTATATTTCCTAGAATGTTTTTGCACTGATTGTATATCAGTGTTTGCTCAGAACCCAAATGAAATAGTGCAGGTAAACAGAGCTGAAATGGTGATATTTATGCAAATTGTCAAATTGTCATTTTCTTTCCCCTTAAATATAATCATTGCCCATTGATTCTGATATGCCACTTATCATTCCAGTACTATGGCATAGTGAACATTTTTATAATTTAATCACTAATTTTATTTTCCTTTATCATCATTGTACAAGGTGAGTGCTTATGGCGATGAGGCTATTCATGAGGCAGTGACTGGTGGTGATGTTGCCACTTTGTGTCTGTTACTAGACCGGGGGGTTGATGTTGACAGACGAAACTGCATGGGTTATACACCACTGATGTTGGCAGTGTTTTCCTCAAATGCTGCTATTATTAACTGCTTGTTGAAGCACAAAGCCAATATCAACAGGTGCACTTTTTAAAAATTAATTTCTTTAAAATTGAACTGATAAATTTTCATTACTTTAGGATGATTTCATTTTGCAACAGTTGGATCAAATATTGTTAAATGAATAAAATCCATTGTATAGGGCTGTAGGTACAGGGTTTCATTAATAATCCAACTGCCAAATCAGCACAGATTGGGAGCAGATGAAAAACCATAATCAGTTTATCACTGCTAATGAAAACTTGGGGAATAACATCTGAGCAAATTGTTTATTGAATCAGTAAAAGATTGTTTTTTTGCAAACTTTATAATCGCAACTCACTAATAAATTTCAAAGTGTTGCTTTGGTTTTCTAATATCAGTTTCAGTGGCATATTACATTTTTATTTTATTAACAGTTATTCACTGATTGTTTAAATTAGATGGATAAATATTTTTAGGTCTTTTGATTATAAAGAATTTAAGAAAAATAAATATATTTTAGGATCACAGAGGAAGGTGATAATGCACTTCACTTTGCGGTGCAGGTGGCACCTATGGAGATAATAATGATGCTCATTTCTGCTGGCTGCCATTACAACAAACGCAACAAGGTACTGCTTTTAAAAATGTTCTTGTACTTGTTAATCAGTTCTGTCCACCTCCCTTTATAACTGTTGACTGTACTTTTGAAGCTTTGAAAGAATGCAGTTTGGTTAATTTGGTTGTATAAATGCTATTTGCATGAAATCTGATGATTAGTCATTGGTGACCGGAACAGTTACGGAAGTATTAATAAAAGTGAAGTTTGTAAAAGTCTTTTTGTAGAAAGGCTTTTGTAAGAGAGTTTGTTGCAGGAGATTACATAAGAGTTACCAAGAGGAATATGTGCATTTTTTAAAAATGCCATTGTCTCTATTAATCTATATCAGTATCTGCTCAGACTGACAAAAACTTAAAATCAATCCATTTCTTGCTTTTCAAGGTTGGTGAAACACCACTAGCAGCTGCCATCTCAGCTGGAAATGTAAACGTGGTTCGTAATCTGGTTTTGGCTGGCTGTGACATCAATAATCATCGCTATGTTTCACCTCTCACATCTGCGTGTCAGGCTGGCAATTACGACATGGTTCGCTGCCTCCTTTCAGAAGGTTACAATGTCAGCTGTGATGACATGTTCCGACGCACTATCTTCTGGACCATGGAGGAAGAGGAACCAGAGCTGATGGCTTGCGTTCGATATCAGGCTGAAAATCCTCTCCTCTTAAAGCAGATTGCTCGGTTGCAAATTAGGCGCTTGTTGGGCACAAGAGTTGAAGACAGTGTTTGCCAACTGGAAATTCCCCAGTCATTAAAAATTTGGATATCAAGCAACCGTATGTGATATTTCAGGCATAAATTTGCTCATTACAGCATCACATGGATAGGAACTGAAAGAATAACATGATTTGCAAGCAGCAAATACGGGATGTGGTATTGTTCTGAGTTTATATTTTTAGCATTGTCTTTTCCTGGAATTCACGAGGCATTTTTAAGTCATTTGCTTCAATGTTTTCTTCTTGATCAGAAACCATACAACAGCCATGTCCTATTTTGCAAGTGGACAGTGCACATAATGCTTGTCCAACATGGAATGTAGTTTGAAATTGTTTAAGATAGATATGGAAAACAAATTTCCTGCATTAACTTTTTTTTTAAAGACTTTGGACATATTTAAATACCATGTTTCAGTGCCTTTAACATTAAAAAATATCAAAAGAAATTTTTAAGTATAAAGTACATTTCTGTAGCACTTATAAATAGTTTATTTCTTTGCAAATTTTGAAATTTCACTCAGTCATGATAACAATTTATGGGTACCAAACACAATATTTTGTGCTTTCAATGAAATGATGTCTCGAGCCAATTTAAAAAAAAAAATTTATGTAACTTCAATGAATTTGCAACTGGTGTCTAATATTTTTGATTGTTTTATTTGTTGGAGGGGTTTTGTGTTTTTTTTTAGGGGAGAATTTGCCGGGACGGAGAAAGCAAATTTATAGATTTTGATATTATAATCCAAACTTTTGGACTGCTTAAGAAACAAAAAATGCCTCCAGATACTGATGAACATTTGTCACTAAATTTTTCCATGTTTGTGTGGTTTTATTTGAAGATTTTGGGGCTTGTCTATTTATTGGAAACATTCCTGAGAAGTTTTTATCAAAACTGTGTATTTTTTATTATTCTACTTTTTTATGCCAGTGTGTGTGCATGTGTAAGTATGTTTGCATTTCCCCACCATAAATGCTCTCTCCCAGCATGGCTACCATCACTTGACACAAAAGTCAAAACTATATCATGAATGAGTAAAATAGAAAAATAAAATAGCTTACACAAATTCTTTATAGAATAAACAAGTAATTATATGCAAAACAAAAAAGACATTCACTTAAGTTAAACCGGATAATATAAGAGTAACTGCATACAAACGATAGCTAAATGATTGATCACTTGTGGGTCTATTTTATTTTGTGCTATCACTTGATAGAAAGACTAAGTGTAACAGTTTTTTCTGCAAAAAAAAACGTTTTTTGTTTTCTGAATTTTCTCCTCAAAGATGTCTCAGTGTAAGGAGAAATTACATAATTCTTACTCCAAGTTAATTTAAATTGTGAATTTATATCTAAAAGAATCTGACCTTGGCATAGTTGTATATGGCTTAGTTCAAGTGTTTGCTGTGGCTTGCGCCAGGCTTATTTCTTGTCGAAGGTGCAAGTTGTAAATAAGATACTCATCTATTAAAAAAAAAAAGTAAAAGTACAGGAGGCATTTTATCACAAGACTGTTCAAGATGGAATGAGAGTCATTCTGTGCATGGTTGTTATGTTGTTCATATAATGTGTGTATATAAGCATTTGTGTTCAGATGTTATTTTCTAGTTTTTTAAACCCTAAGTTATTGTTTATCTACACACTCTGGAGCTGCAATAGTGAATGTTGAGTTATTCAATGAATAAGTTTGGAATTTGAATTGACAGCAGGAAGTTGTTTGTGAATTTTTAGTCCAACTTGTAGAGTTGTATCTGATGTCTGAGAAGGTGACTGAAAAACCTGACAGGTGTCCATTCCAGCTCATGGTGAAATGTGAGGGACGCCCCAGGTTAATTAAGTCAATAGAAACATTTGAATAATCCGTTCTGTGAGAAATGGATTGCCTGGTTTAGATGGCCAGAACTATGATGCTCTACAATAACCTTTGTTGTGTAGCACCACTTGAGAACAGACTTTTGTGCCATTTGTGCTGCCCAGATGCCAAAGAAATACTCTACAGTAGAGTTGTTAAAATCAGTATACACAGCGCAAACTTTATTCCATTCATACCCTAACATGAGTATTAACTTTGAAGTGATTATTAAGTTGGTATGTTTTTCTTTTCTTAAATTACTGAAAATAATAAAATATTTGGATCTTTCCAAAATAAAAGTTTAAATCTACATCATCATTTGTTTTATAAGTAAAAGAAACAAATATTTTTTTAAAAATGTATTTGTTGTTGTAGGTCTGTTGAAAAAATGTATTCTTTGAAGTCTACTTTAATAAAGTATGCTGTTTTAAATATATACTCTTCGTGACAGATTTGTTTAGACACATTCACCTTCATTCTTAGCAAGCCTTCTTTTCTTCCCTTTTTTTCTTAATGCCAACAATATCTTCCCCAAACCAGGATGAGATGGTACAGGAAATTAACAAATAGTGTTAACATATTTGGTACAATAATCATCTCCCTTTGAATAAAGTTTATCATCCCTACATTGTACTTTATAAATGAAATACAACTTAGCAATAAAAGTACTAACTAAACTATAATTTTTAAAAAGAAATTATTTTCTCTTAGTCTTATTTTAATAGCAACCCACTCAACTTTACTGTTAAACACATTCCACCATATTTTTTATAAACAGATACCACAATAATATCAAATGAGCCTACACTCAGTTATGTGAACATGCTGAAAATTTAAAACAATGTGTTTAAAACTAATAGGATTGTAACCATACCATTATTAGAAGTACATTGTTGTCATTCATTCACAAATTAATAAACACTTAAGGAATACCCAGGCATCTTTGAAACAAAAGCAGCCATATATCAACACTTCAAAATTTCACTAGTTCTAAATTTAATTTTGCAGATTATAAATATAATTTCCTCATATCTCAATATGCAGGTTACAGATAATTATTTTTTCCAGTCTTTCTACAATGATGCAGTAAGTATCTGCCATTTGCTTAATCGCACCATAGCATAGATATGCCTCACTATTTTTTTCTTTGGGGTGTTGGGTGTTGTTACAAGTTTGGCAGCAACAGTTGCATTGGGAATTCCTGTGTGTGGTTCAATAAATTCAACTAATCTGATCTATTACATATTAACTAGCTAATGGAATAACCCATTCAAATGCAGAAACATTGACATGTCAGCAATAATGAATGTATGACACATCCATCACCATAACTTAGCAGCCACGTCTTTAATTAATTACCTATGGATTTATGTACTTATAGGATGACCTAAGTTTGCTCAGTTAAACAAAAACCTCCACACCCACCACACCCACCACACCCAGCACTTTAAAATCAGTTTGGCAATTGCACTCTGTTTTTGAGGACAAGTGTCTCCTGACCAGCTCATTACCATAATTCCTGGTTCAAAATTAGCCAGTTTTAACATTATCCTGATATCAAAATGTCTTTTATCTATCTATCTATCTATCCCTTAGCTTGCCGACTGTTGGGGCACCACTGAATACCTGTCAACCAGTTTTCCCCATTCCATTCTGTTCTCTGATAATCTTACTGTATCACTCAGCTTCAGTCCTGTCCACTCTGAAATGTTATACCCCCATCTTTTCCTCTGTCTTCCTCTCCTTCACCCTCGTTGCACAGTACCTTGCATGATTGTTTTGGCAAGCCCTGTTGATCGTGTGACATGCTCATACCATTTCATTTTGCGTTTTTTTCACAATGGCCAATAGTTCTTCATAGGGCCCAATGGTTTGTCTATTATGTTTCTCACTTCCTCATTCATGACATGATCTGTATACAAAATGCCAAGCAACCTTTGAAAGCATTTCATTTCAGCAGCTTGTAAATTTTTGAGATCGGCTATGAGGGTCCATGACTCAAATGCATAAGAACACCAATACAACCAAGGAGTGCATCAGTCTGATCTTTGAGCTGACCGAGGTGTTTCTGTCTTCAGCCAAAATTGCTGTTTTTGTCAGCACAATCCTGGACTGTATTTCTGGTTTTGATCCCTCGTCTGTCACGATGGCTCCTAAGTACATGAATTTAGTAACTGTTTCCAGTTTCTGATCACCAATCATGTCAGTGCCGATGCCATTGGTGTTGCTGGTCATCAATTTGGTCTTCTCTGCACTGATTTCCATACCAAAAGCAGTAGCTGTCCTGTCCAGTTTTGCTAATGAGCTAACTCCTAATTTCCTGCAAGCCATCGATGTCATCAGCAAAGCTCGTTATTGTTTTGCCTCCAATACTGACAGTTCCTTCATGGCCTATGAGAGCATCTGTCATGATTCTTTCAAGGAAGATGTTGAAGAGAGTAGGTGAAAGCAAGCAGCCTTGTCTGACTCTGGCCGTTGAAGCAGACTGCGCTGGTGGCCTTTCTGTAAAGGCTTTCTATGACTTTGATCAGGTTGGCATTGATGTTGTACAGCTTCATGGTAGACCAAAGCGCCGCATGCCATACCCTGTCAAACGCCTTCTTAAAATCTACAAAAACATGAAAGAGGTTTTGTTGACGCTGGAGGTACTTCTCACACAGAGTAATCTCAGGTTAAAAATCTGTTCACTTGTGCTTCAACCTGGTCTGAAGCCTTCCTGTTCTTCAGCTATGATTTCCTCTGCCTGCAGCTTCAGTCTGTTTAATATGATCCTTAGCATGACTTGGCTTGGGTGGCATATAAGACTGATTGTACGATAGTTCTGACATTGCCTTTTTTCAGGAGAGTTATTATGAATGACTGAACCCACGGTGTTGGCCATTCCCAGCTCTGCCAGATCTTATTGCAGATTGTTAGTAGGGTGCTTATCATGGCTTCTCCCCTTTCTTGGACTTGTTCTGCAGGGATTTTGTCTACTCCCGCTGCCTTCCCTTTTTTCAATGATTTCACTGCAGTGTCTACTTCTGCTTGGAGGATGGGGTAGTTATCAGATTTGGTCACTGTCTGGGTCCCCTGTAGGTCTGTGGGTGGTTGTATAGGTCTGAGCAGTATTCTGTTCATCTCTTAAGAATGTCTTGATCTTCTGTAAGACAATTCCTTCCACTATCTTGAATGATGGAGGAGCGTCCTTGTTCTAAACTGGTCAGGTCTTTCACCAGTTGGTATGCTTTTTTGCTTCATCTTTGTTCATCTTTGTTCGTCCTTGTTCATCTTTATATTATTTTCTATATCTTTACACTGGTCTTCAAATCGATGTCTCCTTTGCCTTTTTCATGCTTTTCTTGGTAACCTGGTTGATTTCTCTGTATTGTTTTGCTCCTTCTATTTCTGACTTCTTCTTTAGCTCTCGACACTGTCACACAGATCATGGATGTTAGATGTAACCCAAGGTTTTTTTGCTCGTCGATGTTTGCCAAGGATCTCATTGGCTGCTTGGGTCAATGCGGTGTTAAATATGCCAATCAATGTGTCTGCATCTGTGTTCTCTGCACTAAGAAGTAACAGTGGTGCAAATTTTCCTCCTGTCTTTGCTTGGAAGGCTTCCGATACCTCTGGGTCTTTTAACTTGTCAAGATTGAACTTGATTCTTGTGGGGCCCTGTTTGTTGACTTTCTTCAGACGTAGTCGGAGGTTCATCATCACTAAGTCATAATCACTTCCAATGTCTGCTCCTGGGAAGCTTCTTGTCTTAGCAATGTTAATACTGGTATGGAAACACCTTTTCACCATGATATAATCAATCTGGTTATGGTGTTCTCCATTTGGGCTATGCCATGTCCATTCTTCTGGATGCTTTGGTGGACCAGACATTCATCACTTTCAGATCATTAGAGCTGGAAAAATGTCTTCAGACAGGCAATTGTATCCCGATACCGATGCAGTTATATCAGTTGCTGTCCCCGGAGAGGTGACCTCGATCCGGAGGTGAACTCAGCAAATTTCAGGAATACGTATACAGTACTGAATCCCGTAGAATATTTGACACCTCTATCCATAACCCAGCATGTCGTGAGGGCACATGATGAAACAGATCATAGTGGCTAACCACTCAATTATATGCAGCTGATAGCGAGTGCCAAAAGATGACCTGGAACTCACGATGACTAACTCCACTAAGTACATATAATTATGACTTTAAATGAGAGGCAACTCTTATATAAGCTCTAGGTGCCTTTCATTCTTTACACAAAAATCATCCAAACTGGTCAAGAAACAAAAAGTAATCTTAAGTAATAAAACAAAATGATGAATCCACATGCAAAATGACATTTTAAAAACAGATATGTGTAGAAAACGAACCACGAATAAAACAAATATACACATGTTCAGCAATAACAGTCAAAAACCTTTTCCTTTTTTAGGAGTTGAGCGGTTAACCGTGGCTGAAATGGGAAAAAAACAAAACACACCCGAGTTTCAGCCCATGCTATTGTGTTGTCTAAGAAAAATAAATGTGCATTTACGCATTAATTTAGTAGTAAAGTTTAATTACTGAACTTGACCAAAAATTTTTTAATTGTTTTCCTTTTCAACCACCCAGATCAAGGGCAATTAAATCAATAAGTGCCGCTTTCTAAATAGCACATTATAACTTAATTTAGTAAATGGTTGAACCACAACGGAGACTGAGAATGAAAAGCGGAAGCTTCAAATACTGGTAAAATCAGTGTTGCGGGTAAGGTCGTCATCAATTATGGGAGTGTTTCGTAGTTTTACTGACTATGCCACTGAATACACCAGTGAACTCTCCGGTCCCTATGGACTCTTTACTAGGTCATGGACACACCAGTGGACTCTTTACTAAAGGCCTTGGAACACATCATTGGACTCTTTACTAAATGTCTTGGAACACACCAGTCATTATTGTGTCATGCACCTAATGAATTCGTCTTCTCGGTGAGACATTCTTTGTATTAATATAATGATACTATAAATTATGAAGCTTAATATTGTTGTATCCAGGCTTTGTGTTACACCAGCAACAACAAAAAAGTCGCACGTTGTGTGTGAGACTAACTTGTACGTGTTAAACAAACAAGGATTACATGATATCTGACACTAGAAAGAGCACACATTTTATTTAGTTTCTTTAGGCACAGCTTAAAGTGGATAAAGGACCTGGAGGCCAGTCTGAAGGGCCAAAACTTTAGCCAGGAGTAAAGCTTGAAGGAAAAAGTAAGCATACATAGAGCTAAAACTAGAAATAGCCTAAAACAAAATGTTTCAACATTCATCGAATAAATTAAAAAGGAAAAAGTGAAAATAAGAAGGCAGTTGTAAATTTTACACATACCCATAAACTTATGTGCATTAAGATTTAGCATATTTTTCAAGATTTAAATAAATCATTACTGACACTTTAGAAATACTTACAGTCCATATTATTAAACATATTATTTTCTTACTACACAAGTATAATCTTCACAATTGTTAAAAAAAAAAAACTACAGAAAATAATAGGCAGTCATAGATGTCAGGGTCACACTGTGCACTAGCTACATTTCAACGCACAAGCAGGGAGAACTCTAGGCTGGTTCAGTCACTGAAACTGACAAGGTCATGGTGTGTAGGAATATCTGTTGACTACAACACACATGCGCAATTTAGTTTTACACTAGCTCGAGAAACTTTCTATGCAAAGTCAACGTCCGTTCACACCTCATTATCAACATTCTTAGCTATAGTTTATCTCTTGAGATTTGAACTGTCCTTAAAGCTATTTCCAGTTTTCCATGCATTGAAGCACCCCACCTTAAAGGATTCAATATGTATGATTAACTGTCCTATATCAATGCTAAGTGTAGGTGAAGCTGTTTACCCCACCAAAAGTGGAGTGGAGATTCATTAAATGGTGACTTCTGTTTGCTTTGGCCTATCTGTGCTGTTGTGCATTTGTATTTGTTTATTTTTAAATTTAAAATTTTGGCCTCTCGTAAACTTGTGTAATATTTTTGTATGGCATATACGTTTTATTCAGTATTAAAATAGGCACTCCGTAACAGTTCAGCTTAAAAGTTGTCAGTGTTGTATTTTCTTATATATGCATAATTATATGTCGAAAAGTCCTCCTAAGACTAAGTATAGTTTCGTTTTGTATTTTCCTATTAGTTTGTGTAAGCAGTTTAGAATTAATGTTGGCCATACTTAATTCAACTCACTCTCTTAGAATCTTGAGGACTTCTAATAAAAAAATATCTCTTGGTACTTCCGTCTGTAAAACCAGTGAAAGATGGAAAAGGCATTACACGTAAACAGAAAGAAAAGAAGGAAGTTTATAGTAATACAGTTATTAGTCTACACAGCACTGTAAACCCCCAATATATATATATTTTTAATAAAGAAAAAAGGTCTGCGATCAAATTCGTAGATACTTTTATACAAGTTCAAATACCAAAATCAAAACAATGGATTTGTACACTACTAATAGTAACAGTTCGTAGTAAGAAAGAAAGTATGTTGGTTTACTAGATATTAAAACTTCGATTCACTAAATAACTTTCAAAGGCTGAAGAGACTCAAAACTGAACCAGTCACAGTTCGTCCACAGAGAGCTGTCAGTATCGGTTCGCCCACAGACAGCCGTCTTCAAATAGATAACTCTTACTTTCAGAAGATTCTCTCCCTTGATTCAACAATGGCAGCACTTTCTTCAGGCCGGCTATTTCAGGTAATTTTTATAGTAAAACTCAGACATATACTTTTGCACTCTTTTTCCAGACATATAAAACAAATGATTTTAATGCACTTTTTTGTGTGTTTGATTTTAGGTAATAAAGCCAAAGGGATCAACATGGAGTGCTGTAATTCGTCAATTCAGTGCATCGTCTTCAAAAATGGCAAAATCGGTACATAAACTTATATAATTCACAATATCACTTTTAGTATAAGAAAGCATTTATTTTTTTTGTAATTTTTGGTGAGATTCTATATAACGAATCATAATGTGTTTAGCTTTTAAAGATAATTTTGTATCAAAAGTGTTAGGTCTGACCTTGAGAAGCGAAAGCCGTGCGAAGGCCATTTACTCGTAAAGATCGAGGTCGTGGGTCGGTCGATTAATTAAAATAAAGAAGAAGAAGAAGAAGAAGAAAACTCTTATCTGAAAGCGATTTTACCAGAACTGTAGAGCATGAAGAATTTAAACTTGATCTTACAGATAGACAGTCTTCCATTCAGTACAAATTTATATTCAATTTTATTTATTTTGTAAAAAATACACGGGATTAAGTAACATACGACTTGATACGTTAATCATAGTATTTAGTACTGAGTGATACGATAGTGTTAGTAGTAAATCAATTATTATGTCATGATATTATGGATTTTTTTTTTAACGTTGGACTTGGAGCAAAGATTGCCACAGTATTTAAAGAATTTGTTACATTTTACATGAGCAAATTTATTTATTTTAATTCTGCTTATTTGAACTGGAGATTAAAGAAAATGAAATACACCCTGTTCTACTTTCCTTCATGATGATAACCTCATGTATTAATGAAGTCAACAAAAAACCAACAAAAATCCTAAGAATTAAGCCTCTTCCTTGCTTCATCTATTAAAAGTATTATTACATTTGGTAAAAATTCTATGCCTGATTTTCCTCTGCACAAACTGACAATGAGGCTCACTTAATGCCTATTCTGACCATTGTATAATCTATGAATAGTAGTAAGTAATGTGTAATTGCCCTATTTCTTTAATGTTTAAGTATTTTTGCTTAATTTTAATTTATTTAAGGTACATTTTCATATATAGAAGTTATATACTTAATAAAAATAGTGTTTCTACTAGTTCTTGAGCTTCTGGACTTGACATAATGAATTTAATCATCAAATGTATTAACAAATACAATGACTGAATGAGTTAATTAAATAGACAATTTTGTATGTAATATGATCTTGATCATCTTCAACCCCACAGACTTTAGTTTGTTAATAATGTTATAGAGCAGAATTTAACACAAATATTGAGAAATTTCATTAACACTTTATTTAACAAACAATACTGCTTTATTAATATA
Organism: Sinotaia quadrata; assembly: GCA_028829895.1. Lineage (NCBI taxonomy): Eukaryota > Metazoa > Mollusca > Gastropoda > Architaenioglossa > Viviparidae > Sinotaia > Sinotaia quadrata. Next base: position 22,176,527 of record CM054178.1, read on the forward strand.
TATCATGGCATCATCTGTACAAAAAATATTATTTGGGTTTGATGACTTTGCTGCTTATATTCTGTTTTAGTTCTGTTCATTATTATCACCTTGTCTGTTGAATTATTTAGATCAGCTTTCATTCACTGAACTGAAGTAGCAACTTCTTTTTCTTAAAAATTAAAAACAAAATTGTTGTTTGGCCTACATAGAGCTCACTGTAACTTTGTTATCCTTATTATTATATTATTCACAAATCAGAGAGATCTACTAAAATCATTATTTTAATTTATCCTGGTAATACTTTGTTTCACTGTTTTCAATGAAATTCTCTAGTACAAACTATAAAACAATTTTATACATACATTTTGTAATGTTCTACTTCTAGTTTTTGCTTCTTCATTTTCTTGTTAGCATATTATTTAAATTTTAATGAGGAAGTTTGTAACTTAGATATTCTAATAAATCATTTTATGATCCTCATAAATACAGACCTATAGTTTTACTCTTTCATTTACAATTTGCATGCTTAAAGTGCATATTTTAGCTATCTTAGGCGTACTTTTTTTCAACCATGTGTTAACAGGGTCTGTATACAAAATGAGATACATATTTTGAAAAAAATCTTAATGCCTTGATTATATAAACATAATTTCTTATAATATTATATTTATAACCTCACAGCTTACATTACGAGATGCATTAAATTCTGCCATGGACGAAGAGATAGAGAGAGATGACCGAGTGTTTTTGCTGGGAGAAGAAGTGGCACAGTATGATGGTGCATACAAGGTAAGGCTGTTTTGTACATAAAAAATAATTCTGTCATTATATGAAATACCCTTTGTGTGACATTTTATACTTCTTAACTGCTACTTTTGGGAATACTGTCTTTTGATTTTTGTTTTTTAATTATCATTTTGTTGATTTTCTGTGGCTTAAAACATCATTTAAGTAGTTTCCTCACTGCTGTTATGAAAAATTAACCTACATTTTTTAAAAAACAGATTTGATGTTGTTCAATCACAAAGTATGTAGCTTTAATAAAAAATATTTCTTGATGTTACTAAAATTAAAATAAAGCTAATTTCTTTATCTTACCTAATTTTGGTTTGTTTGATGAGACTGAAACCATGTATGAAATAAAAAATAATTACACTTTGTAAGCTTTGGTTAATATTTAATTATTACTTTTATTAGCTAGGTTTTAAAAAAAAATAGGTCCCTTGTTTTTAAGTCTGAGAGAACTCACACATACAAAAATCAATTATGATTAAATAGTTATGCATTGTAAAATTGAAATGTTATAATCATTTGATCAACAGTTTATTTAAAACTAATTTACTTAAAGTGCTACAGAACAATTACTTTTCAATATGGTTAATTTAATGTCTTTCTGGAGAGTTACCCCTAAATTTTTGCCATACATACATCTGAAAGTTGTGCTGAATTTCTTTTCTCTTTTTTAATACAGTATGTTCATTATTTCTTTACAAGTACCTATAGATGCATTCTTTCAAAGATGACAGTGATAATTTTCCTGGAACTGTTTGAGCACAAAAACATTTAAACATTATGGAAGAGGGATATTGATTGATAGGTAATAACACTGAACAGTTTACCTATAAATATAATTATAAATGTGGTTTTGCTTGAGATATTGAGTTGCATTGTTTGACCATTGGATAATGCGGCTTGTTTCTTGATTCATGCTATAACAGTCCTAATTGACAGTATACATCTTTATAGAGTTTGTTAAAGTGTTTAGGATGTTTGAGGTGGGTAAGAGCAGTGCTAACTGTAATACATCCACATGTGCACTTTTCCCCTCCACTTAAAGTTAATAAACATGCACTTCTGTACTTTAGATTCATTGTACATTTATCATTTATGCAACAAGTACTTCTTTATGTATATATATATACATACATATAGTTAGTACAAGTTTAATCTCTTTCAAGATCATCATTAAATAATGAAATTACTCACACAATTGATACACAGTATTTATTTAGTAATTGAAACAGTAAATATATTGATTGACAGATTGAGTATAAATTTATCTTTATATTTGAACCGTATATATATATATACAATTTCAAAGACCGACATTTTAATGTCATAATGTTATTTCTTTTTTGTATATTAAATATTATTTTATTTTTTTTGTTTTATTAAATTATATTATGTGTTAACTGTATGTTTTTGGTATTTTTATAAGTTTGTATCTCTCATGAATGCAATTTACATTTATGATTTGAGTGTTGTTTCAAAATTTTGAAATTGTTTATTGTCTTTGGAAGCTTTTTTCTTTTGTGTGAGATGATTGCATCTCTCTGTCTCTCTAAAGTCTCTTTGTATATGTGATTGTGAAAATAAATGTTTTGCAATGATTTTATGTATACAGTTAATCTTAAAGGTAACTTTTTTTGTTCTGAAAAGATATCTAAGGGTCTATGGAAAAAATATGGCGACAAGAGAATCATTGACACACCAATCACAGAGGTTTGAAAATTTGTACTCCTTCTAGTTGTTGTTTTCCTTTAAATTTCATTATAATTAAAATATAAAGGAGGTAGTAAAAGAAATTACCTTTAGCGGTATATACAATTATTACTATAGAACAGTAGTAGTCGGTAGATCCATCCAGCCAGCACTAATAGAGGACATGCTTCAGGTATCACTATGACTATTAAAAATTCATCTGATATTAAACATATAGTATTTTAAGTATTCACATTTTGGACAATACAGTGGAGTTGCATCTATTGTGCATTTAATTTACCAGAGTTAATGTATATATAATTTTGAAAATAAAATTAGTGTGGATTGTCAGTGAACAGTGTGCTGAAAGCTGTGAATCTGTTGTTCCTTCACTTGGTCTCAGTTCCTACTGCAAGCAATTTGCTGTGCTGAGTGTGATTCTAATATTTATGAAAAAAATAGCCACTAATGAAAATCATGTGCTTTAGCTGATGCTCAGCACAGATATCTGTTCCAGTGCTGAAGAAAAAAGTGACTAATGGACTTAGTGAGAGATGATATGTCAGTCCCCAGTGTGATGCATAAACATGGCTGCAACAAATCTAGCCTACTGGTGCAGTACTGTCATTATTATTGTGACTATATACACAATTTACACCTTACTCACAGACCTCAGAATGTAACCCCCACATAAGCTGCGACTCCCCTGTACAGTCTGTAGAATGTGGTGTTGGAGTACCATAGGCTTAAACTATGGTTTATTGTTTGATTTAGAAAAGATTAAAAATAGCCACAATGAATTTATCACATGCTAAAATGTGATAGTGTTTGAAACATATATGATTTTCAAAAATAGACTTAAAAACCATTATTTTTTAACCTGCACTAAATATTTCTTCTCTTAAACGTATGAGGTCTAAATCTTATCTTAACATATTTCTTAATGTCTTCTTTCAATTCACATAATCAGACTTTGATGAAATCTAAATCTTGATGTATTCTAATTAATTTCACTTACTTTGCAACATGAAATTTCAAAATTATTTATACTTTTGAAATTCAAGATAGATCATGTACAAAAGCCATTTTAGTTGAATAGACTTCATTAGGATGGTACTAGTAAGAGTAATAGATAGACTCTGATAATGATTATAAACACAGATTTGTACATTTTCATTGTCCTTATGAAAGTGATGTACAGACAGCTAGATGACTATAATTTCAGAAATGTTTGGCTATTTCTGTACTCTTTGAGCATTGTTGAAGAATGCATTGACCATTTATCATATGCATTTTACTTGTTTTATGCAACCACAATCAGAACTGACTCTTTCCTGTGAGGAAATTAACATTTGAAATTGTATTTAAACATCAAAAATGCCTGTTTATATCTGGAGATTATTGTGAAATACATTGTTTATTGAAGTAAACATTTTGAGAACTTTTCTTAAATAACAGACTAATGATTAATGTTGTGAATTTTTTTCTTGAATTTTTGCAGATGGGTATTGCTGGCATTGCAGTTGGTGCTGCCATGGTAGGTTTTCCTCCTTCCATCTAGATATATTTGTGTGTGTACATGCATATGTGTGTATGTGGGTCATTTTCTGTATGAGTGTACTTTGTTTTACATGAATTACAAAAAAACAAAGTAGATTAAATCTAATAATTTTTCATGATAAAGTCTACAACAGAGCTTAATACTCACATAAAAACAAAAATGATAAAAATATGACTTTGAAAAACATAAAAAGCATGTTTCTGTTGAAAAGCAAAAAAGTATTTCAGACAAGAAATATTTTCTCATTACAATGAATATACTTTCTTTATGAACTTAAATTATTAAATTAATCTGGATACATATTTGTTTAAAACGGTTTATAACTTTGTAACATGGGAACCAGATCCATTTCCCAGTGATAAAGAATATCTGCCATTATAAAAACTCTCTTATTTTTCTCATCTAAACATAAAATGGACTAAGTTACTATGCTGCAAAGATAATATTATCTAATAAATAGTGTCTATTTAAATATGTATTTTTAATACATGATGTTAATCAATTTATTCAAAATATATCATATTATAAGAAATCTCAGCTGTTTTTTTGACTACAACAAATAAATTGAAAAAGCATCAGTATATGAATATTTCGATTGCATCAGTTGTTTAAGTAGCACATGGCATTTATGTGTGACATGTAGATGTTTGGTAACAATAAAAGTTTTGGATCTGATTTATGTGGAAACAATGTGTATCAAAGAAAATGCCTTTTAAAAATATTATTTCTTTTAAAAAAAAATGTGGCATGTAAAAAATTGCTTTAATGTATTATTACTGCCAAGAAAACACTTGATATTGTAAGTTTGTTAGATTATTTATTACAATGAAAATTAAAGAAATTAGTAATTCGTAAGCCTGTCACAAAAAGAGGTACCATTTTCATTTCAAAACAAATTTGTATTACAAATAATTACAAAATAAATAAACACAAATTCATGCAAATATCTATCTCTCATGCTAATTCTGAATATATATAAAGTATAAATTCATATTTCAATTATTTGTTTTTAATACAACATATTTCAAATGGACCCATCCTTTATGGTACACTTGTTAGAGAATGACCCAAGTTTTTAACATTCTCTTGAATATAACACCATCTTGTGTGGCAAGATGCACTATATTAGAGCCTTTTCCTTATATAGCTAATATACTGCAAACAGGTATTATATCCAGTTTACTGAATATACAGCAGCTTGAAAGAGTAAATAAAACAAAGGTTGAAGCTGCAAATTTCAGTTTTAATGTCAAATAAGACAACATAGTTAAAATAACAATTTTATAGCTCAATGTGTGTGCATGCTTAAAAATTTTTGACATCTCTAAATATATCCTTTCATGTTTCACACCAAGTTGTCATTAACTTTTTTCACTTCCAAATGTCATCAGAACTGGTTTTGAAAGGAGAGAAAATAAAATAGTATATGTTATATTTCTGTAGCATTTATTCTCTTACTGTTTCCATCATTATGCCTGCATTCTTTGCTCATTTTTCTTGAATGGTGAATTTATTGGAACTGAACTATGTTCGTATGCATGGTATTAGTTTCTCTGTTCATGGATTCCAGGTGTATTGAAATTGCTTGGAATATAATCCCTATCATTACCAAGTTTTTATATGTATTACAACACACAAAGATATTTAAAAAGTGCAGAGTTACTACTACTTTTTTTAAATTCTAAAATTAAAATATTTTCCAATGTTTATAAAATTATTGGCCTTTGGTATCACTGTGTTTTCATCATGAACTTAAGGAACTTGCTTATTTTGCCTTTTTCTGTGCGATAAATTGATTTTTTTAACATCTTGGTTTTCAGGAATGTAACCTCGACATTACTTTGAAGTATTTTATCAGACTCTTCCACCCTTCCAGTTGCCTAAAAATGAGCCATTAATATTTCATCCTTGTATTTCTATGTGATTATTGTAGTGATGATTTGTTTAAAAGATCTATTTATCATCTTGGGTTTTTGTTTGACATATTTTCATTTGGCGTACAAATATACAGTTATGGCAGAGGTGAATTTATAACAGGTTTGGAAAGGACATCCCAATAGGCAATTGTTTAAAATATATTATTTTAGAGATTTCTCTTTGTTATTTGATTTTTATTTATAATGTTATCATTTTACACTCCCCACCACATTTTAAAATAATAATTTATTAATATAATGGTATTTATGGTATATGTATACATTTATTTTATTTATATGTTTTTATATATATATGTGTACTTACATATTTATTTCGTATTTTATCAGGCAGGTCTTCGACCCATTTGTGAATTCATGACTTTCAACTTTTCGATGCAAGCTATTGATCAGGTCAGAGATTAATATCAATAATTTGTTGTAGAATATTTCTTCTATGGGTGTATGAATTATTTGCACATAGCTGAAATATTCATTTAATCTCTTAAGGTTATTTGAATATTTTCATTTAATTTTCCTCTCAAATTTATTATGCAGTGTGAGAATAGTAAATTACTTTTGTGAAATTTCTTCGCTCATTTTGGAAAAAAATATTAGTGCATTTTTGAAAAAATATCCAAATTTGAAGCATTGTTACAGATTAATATTTAATTTATTTTCATCTCATAAAAGTAACTAGCTTATATAATCACATGCATTGTACCCTAGAGTATGGTTGGCACCAATAATTATGAATTGTTTAATCTGCTGTATACCTGCCAGGCAAAATTCTGGTGAGATGGATACATACTTGAATTATTTGTCTAAATTGAGGTTATAAATGTTTGTAATATATCCTTGTGAACATATTTTTAATTATAAGTGCAGAGTTACTACATTTTTTTAAATTCTAAAAATAAAATATTTTCAGTGTTTACACAATTATTGTCCATTGATATCACTGTGTATCATCTTAACCTTTTCTATATGTTTATATTTATTAGGGCTGTGGATTTTAATAATTAATTAATTCACTAAATCTTTTTTTTATCAGAAGTATGTTGTTTTTTTCCAGATAATCAATTCTGCTGCTAAAACATTCTACATGTCAGCTGGAACAGTGAGTATTACTTACATCAAATGTTTAATGAGAAATGTGTAGTAGGGAATTCTACTTGTCCTCTGGGAGAGTAAGCCTTATTTTTTAATGAGATGTGTATAAAGAAAAAATTACAGATTTCAGTATTCTGCTTGTGTGCTGGGGCTATGAGCATTATTTTTAATGAGGAATATATAGTTTAAAAAATACAAATTTCCTTAAAAAAGATATATTTATATTAAAGAATTTTATATTAAGTAATTCTATATAGCAAAAATAACTGTTACATTTTGTTGCCCCATAAACTGGCATGTGATTGTATCATTGGTGTAATTACTGCCCCTGCAACCCCACAATATTTGGGCATCTTTCAACAGAAGGGGCCCAATATTTGTTCCTTCCAAAAATAAAATGTACATGAAATTTGAAAAATATACACATGTGCAAGTATAGTTCTCTATGGGCACAAGGTGGCCTAGACAAGCTGATTCTCTCTGGAGAAGAGAAAGAGAATGTGTGCGTGCATTTAGAAAATAGCAGGTTGGGAGACATTTTAGAATTTTTGCAATGGTGGGCAGAGAGCATTGAAAGTTATGCCACTGGATTGTATATTAATGTTTAAAATGCTATTATTGCATTGTCATTAGTTTAGTAAAATAAAGTTATTTTTTATAGATAATGGGTCTAATCAAACATACTATATTTAAAAAAATATTTATATAATTAATGGTTCTTTTATAATGTATTTTATACAAAATGATTTTGTCATATTTGTGGTGTAGTGCATTTAATTATATTCAGATTCTTCACTTAAAATTTTTGTAAACTTAAATTTTAGGCAAAATGTTTGTTTAAATTTTATATCAAACATTAAGAATCTGAAAACAAGATTTATAGTACAACACATGCAACTTCAGATAGATTTTGCTAATAAATAAATGTAAATATCTCTTTGGGGAAGGAATTGGCAAGAAATACTTTGTCATATTCCAGCTAGAATTGAATCAGAGATTAACTTGATCTGATTTTTGCATGAAGAAAAGTACACTGAATAAGGTAAAATAGTTAAAATTTATTTAATTTAATAATGTCAACAAAAAAAAATCATATTGAGATTTATAGGAGGTAAGTAATTCTTGGAGAGAATGACATTGTCCATTGAATTAAGGCAGATATCAGTGTCATTGTGGTATGGTTGCAGGTGCCTGTGCCCATTGTATTTCGCGGTCCCAACGGTGCCTCAGCAGGTGTTGCAGCTCAGCACTCACAGTGTTTCGGTGCATGGTATAGCCATTGTCCTGGTCTGAAGGTTATTTCCCCTTACTCCGCAGAGGATTGCCGAGGTCTTCTGAAATCTGCAATAAGAGATCCCAATCCTGGTTAGTTTTCATTTAATATTCTGTCTTGTAAATGCAAGGGTAAAGTTGTGTTTAGCTGTGTTGGCTGAAACCTTAGATGAACAAGAGAAAAAGATCTTGTTGGGTCATAGGATGGATCTCAAGCAAGGATCAGTACAGTGTATAGCCACAACCATTTTCTGTAATTCTTTGTTGTTCCTAAGTCAAAATCTACTTTTGCTTATTACCACCCACACTCATATGCAGGGCTGGTCAACACTTTATTTTTGTACTTTAACCTCACATGATTTGGATAGACATTTACTATTGGCTATGACATTTTCACCTCATTACGACTATCTTAGGAGAATAGAATAATTTTTAAACTATAAGACAGTCACATAAGACATGTCAGGGATGTTTTGTAAGACGTTTGTTTGCCCATGTATCATATAACAGTCTTGTAAGACAAATGTTTTACTGTGTGTGGAGGCCTTTAGTCAATACATTGAGATATGCCTCATGATTGATAAGTCAGTACATTGAGACATGCCTCATGAATGTTAAACTGCTACTGTGAGGCATGCCTTGTGATTGTTAAGTCGCTACAGTGAAACATGCCTCATGATTGTTAAGTCACTACAGTGTGACATGCCTCAAGATTGATAAGTCAATAGGGTGAAACATGACTCTTAATTCTTAAGGCAATCTTTAATACTAATTTGTCATTGTTGGTGCTGCGAATGTAGAATATCCATCAGGTTTGTATTATAACCATCAGTTGCTATGGAAACCAAGGAAAACAACCACCATGTTGGATTTTCTTAAAAACAATCTCATGAGTTTTCAAGTTCACAATTTCTTGTTTTTCTTCACTTAAATATACATATAGACTATATCTACAGTGTGACAGAAGGTTTTCTTTTTATCAATTAAATATGTTTTTAATTATCTTTTTTTAAATGCAAAATGACATAATTTCCCAACTTTCATGGCAAAGAGAATAAAAACTAATTAATATATCTAGATTTCCTTTTGTCACACTGTACATAACACTATCATGAATAAATCTGCAAAGTTTCATTCAGATATGAATGAAAGGTTTTGAAAAATATTGTTAATTCAATACTGAGACATGCCTCAGAATTAAATCACTACAGTAGGATATGTCACATGATGACATTTTCACCATATTGACTTAACAAAGTTCCTTCTGAGTATGGATGTTAACACAATATAAAAATTATTGACATTTCTCCATTGTATTATAGTTTGGCAGTAAAGGGATTAATTCACTTAGCTTAATGTCATTCCAGTGTGTTCGAATTTATTACTGGTTTGAATTATAGTTTGGCAGAAAGGGATTAATTCACTTAGCTTAATGTTTTCCCAGTGTGTTTGAATTTATTACTGGTTTGAATTATAATCCAGTGAGTTATTACTCCTTTCCTAGTACCATTTCTCTTCAGATTAATAGAAACAATGCTGATTTAAAAATTAAAAAGTTTATTGAAACAAAGCATTATTGAAATATTTTGTAATGACTGCTAACTTTCTTTTGAAATTTATTTTAATTTTGTGATCTAGTTGTGTTTCTGGAAAATGAACTGATGTATGGTCATACGTTTGAGTTGTCGGATGAAGCACTTTCTAAAGACTTTCTGCTACCAATTGGCAAAGCCAAAATTGAGAGAGAAGGTAAGTTTATAACAGGTATTCAAATGATTAACTGCTTAAAGTTTAATTTGCTAGGAAGCAAGTCCTCCACCAGTAAACTGAATGCATTACATATTTGGATTACAATGAACCCTCACTATAACGCGATAATTGGGGTCCATAAAATCGGATCACATTAATAGCGGTGTCGCATTAATGTGGGGTTTTGCAATATTTTACATGTACTTTTTTCCGAGAACATATACTTGTATTCGTGTCTAATGTAAAAAAACGGGTTATTATCGGACGAATATTAAATGGAGTGCATTATTAAGATATATTCAAAATAATGGATGGATAATATATTTATAGGTTATTACATGCACTTTATCTGATTGCATCTAACAACACCGCCAAACCCAGCCAACATGTTGGCAGCTTTCGTTCTTTGATGTTTATTAAATTGTGAGAATCTTTTATCAACCACCGCTTTGTCTGCTGCTTGGCTATGTATGCAGTTAAAGAAGAAGCACAATCTTGGCTATTGTTTGTGCAATGATTTTATACAGAATTAATTGAATATAATCACAAAGATGGCTTTACTCATGGATCAGTAATAAATAACATTTCCGATAATGTTTATTTTGGCATAACACTTCAAGAACCTGGTGAAATTGTTAAATTTTAGATCTTTTTATATTAAAAGTCATACACAAACTCTCCCCCATAATGATAATAAACATTTTACACACTATTTCTTGTACTTAAAAAATATTTTTTCCTGGTATGAGAAAAATACATGTACACGAATTTCATATTTCAGGAACCATGCCATGATCATATTACATGTACATTGAAATTCATATGTGATATCATCCCCAAAATGAAGTTAAATATTTTTAATACTCTTTTTCACATACTTTGAAGGGAAAAAATTTCCTTTTGCGAATGAATATACAAAATTTCAGGAGCCATGCCACGACTGCATTATATCCAAATTTACGTTATCGCAGGGTTCCATTGTAGTTTGTATTAGGCTAGTTGTTTTGTTAGTAATATATTTCATCTTCTTTTGTGGAGAAAATGTAAATTGCCATTTATCCTTATAATTACTCTGAATGCGAATCATTGATGTTTAGATATAATACAATTGAAAAAAATGGGATTAATTTTACTGCAGTTTATTTGTAGTAGTAATAATTTGGTGGTAAAACGAATTTGAATCCTTCAAAGATTGGAACTAAAATGGATTGTGGTAGAAAGGTTTGGGCTAAAAAAAAAATAGTTGATTATTTGTTGTGATGTTTTTCTGCACTTACAGAATCAAATCCTACTACTGTTTATCATCACTCTCTTCATTATTATTTCAGTCAGAATTTTGATGAGGAGAGTAAGTAAAATAACTAACATTTGGTGAAATAAATTGAAACAATATAGCATTAAGAAGCAATATATTATGATAAGATCTTTAAACACTGAGGGTCTCTGGAACATTGAGCTTTGAGACTGAATTAGGACAGAAAGGATAAGAGGGTCTCTGGAACATTAAGGTTTGAGACTGAATTAGGACAGAGGGTATAAACGGTATGCCAACCATGTTGGCTGCAAGCAAATATTTGCAAAGTCAAGGGATTGTAAATAAAAGGCCATGGGAATATTGGTGAATAGTGAATGAAAACATATTAATTCTTTTTCTGCATTCTCTTGATCCTTCGGTGCCTTACAGACTTTTTGAACTATTTATCACCTTGTGCCTACAGGTAAACATGGGACTGGTTGTACTGTACTATTTGTTATCCTCTGCCCTCAGGTAAAAGTGTGACTGGTTGTACTGTATTCTTTGTTATCCACTGCCCTCATGTAAATGTGTGACTTAGTTGACTCAACTCTTTGTTATCCTCTGCCCTCAGGTAAATGTGTGACTTTAAGTTGACTTAAGTCTTATTATTCTGTGTCTACAGGTAAACATGTGACTTTGGTTGCACACTCAATAGGTGTGCTAAAGAGCTTGGAAGCTGCAAAGGAGCTTGCTGGACAAGGGGTTGAATGTGAGGTACAGCACCCCATTCTTTTAATTTGTTTATTTTATGCTTTTACATCTTCCCACCCTCCCAAGACTAGAATAAATGAAAATGATTTTCAATTTCCCCCACTCCCCTCCAATAAAATACCAATAAAAAGAAGAAAATTGGCATTTTGAAGACTTCAAGATGTAGAATTTTGCTGTGTTAATTTCTTGACAGGTTGTGCAAAATTTAAAACATGAATATTTTTATGTATGCTAAAAAATGTCTCAATAGCCTAAGAGATTTTGTAAGATCATTTAAAACATTAGTAAGCTTACATCTTTTGAAAGATCTTTTACACTTAGGAAGATTCTATAAATTTGATGCTAGTAGAGAGAAGACATCACTTGACCTTCACCTTAGCTCATGTTAAAATGCTTCCAACATCATTATGGTCTAGCACTCTAGCTGCTTACTAAACTGAGTCATTTACTAAGATACACTTGACCTTTGCCCCAGTTAGCTCATTTTAAAAGCATTGTGATCTAGCTGATTGCTAACAGAAGTGAATCTTTTGTTATTCTTTGCCATACATTAATATGACAATCTTGAAACCCAAAAGATCTTGTTCACAGGTGATAAATCTCCGTACTCTGAGACCTTTGGATGAAGAGACTATCATCAAATCCTTAATGAAGACTAACCATGTGGTTACTGTGGAGGGAGGCTGGCCACAGTGTGGTATTGGTTCAGAGATTTGTGCCCGCATTATGGAAAGTAAGTGGTTTGATTTTGTTAGTTACAAGAAATCATAGCTGGAGAGGTGTCTATTTTGTGGAACAACCAAAGGGGTGGGGTAGGGGAGTGTGTTTATAACTATTATCTTAGGAACTGCTTTCATTACACATTAATTATTGCTTGTAATAAAATGCATAATGGAAAAAAACCAATAAAGCAATACTTACATATTCATTTTACACCTTTAAACTGCTGCATGTATATAATCAGATTCAAGAATGGAAGTTGAGAAATACATATAAATTGATAAATTGTTGATTAGCCAATGGGAATGGCTTCCCTTACACACTATTTTTCAAAGTAATTGATTTTAGAAATTTTACACCTGGTCTTATAATCCATAGGCAGCTAACATAAAAAAATATTACAAATTGTAATCTACCAAGTAAGAAATTAAAATTCTTTCTTTTTCATTCTAATTATTGTAATAAAATTTGTGCCTTTATTCTAAAAAAAATATTTCTTCTTGTCATAGGTGCAGGATTCAACTACCTAGATGCACCTGTTTACCGTGTAACTGGAGCTGATGTTCCCACACCCTACGCTAAATCACTGGAAGATAATGCTTTCCCACAACCTTTCAATATTATCAGATCTGTGAAAAAATCTCTAAACATTCAGTAGAATACTCTGAATTACTTGTCTTACTTAAATCCTGATTGGAGTGCTTTGGGGAGGCCAGAAGGACATGTAGATTGACTGAGAAGTAAAGTCAGCTCATTTAGCCCAGATGTTTCTCAGTCAGTGTCTTAACTGACAGTGCACATCTAAACAGTTCAAGGAAACAATATGGTTCATATAATACACTGTGTATTTAGCTATTTAAAGTGATTATTGTTTTTTTAAGGTAGGATTAATTGAATTTGAAAAATTGTCTGGGGAAATAATTATAAAGGGGACTGTTCTCTTTATTTAGAGAAACACTCTGTATTAAGTTCCAAAACCTTACATTTTAGGGGATGTTTTAGATTTTAAGAAAGGGTAAGTGAAATTTTGAATATTATTTGGAGGAAAGCAAGAATAATTATTTGCGAAAGATACTACTTTTTATATATTTAGATGTTGATTTTCTTTGTTAGGTTTCAAAACCTTAAAACACATTCTAGGTTGGGTAAGCACACTTTTTGTAGAAATTTTCTCCACTTTTGCATTCAGTTAATTTTTTGCTGTTTTGTGACATTAGTGGTTGGTTGAAGACAAGCTAGATGTAGCAAATGTGTATGTTTATTATTATTACTACTACTGTTATTATTATTTTTCAATCCCATTTCACTGATCCAATCCCACAGATATTAGCATATTTTGTCCTGTTTTTGTGTGGGGAAGGTATCTTTCATTTTGTTTATGTGTAAATGTATCTTAAAATGTTCTTTATATATCATAAACATAATATGTCCAGAAATAGTCTCTCTTTTTATTACCACATTTGAATATGTGAGGTAGATCATCATGGATGTTGATCTGGGATGGTTGGAGTTATACTTTATTATTTGGCACAGAAGACAGGAAGTATATATGCAGTAACTTCACATGTTTTGGTCCTGATATTTGTACAGATTTTATCAACTTTCTTATATTAAAGATTATTTGTGTATGTATTATATGTGTGGTTTGCTGGATATTCTGCAAATAAGATTTTCTTGGAGGGGAGAACACTCAAATCATTTCACCTTCCATACTAATTTGGCCCTCAACTGTTACACCTTTGAAAATTCTCCACCTCATTGTTTCAGGCAGGTACATAGTGGGGAACTAAAATGTGTTGTTTTGATAAAATAAGAGAGAAAAGAGCAGCATAGTTATAGGCATTAAGTGTAACTACTCACAGACCCAAAATGTACATGTTGTCTTGCTTGTTCATTAGTGGTTCTGTGTGTTTAAGATGACAGCAATTATTAATTTAAATTGTACTTGGTATCTAACAAATATATGTTCTGAAATCTACCAGATTTTTGTGGTTAATATTATTCTTTTTTGGTCATTGATTTGGAAAAAAAATATTTGTGTATGTAACCTTTATTCAGTTTTTATTTTATAAAAAAAAAAAAGATTTTAATTAACATGAAATAATTTTATGTGAAAATTATGAATTGTAGTTTCATTTGAACATAGTGTGATTGGCATATTTTTTAACTATCCCCCTCCCCCCCAAAAAATAGTGTAAATCTTGAAAACTTTGCAAACTGTTATTACTTTTTCTTTTTTCCTTAATATATTTTAAAAATAAAATTTGCTTTCATAAACACAAAATGCATGCACAGTAGCCTGAGGTTTGAAGACTGGATTGACAACAAAATTTACATACAGTAATGTAATTATTAACATTACTGATATATCTAAACAATGTATAAACTCATCAGGGAAAACTAACCCACAGTGTAACAGCAAAAAACCCCACCTAAATAAAATAAATCAAATAAAAATTCAAATTAAAAGTTACCTAAAGAGAAGTAAATTAAAAATTAACTAAACATATATTAAAAGGAAAACTAAACACTTTTTTCTTTTACAAAAGGAAAATATCAAGAGAAAACCTTGGGGAAAAAGAAAAAAAATCTTAAAGTAAACAATCATAACAAAAATATGATACTGGTCATGGTATATACACATGCAACAAGGGCACATATACTTTACAAAACATAAAGGATGTCATGGGTATATATATATGTAATGTCATGTACAGAAAAACTGAATGGAATATCTGAAATAATATGAGAAGATAAAATCAGATAAGGCATGGATTCTGAAATGAAATCATGCTAGATTTAAAATTGGGAGTGACTTCATGCATATACAAATACAGGTGAGCGCATATAGTTATAAGATCATGGAATAGAATTTTGTAGAAGTAAAAACTACATACCAGACATCCTAGGATGTAAAAACTGGATGGGATTTCTGGGGTGGAGGGTTATGAAATACATGATTTGAAATGTCATCACATCACAAAAGCAGAAACATACATTCCCACATACAGGAATCAGGCACTTAGACCACCTCATTGACATGCAGGTGAGCAGACTTTTGTGCCAACTTCTGCAGAGTTTATGTGTATTTTTTCGAAGGACAAGCTGTGTACTTCTGTGTTTAGGAACTGCTATAAAAAATATAGTCCCACTATGGCTTTTGTGTGTGGGTACTTTATTATGAGTTACAATATTCCTTTTTGCAGAACTTAACATCACCCATAAACAGACTATCAGCTCTCATGCACTTGTTAGCACAGTGTGTGACATAAAATTATGCAGCTTCACAGTATAATATGTATGTTATCTGAAGTTGGCTAAGATAAAGCTGTACACAGTACCTGTGTTTTATTAAAGCCTTATATACCATGATTTATTAGATTGACTACTATTCCACTCAGACTGCTGTTTGCCTCCCTTCAGTCGAAAAAACCAGCTGCCAGGGAAGATGGTTTATAAAAGGCAACAACTAATTAAACAAAAGCCTTTTATTACTATATGTCCTCAATTGTAGCTTATGATTTTAGTGGTTTAATTTGGCAATTCATAATGGCATGCTTATGAAATATAGTCACACATTCATTCATATTAAACAACAACCATCTGCCATTGAAACGGTAGAATTAAAAAGAAAAATGAGTCACTTGAAGATGGCAAAGATGTTCTGTCTTTAAAAGCATGTTTCTCTCTACAGTGGCATAGATTGATTTTCATTATAATTTAGAAAAAGTGAAACAAATTTGTGGATTATAATTTATATACAAACTCCCATGCAGTATGAAAAAAGGGAAATTCTCACCACAGTTAGTAATAATAATAAAATTTTCAATTTGTGCACTTAAAAGACACAGTATTGATTTAAACAGAGACAGTGATAAAATACCTTCAAATGGTTGGTGCTTGTTGCTGTCAGTAGTGTCCAGTTTAAGGGATACAGGATCTTCAATTTATACTGAGGTTTGCGTGGGTGGGTGATGAGAAAGAGGTAAAACTGGGTAATACCTAATCATGAAAATAAACCAGATGCTTTTAACATGTACATATTATTTTCAGCTTATACAGACCTTGTGCTGTTTTGTTTTTACTATATCATTTATAGAGCTGTTTTGTTCTCACTAGATCATTGGCTTTTGTTTTCACTATATCATTGTGCTGTTTTGTTTTCACTAGATCATTGAGCTGTTTTGTTTTTTACTAGATCTTTGGACTGTTTTGTTTTCACTAGATCATTGTGTTGTTTTGTTTTCACTAGATCATTGGACCGCACAAAATTCACAAACTTAAGTTTAAATTGTTCTTCCAGTCCCTTATTTACTAGATTTAGCTCTATAGGCCTTCTTCCTGTTCACAAAGCTGTAAAGTTTTGGGCCACAATGAA
Source organism: Sinotaia quadrata (assembly GCA_028829895.1). NCBI lineage: Eukaryota > Metazoa > Mollusca > Gastropoda > Architaenioglossa > Viviparidae > Sinotaia > Sinotaia quadrata. The sequence goes on from CM054178.1 coordinate 22,193,704, forward strand.
ATTTTCAATGAATGAAAAGGTCATTGCAGCAGCAGAGAGCTTTTATGAAGAGTTCAAAGAAAAGTCTTTATAAGGAGGGAATAAATAAGCAACAAACATTAAAAACAGACAAACCCCAGAAAAAACCTAAATGAAAAAAACAACACTGACCTATAATATTCACAACAATGACCTATATTCATAAAGTTAGTTTATTAGCAAACATTAACAGTAAGTCAACGTGATACTTTTCATTTAAGAAAATAATACAATAGCACAACTTCACATTTCTGTTTCACTCACATACCACAGTTAAACTGAGGATAAGATAATACAATACTTGTAATTTCCCATCTTTTTACATTGCATGTAAAGACGCAATTGTCTATAAATGTTGCTTAAAATAATGCCCTCTCAACAAAGGGGCATGTGAGTGAAAGAGAGTTATCAGTCTTTGTCATTCGTTTCCCCTTTTATTTTGCCCCACCACTCTGGCAGAATTTTCTTGAGACGATTTATTAAGGTCACAAACACTGCAAGGTATTGTTATATTACTAGAAATGGATGTTCCAAAATATGGGCCTCTCAAAGTGAATGAGAAGCAATCTCATATTTAATATTTAATCATGCAGATGTAAATTTGCACAAAAGCCATAATCATACCTCATATATATTTATAAATATGTTTAAAAAGTCCATGCTGAGTATGTTCCTTGAATAGTATTTATGCTGTTTATATTCACATTTTAAAAAAAATCAGTAATAAGTAAGATATAAGAGAAAAGGAAATAAAATATAAAATGTGAGATGGACATTCTCATCAAAATAATTTACAAAGTGGAAAAACTAAAATTGCACAGAAATTATTACTTTTTCAAGTGTTTTTTTTTTTTTTTTGTAATCTGTACCACACAACAATTTAACAGTTTCATGCAATATTTTCAAGATATTCATCACTGCTGACCACCATGAATTTTATCTTTCTTAACTATAAATCTTTGTTGACTACAAGTCTTGATTTAAGACAGAGCAAAGTATATTCAGAATATAAATATTGAGAAAATTACTTAATGGCAAACATCAACAATTCAAAAATACTTATCTCACTCCACAAACATTCCTTAACCTCTTACGTTTCAAAGCTAATGCAGAAATGAACAAAAAAATGTAAAATTATCACTTTTTGTATTACCTTTTAAAGAAAAAATATACCATTGGGATTGATATATTACATAGATGAAATATTTCCATTTTGAGCATCTGATCAAAGATGTTTTAAAGCATATTTCACTTTTTACTACCGTGGGTAATTGAGTGTATCTGTTCACATCGACTTTATTGATACGTGGCTAGTTAAAATTTTAAAGCACACTTCAGACTGATCATATATATATTTCAGTTAAACTATTATTTTAAATTCTAAGTAGCTACTGACCTTGCTCCATATAAAATTTATTTTACTGTCTTATAATTAGATACAGCAATTAAAACTGCTTTTTAATAATTTATCTCTCTCTTCAGACAAATGACAGGAGTAAAGACAACAATCAAACAAAAATGCCTGCATTCTAATACCCACTTTTATTTTATAAAATGGAAGTTATTATAAAGTAAAAAAAGGAATATTTGGCAGACTAATATTACAATATAAAACAGGCCAGTTTATTATGGTAAGACCTGAATTTTGTCTTATTTATTTGGCAGTTATGTGGAGATTTAAAAACAGTAAATGGCTGATTTAAATATAGATGTCATTCTTGACAGCCGAAATTATTATTAATGAAAATCATTGGTATGCCATTCATATTTGTGCTGCCAACGGTGGAGTGAGTAATTTAGAACTAAAAAAAGTCTGACCTTCGAGGAACAACAATTTCCAGTTTCCAGATTTGAGTATAAAGTTAATGGATTAAAAAACATTATGGGCAAAATATGCGAGTTAATTTACAATTACAAGTGAGCATTTTATACAAATATATACACACACACATATATATACATGAAACTTTAAACTCAAACAAATAAGACAAACACCTGAATTGATATAGAAAATATTTTTGTACAAAAGTGAAAACCATTGCCATAGGTTAAAAATATGACTATAATCCGTAGTTGTGGATGTAAATAAACATAGAAAGTGTTCAATTCAGATATGAAGAAAGTCTTGGATACATTAAAAGAGCAACTCACCAAAACAAAAGTATTTATTTATTACTTTAGATGACACTTTCAAATGTACGTAATTTCTATTAAACAATGCTACTAACCATGTATGATAATAATGACAGCAGTAGATTTGAGAAGACACTAAATGTGGTGGAGTAAATTTGCTTAAACCTACTTGTAGACATAGTTGTTATATAAATTGTTAAACTGTCGAAGTGATCCGACCTTAGGCACCCCTTATGATGGCATTTTTTGTGTCAGAGTTGGAGTAAACATTTTGAGTTGAGAATATGCTAGAAATTGCTGTTGCAATCCAAACCAGTTCCAAATGCATGAGTAGGTTTTATTATCCAATGGTAATGATTTACAGGAATGAGACCAGCCAATGGGCTGACATCAAAAGTTTACTTGCTGTAGAGTATTCTATTGTCTAATCACTTTGAATTTAGAGAGGTAAGAAGTCCGGTCATAAAAGGTGGCCGTTAGCTTAATGGTGAGTTAACTGACTGATTGAGAGAAAATGGGCTTAGAAATATTTCGTGCATGTTGCTATTGATATGTTATACTTGTGTTTTACTTAGAGATGTATTGTGTGAGTAAACTATTATTTCTATAAGTTTTTGAACTAAGATGCTTGTATATATAATATGCTAAACACTTGATATTGTTTCTTGTGAATGCACTCATAAAATTTATATGCTGTACTATTATGCTGTGTGTGTGTATTGGGCTAATAAATACTGTTGCAGGAAACTGTAAGTTGAGGCTTGAATGTAAGAATGGAGTTAAAGATGAATGAACTGGAAACTTAGTGTTTGTTCCCTGATTATATTTTATAGGGAATAAGCAGCCTTTCCTTGTTTTACCTGAATCTCCTGGTTTACTGATTATAAACCGCTATGACTGCAGCAGACATGAGAAGTATCTACCACAGTGTAGTAGTGAAAGGAATACACTACACTCCATTCATGTATGGTGGCAAAGTAGGCTGACTATATCAAGCAAAACATTTCTGGTACAAGGAAGTTATTGGAAATTGCTACAATTGTTGTTCTGAGGGAGCTAATATTGTGGAGTACCAGATGGCCTCGAGAGTATAGTGGCTAGTCAAGTGTCCTACAACGTGTGAAAGGAAAAGTGTGGAATTTGTAGTAAAAAGGTGAACAATAAACTTGTTACTGTTATGAAAAGCACGTGAAAAAGACTATTACGGCTTCACCTAGACAAGGTTATGTAGAAACTATTATTGCTTCTCTCTAATAACTCCATTTCTATTCTCTGATAAGAACTATCCTGAGATTTGTATTGACACTAATCTGTTAAATTGTGTTTTAGGATATAAGTATTAAAATTTTTTAAACATGGTTTCATGGAAATATTGATGTTAAGTAATCTTTTTTATTGTATTTGTTGTATGTATATTTGATTGTTGATTTAATAAATTTATTGACCTTCTTACACACATTAATAACCTTATGATGGAAAAGAAAGTGGGTGGATGGGGGCTCACTAAATATTGATTTAAAGATGGATTTTTCTTCTCTTTTAGTAAGAAGTTTTCTACCTATGGAAATATTGTGTGATAGTAAATGTTTTGTCATTAATGATGTGGAAGAGAGATAACATTTACTGTGCCTGCATATCTGCCAAGTGAGTGAGACAAATGGTGTCTTCTGGAGAATTATTCACAACATAAATTAAGAGTCTCATCACTTGTAATTAGTTATGAATGATTCATTAATAATAATAATAATCATAACCATTAACTAGGTTTCGTTGGCACACTAAGCAAGTCAGAAGGAATGGTGAGGCAAAAATGTACATTACTCAAAACAGTTTTGGAGCTAGACTGTAGGTAATATTTTTTTTGGTTTCCTTATTTAGCTGCACTAAACTTACAAACAATATATCAAGCCACCAACAACATGCACATATAGTATCCAATACTGGAAATCTATACCAAACTTCAACATATGCTATCTCCTCTAATTTTCAGCATTTACTCTCATTTACACACACACAAGCAGGCATGCATACATACATATGCACTATATAAATGCCATTATTTTAAACAGTTGTATTCAAATTACAACCATTTCTGAGAAAAATAAAATGTTGGGAGCACATTTGGAGAGACATACTTTAAATTAAATTAAGTTTCAAAGTTTGGGACTTTCAAAGAGAGGATTTGTTCTATTATAATCCCAGAACAAACAACAAGCTGAGTGTAACATTAAGTGTATGCTTTTCAACTCATTAGTGCCATAATGCCAACTTCTCAGAACCCACCTGAAAACTACAGCTGTTGGTAAGGTTTCACATTTCAACACTTGCAATAATTAGCAGTGCTCACAGAAGTAAATTCCCTTCATTAATATAAAAAAAGAAAAGAATAATTCCTAGCAGTGACAAATTCCAATGAAAATACCATTTCCTGGTGAAACAAAGTAGTGCATGAAATGGTCCAAGTGTTTATAGAAAACAATTGTTTGTTTGCTGGAGAAAACCTATACATTTCATGAAGTGTATACTCTATGAAGAATCTCATGATGGAACCATTTGTTTGAAAGGGTGAACTGTGGCTTGGCAACACAAATTCAATTTGTACAAAGGTTTTATCAGCATGTTAATTTTCCTGGGTTCAAGTGTAATGGAACATTATTTACTTAAAGCAGTGCAGAGAGAGTTTTTCCAGATTATGTTTTTATGAGCAGACTTTTAAAGAATTCTGTACTCAATGCATACAGTGCTGGACTGATGAGACATTTACATGATTAATGATACTCATTATTCTCACCAAACCCATATATTTTGACTACACAAGACGATCCAGAATTCTTTACAAAATTTGTAGACATTAGAAAACTGAAACAATACACAGGCGATTCTTATAAACAATACTGAGAAACAGAAGTTGTGACCAATTTAAAATCAATTACATGAATGTATTAATCTAAACTTTTATTGAAATAACAACTAAATAACAGCAAAAAATAAGACAACCAAAAATAAAAGAAAGGGAAAGTGCACTTTTAATACTTATTTAATTTTACAAATTAGTGCTGTTCTTATAAGTCATTTTAGCTTCATGTGCTTAAAAATCAGAGAAAAGATATCTATTCAGTTTTGTTTTCTAATATTACGTACTTAACACTTTACTTTTATCCTTATGTTCTTAACACACACACACACGCACAGAAATTACCATGCTTATGTACACACCCATTTCATAAAGGCACACAAAGAAAAGAAGCAAGCTTGAAAATCCTGGCATATTATGGAACATAGGTCAAGCACTTTCTACAGTAACCTCATAACCATGATTTTGTGACGCGGCACTCATATTTCAAACCAAAGAGAAACTAAGTTTGCTCTGAAATCAATGCAAAACAAATTCACAAGCTTAATACTACTGGATCCTACGATCTTGTGTACCATCTGTCCTGAACAAAGGGATCACTAGATGTTCAAATGTAAACAATCACAAAATAAAAGTCAATGAGAGGAACATATAAAAAAAAAGAAAAAGAAAGAAAAAAAGTTGTGGTTTTATAATAACAAAGTTAATTGTTACTGTGCTGCAGCAGAAGTGCCGATTTGTTAAAGAAATGAAATAAGCAATTCACATATCTAAGGCAAGACTGGAGGAAGAAGAAATAAAAGAAATATATCCCAGCGAAATATCACTTCCTTTGGATATGCATTTTCAAGAGTTATATTCAACTTGGATTAAGAACAAACAACCCATATTTCCATCCAGTAATGTAAATTCTCTGCTGACCTGCATGTCGTTCAGCACTTTCATATCAACCAGACACAGCATCTGTATTAATGATTCAACCCTCCATCCAATGATTCAGTGTGTAAAACCCTCTCTATGAAAAGCTGTATAAAAGGCAAATACACCACAGCTTGGATTCATGGACAAAACTCCAAGCTAGTGAGATGAAGACAGCTATGTCATCTCGAGAGAAGAGCGATGATATGGTTGGGCAAGTGAGCGCATCTGATTGGTGGAAGGTTGAAGGGGGCGCCAAGCAAACTTGGCTTCTGGCCACCGGCCGTAATAGTGTTCTTCTTTCAGCAGTTTCACAGTTACAAGGCGCCCTGAAATTTGAAGTCAATACATAATATTAATTTAGTTAAGAGTTTTATCTCTAGGAAATGTCATCCATGTATCACTTAATAACAACAGTAAACAATTTTTAACACGTTCATCCCCCTTTGTTGTACAGTTTATATTTTAAAACTCCATTTCTGTGTATATTTGTAAGCATTAATAGTGTCCTACTTTCTTCTCCCACCCCCCCTACCCCACTCAACCAAATTCAAAAATCACTAACTGCTTAAGTCTTTCCAAAGCATAGTTCTGTTAATTAGTTTAATTAACTTATAATTAAAAAGTTTGAAAAAAATTTATACAACAAACTCCATAATAATAAGAGGTTTAAATCTCTGTGTGTGCATATATGTATATGTGTGTATGAGTTCCAGACTAAACACAGAGGAATAAAATTCATCTTAATACCATTTCATTCAATGGTACTGCTTCTATTCGACTCCTGCCATTTCAAGCACAACAAATCAGTTCCATCACTTTAATTATAGTTATTTCAGCAAGATTATTTTAAAAAAAATAATAAAACGTGAATGAGAATTAGAAGATTAATCAGTTCAGTCATTTAATTATTATTATTTTATCAACAAGGATTTTTGAAAAAAATAAAATAAAACATGAGTAAATTAAAAGAATATTGATCAAAAGTTCTTATGCGATCCAAATTCCAAACTAAATAAATATAATTAAAAATAAAGCCAAGCCAAAAGATATTTTTAAAATGAAAGGAAAAAAATTTAATCAAAAATTTAAATTAAAAAAAATTAAGGGAGAAAAAAGAATTCAGATATAATTTTTCTTTAATACGAGCCATTAAATTACTATTTTTCTCTACTAACTCTTGTATGGCATTCTTTAAGACATGTCCCATGAAGACGTGTACAAGCAATGTGTTTTGTTACGTGTACGCAAACTATTATTTTCTTTTATTAGATCCCACTGGAGACAGAAGCAAAGAAAGCCAGAAGGGAAAACAAAGGATGAAAATGAGTGTTGGCAACATGCACAACCATTAAAAACTGAAAAGAACCAAGTGAAAATCTTACCATCAAACCACCAGCCATGCAAAGCTTGTCGCACTTGGCCTGCAGCTTCTCTGCTATTGCACTTGACATACACACAACCCTGTAAGCATACACAACCGATATTATGATTAAAAGAGAGAAACAAAACCATGTAACAAACCTTTTACAAAACAAACAAATGTGCACACCTATTAGTGTAATAGTACAGGTGCACAATAAATACATAAACAATCAATGTGTTTACAATACATAATATTTACTTTAACAATCAATGTCTTACACTACAGATACACAATACTGATTGTACATATTAATAAAAAAAGAAATAAAAGAATCATTGTATGAATACATGCTATTTTATGTGCAGAGGATTCATGTGAATCATAATTTCTACATTTGGACACCCAGACAAGTTGGTTTAAAAGAAAGTAGAAAAAGATAGTTGATATTTGACAAGCACTTGAAGTTTATTCAATCTTACAGACAACAACAAACATCAATATATATATATATATATATATATATATATATATATATACATACAAAGCATGCCCTAATGAGAGAATAATTATATAATGTTGACCTCTCTGGAACTCTTGTCGACATAGACGTGAACAAGACTTTTGATATCTCGACACTTTTCCAGCAGGGCATCCTTCACACTCTCTTCCCATTGTTCATCATTCTCTCTGGATAAGAGGAGAATAAAATAACATGCACAGCTTAAAATTAAAATAAATACTATTCAGAACAACTTGGATGAATATTATTTAAAGGTCTGCGAATACTAATTGTGGTAGAAATTTAATGTGAATTTCATCGTTAGGAAAATACTGTAAAACTACTTACTACTGCTTACATTCTATGACTTAACTATTTTATCCTTTGACACGCTATTTTACAGGAAAATAAGAGTGAGAAAATTTAATTGCTGAAATATTTCAGAAAATAAAAAAAAAATACGCTGGGTATGGAGCAGACCATATGTGGCTGAGCAGAAGCTGCCAGTAAGTGTTCACTGATACATCACAGTGAGTAATAAACAACCATATGAGTTAGTGAAATTTCATGGTGCTGTGTGTGAGTAACAACCACATAAGCTAGTGAAATTTCATGATGATGTCTGTGTTCAGTAGTTCAAGCAATATAGGCAAGGCTAAACATCACTGAGCTCAGGATATATGTGTCAGAAACAACAACAAAAATAAATGAAAGTCATACCATGGATGGTGGTGGGGAAAATGAACAATGTTCCTAGTTATTTAGCAATGATATATTGCAAGAAAGAAGAGCAGGCAGGACCCTTCCTGTATTTCAAACTATTTCAAACCTTTCTATAGCAATGTTAGAAAATTAAATAGAAAGTGAGCATTTAATAACAACACTTTTGATAATACCTTGAAATGGCTATGAACTATTACTCAAATTCATATAAGATAAATTTTACAAGCACTGACAATTTCTCTGGGGTGTGTGTGTATGTGTGCATACATGCTTAAGTGTGTTTCTGTGATACAAATCTGTAAACTTACACTTCCTTGTCAAACATATTTCGGATTTTCAAACAAGGTGTGGGACTGTACACAGAAGTTGATAAGTTGTTTTCATTGTGTTCTCCAAAAGCTGGAAACAAAAACAAAAAAACCCCAATAAAGCTGAAAAAAAAAACCCAACCCCAAACCAACCCAAACACAATACACAAAAGATAGCCCTAGCTTAGCCATGTGTTTTTGTAATAATGCAATTTTCATTTTACAACATGTTTTCATATAATATGCTCACAAAGTGAAATAACGTGATTCATAAGAAGGTATGTGTGTATGTAATACTAAAATAATTCATAAAATAAAATAAAAAAAAAAAAGCAACAATAAAATTAAAACTGTTATATTATTTATGAATTTACTGTTGATATTACCTGGCTGCTAATTCATCAGTCACATATTAATCCCTGACAATAATAACCAAGTATGAAATAAGACTTATCTTGTCCCTGACATCAATAAAATAATCTAGGATACAACAAGTCTTATCTTGTCCCTGCCATTAATACCCCAAGGCACAACAAGTCTTATCTTTCCATGCCATTAATGAGCCAGTGCACAAGGCTTATCTCAGCCCAGCCATTAATAATCTAGTACACAACAAGTCTCATCTTGTCCTTACCATTAATAATCTAACACACAAGGCTTTGTTTTGTCCTTGTTAATAATTTAGTACACAACAAGGCTCATCTTGTCCTTGCCTTTAATAATCTAGCACACAAGGCTTTGTTTTGTCCTTGTTAATAATTTAGTACACAACAAGGTTCATCTTGTCCTTGCCTTTAATAATCTAGCACACAAGGCTTTGTTTTGTCCTTACCATTAATAATCTAGCACACAAGGCTTTGTTTTGTCCTTGTTAATAATTTAGTACACAACAAGGTTCATCTTGTCCTTGCCTTTAATAATCTAGCACACAAGGCTTTGTTTTGTCCTTACCATTAATAATCTAGCACACAAGGCTTTGTTTTGTCCTTGTTAATAATTTAGTACACAACAAGGTTCATCTTGTCCTTGCCTTTAATAATCTAGCACACAAGGCTTTGTTTTGTCCTTACCATTAATAATCTAGCACACAAGGCTTTGTTTTGTCCTTGTTAATAATCCAAGGCACACCAAGGTTATCTTGTCCCTGCTGTTAATACCTAAGCATACATCTTTATTTCAGTAAAAGCATGACCATTCATTATCTCGGACATCAAAATAAGCTTTACGGTATTATGGTTTACCTTGCCCTTGCCACACTTTTCCTCCATTTGGTACAATCTGCAGCAACAAACAAATTAAAAAAAAATATATGTGTGTATAATATAAAACCAGCATATTTATAGTGTTAAACAAAAATATTAAAAAATTATTTAATCTAATTCCAATATCTATAAATGAATACCATTTTGAAGATTTGAGGTGTTCCACACAAAGGCAATCTGCCGAGTTGAAAAATCGTTTTTTTTAAATTCTTCTTTATAGCACTTACTGTTCAAATTTCAAAGTTTTGACAATACACTTGTGTATGCTGGCTTAGAAAGGAGATAATATATACAATTTGGCAAGGTTGAAATGCATGAGACTTGTGTTCAAACTTAGCTGTAAACTGTTTAGCAGGTGTGTTTGACATTCCTCGATTGCATTTTATTCATTCATTTAAAAAAACAAAACTAATTACCCTCATAATGAGTAAGTGACAGTCATCCTCACCTTCAACAAGCTGACTATTCAGGGAAGCATTAGAAATATGTGTGGATAAGGAAAAGTGTGCAAGCAAAGGAAAAAAAAAGAACTCTGGTTTGGCTTACACTGGTGTGAAAACTTCAAAACCTGTAGCTGTTGCTGGGATCACCTTGTTTGTTTAGGTCCTTTTAAGTATGCAAAAATTCATGTTGTTTTTGATAATGTGGGCACTGGGTGATTATAATATCAGCATAATCAGCAGAACAGCTATCTTAAAGTGTAAAAAGGAGCCAGGTTAAAGACAGACCCAGCTGGACATTTCGCTGCACCAAGCATACTATACATTTTAATAGTATTGTACATAATGTCTGCTTAAGCAGTCTGTAGCATTCATGGTATTACAGAGAAGCAAGTGCAGAATGTGTTTGCTTAACAAACGTGAAGTGGTGCTACTGAACCAGAAAAGCACAGAAAAGATTAAGGAAGTCATATTTTTAGAAATGTGAATGTTGAAAAACAAACTGTTAATGATCACATAGTCTGCCTAAAACATTCAGCTCTATAGTAGAGCAAAAAGCAAAAAGCAGAAAATATCAGCCTACTGAACATCAATATCCTCTATGCCTATTGGTATGTAGTGTGAATACCATAGTGACATATAGCCAGCTACTAGTAAATACTGTGATGTGTTTAACAGAGACTTTAATGTGGGCTTTGAGCCAAAGAGTGTTTCAGGTGCTTTTTTGTGATAAAGTGATGAAGGAAATGAAGAAATCAAGTAATAGATAAATGGACTGAAACTGGAGAAAGAATTTGCACTTGAAACTTGCTCAAGTTGCACAAACTCTTCTCAAATCACTCAAAAGATAATGACACATCAGTGGGTGTAGTTTTCTTTGATCTGTGATAGACAATGGCATATACCCAAACTGACAATAAATGTATAGTTTTATAAGAGAAAACTCTGAACTTTTAACTTCTGTGTGCATAATGGATAAATTAATACAGCTTCAATGTATTTACGGAATGAGATTAACAAATGTGGCTCATTTGGAGATTGTGAATTGCTTGATACATCAACAATAATAATGTCCCTGATGTGAAGAAATTAATATTATTTAGTGACAATTGTAGGGGATAAAATTTTAAAAAATGCATGGTTCCTGCATGTTTTTTATAAAATGCATGAAGGGAGGTTTAATGACTGTACAGTGCTTGTCTTTCTTAATTGCCTTGTGATACCATTTTCTGTCATTTGAGAAGAAAATAAAATTTGTGGAGGTGTATTCTGAAGACCATGTTCATTTGAGAAGAAAATAAAATATGTGGAGCTGTATTCTGAAGACCATGTTCATTTGAGAAGAAAATAAAATAGGTGGAGGTGTATTCTGAAGACCATGTTCATTTGAGGTTTGAGGACCACAAGACCATCCACGGTGGTCAAAATGGAAAAAGCCTTATTTGACTATGGTACCATGTAAGAATTCATTACAAAGATAAAGAGTGTGGACAGCAGCCTCAATGATGCAAAAGCTTTTCTGCAACTACAAGCAGCATAAACAAGGATACACCGTCAAGTCAACCTTTGATCTTTTCACTTCACTAGTGCAGGAGGGAAGGTCAAGGCATAAACCAATCAACCTTTGATCTCTCTACTATTATTCTACAACAATGTATGCAACTACAGTCACAAAGACCTACCTTTTTATGCACCACCACACCACGAGAAGTTGCTAGAAAATGTCCTTACCCTACAGAGCAATAATTCCACAACAGATGCAGAAGAAGAAGATTCTTGCAACGATGTGCTGAAGTATTAAAATAAGCACCCCCACTGATCCTGTTATATAGGCAGAGAGGAAACTAACAGGGGATGTAAGTACAGTTATTATTAAAGTTTTCAATTTATAATTTTTATGTAACTCAATGGTGGGCTTGCCCTTGTCATACAGTAGGCCCCTCCCAAACTTTAAACCTTAATGTCTTTTTTGCAACCTCGCCCTTATCATAAGGAACACCTCACTTACCTACTAATACTAATATCATATATATATTAGCATTACAATTTATTTATTCTATTGAGAATGACAATGTGTACAAGAAACTCACACAGGTGCTAAAGCAACAATAATAATACTTTTAACCACAAATCTGCCAGTGAACTTATTTGTACCTGAATCCATCGCCACACAGCAAACTCTTCACCTTCAATGACCTGGGTTTCTAGACGAACTCTGGATTCATTGGCTTCGATGAATTTCACTGCCTTATCCCAGATATGTTGCTGTGCTTTCCTATTATGAAAACAAGATAAGAGACTTTAAGAAGCAATATTAAGCATGGAGTTTCATAAAAACAGGCATAATTATTCAATGTAATAAATGGGAATGTAGAAGTGACAGCAGAACTATTCAATGCTATGCAGCTTAACTGCCATGCTTCCAGAATGAAAAATGAAATGGAAGTAATCCTTAAATGTTGCGAATTGGCAAATAATGCTAAGAAATATGGTTTTTGTTTTTTAGAGAAAATGAGTGGTGTTTTCACCAAGGTGGTAGGGGCTAACATTTCCTTATGTACTGTTGACAAGTGCACGTGTAGTGAAGTTAAATGAGTGATCACATTCCAGTTACAATGTCATGTATTAATGTAATAAAAGTAAATTTTATTTATGTATCCCAGGGAAATTTCTGAGATATTAGTCATATAAAGCATATGTGTTTTAGAAAACCATGCCAAATATTTCATATTAATAATAATTAAATTCTAATATTCAACAAGTATTTTGCAGTAGAATTTCTTGAAAATAACCTAAAGAATTAATATGAAAGTGAGCAAAAGTGACCTTAAACTCTAAAGGGTTAAAGTAATGTACCGTTTGGCTGGAGGCAGGAGCTGGTCTCGCACATGCTGGACAGCAAGACCACTGGCCACTTCTTGGTTACCATCTTTTTGTGCAAATTCATGCTGCTCTTTCAACAGATCTGTACAGAAGACTTATTTCATGAGACATGCATACAACTTTATTATGTCCCTTTACTTGTTTGTTGGCAAAGAGTATGTATATAGTTATAGGAGTGATTTGTACAAGGTAGGTGATTGCATATACAGTTTGGATTGAGTATAGCATTAAGAGCTAGATTAACAGCTTTGCTATACCTATGGCAATAATTCCTATATATTTCCTTGGCACAGATTAAAAAATACTTCGAAAGTGTTACATACTCAGAATTCATCATCAATGACAACAAAAAAAAGACAAAAAGATTGAGCTCTATGTTAATATCATGTTAAACACTTTGTTTCTACTGCCCTTTAAGGAACAAAAAATTTCTTTAATTCAGGCATAAATAAACAATCAACATGTTGAGTGTTTTGTTACTGCTGTCCTTAACCCTTTCATCTCACTTTTTCAGTCCATATGCAAACAATACACTTTATGAGTGACTGATATTTAGGTCTCACACATTTTACCTTAAGGCAGACCGGACATGAAAATGCGTGAAAAACATTGACTTCATAACATGTTACACGTCTTGTGGTAAATTATTTTAATGGTGGCACCAATAAATTTAATACATTTTGCAATTTTAAAATCCTTTTCATAATGAAAAGATGTGCTAAAAATGGCATTTCTAAAAGGCCAACAATGGAAGAAGTTGTTGAACTTGTACTCAGTGATCTGGTGGAGGTTTGTGACGGGCATGCCACTCAGTTAATAAAAAGGATTATTTTTATTAATTAATCTTTCATAACTTATTGCAAGTGATGAGAATCTTAATTTATTTTATTAATGATCCTCCAATAGACACCAGTCGTCTCTCACTTGGCAGATATTTGGCACTGTAAACGTTTTCTCTATTCCACAACATAAAACAACATTTACAGTCATATAATGTTTCTGTGAATGGAAAACTTCTTACTAACGGAAAAGATAAATCCAACTTTTAATCTATATTTAGTGAGCCCCCATCCACCCACTTTCTTCTCCAACATAAGAAAAACAATAAATTTATTAACCCTTTAAGGTTCACGCGTTTTTCCTTTTTCTAACTCTGAAGGGGCAAGATTTTTCAGGGTTTCAGTGAGATTTAGGGTTACGTTAGTAAAAACATCATATCTTAGGTATTAGTGCATATATTTCAATGAAATAAAATGCAAAATGAACAGAAATGAAAGCAGATTTATTAATATCCTTAATTGAAGTATACTTTCAGGTGTTAAATTTGAATCCTTGCATGAAAATATATATTTACACAAAAAAAATATTGTCCAGTTATTGTCCGCTACAAACACTATGTACACACACTTTGTTGATGCCGGGAACACTAATCTGTCATCAGACACCAAATACATTTCTTTTTTCGGCATATTATGAATTTCTATCAAAATCATAAGCCCAAAATAAGCCTTAATTTCAGTGGCATTAGTTTCCTTCCAACCTGGATCGCCATTTTGTTTTTCCACGATTTTTGGACGTGCGTACTTGTTCGTTTATTCTGATATCTTGTCAAACGTTTTTACTTTGAAAAACTAGCCAGCTGAATACTATCATTAGTTCCAGTCACATTCGGCCCCATTTCTGTTATAAATTCCGATATATTCAGTGCTAAAGTACTACTATTCCAACCATGTGCGTCTCAGGATACCCCTTCCCCCTACTCATCTTCGATATCCACCGAATCTGATGCACTCTCCTCCAAAATTCGAAAGATGCAACATGTGCATGCTACTGACATTAATGTCACTTCTAATCCTATCATCCGATTCAAAATAAATTTCTCTTACCTCATTATCCGATAAATTGAATCCATTAAACTAATCATTATCGCTCGACGATTCTAAGAAATCCATTTGAAACACCGAACGCGAAAAACAAAGAAAACTTTATGAAAAAATGAATGCTGCCACATGAAAACACTTCAAAATGGCGCGGAAATCGTTGTACAAACGTCATGCTTCCTCTAGACACCGGAAGTCTCACGATTTCTCGAACGATATGAGAAGAAAAGAGCACTGGTTGCTACGGACGCTTTGGGACGTTTTGCCCTTTCGGTAGTAAAGACGTTTTGAGCCGCTCTGCCCCTTAAAGAGTTAAATGAACAATCAAATATACATATGACATTACAATGAAATAGTTTACTCGACATCAATATTCCATGAACACACATTTGGATAATTTTATAATTATATAATAATTATATAAAGAGATAAAATTAAAGTTCAACAATAGAGTCAATACAAATCACAAGTTAGTCCTATCAGAAAATAGAAATGGAGTTATTAAAGGTGAACAATAGTTTACGTAACCAGATTCATTGCGGTCTTAACAGTCTTCGCACACTTTGCCAAAATGTCACAATTTATAGTTCAGTTCAAATTTTGTCTGCTCCATGCATATCACTCACACGTGGAAAACACTGTTCCACTGCTTGGAGTTGACGTGGGTGCTTCTTCTCGCCATGTTGTCTCTTTAAATGTAGCGATGTCCCACAATTTCTCAACACTAGAAATTGTTTGGCAGTTAACAAATTTTGCCACCAGACATCAGTAGAGTGCAGTGTTCCTTACACTTACATCCCATTCCCACCTTTATCAGGGTCGGCCGTAGCGGTTTACAACAGTAAACGAGGGGGTTCAGATAGGCAACTGGAAACATGAGAGTTGAACTTGAAACTTGATGCTCAAAAATCAAACTCAAAAGTCAAAAGGCCACTTGTTCACATCAAACTAATGATTGCCTTTCAAAGCCAGACTTTCTTTTTGCAAATTTCAGATTCAAAGTGATTAGAGAGTAAAATTTTCTACAGCAAGTGAATTCTTTTATCTCAGCCCACTGGCTGGTCTTGTTCTTATAAATCATGATTATTGGATAATAGAAACTACTCACTCAGTTTGCATTACATCAACAATCTAAAATATTCTTGCCTTCAACTCAGACCCTTTCAAAAATACCACCATATGGAGTGCCCAAGGTTGGGTTACTCTGACAATTTAGCAATTTATATAACAATTTAAATTTAAAATAGGGAGGGGTAAATTTACTCTGTCACAAGGTTAAACTAGATTTAGACCATGATTGTTGTGAAAGTGAAATTGAAATGGAATCTGACAATCATTTCAGTAATGAAATGAGTGTATCAGACAATGATCAAGCTAGAACTAGTCTTGTTTCTGGTCCCTTGAAGGGGGGGGGGGGGGGAATCAGGCTATCTTGTGGGGATGTTGATGGGGGCTTATCCCACAAAATATATCAAGTAAATTTGATATAGGTTGGTCTCCCACAAATATGTTCAGACCTACATCTACAGTAGACACAACATTTGTGAACAGATGCCAAGAACATTCCAGAATCAATTTCTCCCGAGAGTAAAGCCATTGAATTTTTGAAACTTTTCCTCAAACAATAATTTCTGAGCTTCACAATTGTGTTGAGGCACACCAGAGGCTGTATAATGTGGGTTTACATCATCCTCAAATATCTCCACAAGAGGCTGTATAATGTGGGTTTACATCATCCTCAAATGTCTCCACAAGAGGCTGTATAATGTGGGTTTACATCATCCTCAAATGTCTCCACAAGAGGCTGTATAATGTGGGTTTACATCATCCTCAAATATCTCCACAAGCTACAGGCAATAACATTTGTGTTGCATGTGCATTTAAGTTCAACAAGCATATCAATGACTTCCCAAACATGGCCTACAAAGACAGACCATTCAAAAAAAGTGAAGACTGAATTTTGGTGTCAATATTGTAAAAGTTATCAATGCCTAAAGAAAGGGTCTACACACTGGGAGGACTGACAGAGTAAGCAAGAACACTGGAAATGATCAGGTTCAGTCAATCTGAGATAGAAGAATTAAAACTGAGCTCATGGTCTTTGCAGTAATTAGTTTTGTTTATGTATCTGTTTCATGTATTTTTTGTTCATGAGCTGAGGAGAATGGATTTTAAGAGCTTGGTTGGCCAGGGTTTAAAGGGTTAAGGATCAAATAATTGGTTTTAGCCAGGCATAAATAATCAATCATTGCAGCTGTATTCACAATACAATTTGGAAAATTATGATTATAAAAACCAACACCTCAAACATGATCCCCCCACAAAAAAAATATTGAGTTTTGAAACAAATATTTTTCTATCAAGGAATACACACCACTATTTTTAATTAGTTCAGCAGATCTGGCAATTATATAAAGAAAAGTCAATTACTAGTGCACTGGATCAACTTACTAATAAAAGTGAGTCTATCAAACTTTAAATAATATACCTAATGGCCACTGAACTACTTAAAACTATTTATATCACTTTTAAGTACATCTAAGTATCTTTTTCTAAATTTCAGATTCACATTCACAAATCCAAAATCTTAGTTTAACAAAATAAAATCATTCTTCATCAGATTTATAATGAGAAAGCAGCAAACTTTTCTGATAAAATACATTCACGATGAAGAACTGTATACAGGGACATATTCTAATCTTGCAATAGAGATTTTGGTCATAAAAGAAATGAACTAAACATAAAAATATAAAAGCAACACCTAACAAAAAATAACCTGCCTTACCTATTATTTGCTCCACCATGGAAAACACTTCTTGTTCTTCTAATTCTTTTTCCTTAATGCGCCACCAAAGGATGATAAGAATCAAACCAAGGATAGTAACCCCTTGTAGTGTAGATTAGGACAAAAAGAACAAGCTTTAAATGATGGAATATATACAATGTGCTTAACTTCATTATGGTAAGAATATATTCAAATAAGTGCACAACATCAATCATAATTACTCTTAACAGTTAAAGTTCAACCTTTTCATGCATTTAGTTTAATGAATAATTAAAGAGGTACTCTTATTACAATAGAATAAACAGAATATATTGAAAAATAACTAAAAACTAAAAATAAAAAGCAATGAATATACCATAGATTTGTGTTGAAAATAATGAAAAGAAAATGAACTATCGTCATTGTGGGGAGTGTGGATGAAAAAAAACACCCTGCATTTTCTAATTAAATAGTTTTAGGTGGCAAAACATGGTAAGGTAAGATTAAGAGCATTTTTGCAACAAGCAGAGAACTTGTTTACCTCTGCTATCCATTGCATCCCACTGCAGAAAGGGTTAATATAAAACAGATTTAAAGTTTAAATATTACAACATATTAGGAAAGTATGTGAGATTTTAATATAAATGATATATTTATCACCAACAAGAATAATACATTAGGAAAATTTTATTACAATTGGTATACTTGTCTTCAACAAGAATATTACAATGGGAAAATAGTTGAGATTTTACTATACATGATATACTTATTTATCACCAACAGTTCATTAGGAAAATAAGTTAAATTTTATTACAAGTGATATACTTGCCATCAACAAAGACATTACATTGGGAAAATAACTGAAATTTTATTACAAGTGATATATTTATTTATCTCCAACAAGGA
The DNA here is from genome assembly GCA_028829895.1 of Sinotaia quadrata. NCBI lineage: Eukaryota > Metazoa > Mollusca > Gastropoda > Architaenioglossa > Viviparidae > Sinotaia > Sinotaia quadrata. The sequence goes on from CM054178.1 coordinate 22,212,658, forward strand.
CATTAATACATTAGGAAAGCAAGTGAAAACTAATTACAAGCAATATACTTACCGCCAACAAGAACAAACAGACTCCACATGACACGTGAAAATGAACGAAGAATACGACAGAATATTCCCATGCTTGGCACCGATGATTCCAGGAAGTGAACTTCAGAAATATCCTGTACATTTTCTAGATTACTATTCAAGACCCTGTAAATAACAAATGCATAAACCCAATATAATATTTTTATTACTTTTAATTTATTGTAACTACATGAAAAGAGTTACTTAGTGTGTACGCAGGTGTAGAAGAGAAATTTTATCTCACAAAAAAACTATTTCACAGCAGTATGCATTAATTCTTTGAATTTTTTTTTTTATGGTGGTAGCATACAGCTTTAAATACTGTAAGTACTGTTTTCTTAAAACCCTGCAATAAAAACAATCAACTAAACTATACTTAAAAAATATCTGTACGTATTAAAAAGTTGAAAGAAACCAGTTATTCTGTCCATTTCTTTTGACAGCTCAAAAATGTGCAAATCACATGATCTTGGAGAAATTCTAAATAAATAGTGAACTGCAAAGATTCCTGCAATTCATCAACTGAAAGAGAGCTAATAAAATTAAAAAAACACCTCTTTGTGATAATACTGAAAGAAAACCTTTTCTCTATGTGAACAAAACAAGAAAGCAAGCCACTATAAAAACAAATAAATACAAACAACCCTCCATCACCACTAACAAAAAGTAAACAGCATGCACATTAAACAAAATCGAAAGATGTGTTCAGTACTTTGTTCCTAAATTCAAAAGTGTTCTTTCTTTCTGACATTTCTGCTACGAACCATCCCTTATAAGTAAGATGAATGCTGATGAATGATTAATAGCACCAACTTAAAAAAAAAAAGAAGCCTGCAATACAAGGCACTTACTTGATGTTCCAGTGAGGATTAGCAATAATGAGGTTCAAACAGCAGTTGTAGAGCCTATTGTTGTCAACCTGTGCAAACCACAGAAATACCTTCAACAATTCACATTAGTTACAATGATAAAACTCACATGAAAGAAATGCAGCATTATCTCCCCTTATAAATGTGTCTGTAGATTTAAAATTGTCTTGTAATATAAAATAATGCTAGAATAATTCATCATATGTTTAAGAGCAAAGATGCTCATTTTACTGTTTAATCATGTAATATTATGTCACATATGTGTCTCACTGTCTGTCTCTACAAGTGAGTCCACAATATATAAACATACAGGATGGGCATACCCATTATTTCAGTACAATGGTCCAAAATGGGTTAAACATACCGAAATGGACAAAATATCTATCAACCCCCAAAACCAGATTTATTTTAGCAAACTTAATTAGTACTTTAATATAATTTGATGTTAATATAAAGCATAAATAAGTATCAAGGAAATTAAATAAATAAAACAAACTAAAAACTATGTAGAGAATAATAATATCCTAGGAAAAAAAGTGATCCAGTAGAAGTTTGAATTAAAGAGACATATACTGGAGAATTATTAAAGTGCTAGTCTGTACCAGCCAGCTATAAAAGTAATACATTACTTTATTGGCCAAACAGGAAAGTGTTAAACTATATTGGCCAGGAATAAAAGTGATATTTATGGCCATTTATAAGAGGCCATCCAATAATATGGGAAGTGTCTCAAAGTCCTAGGATACTGCAATACTGAAGGTGACATGCTGACTCAGTCTGAAATCGACATGCTTGTGGCAAGCTATTGTCATTGCCAAAATTACTGTCTCAAAGTTACCTGCTCTTGGTTTAATATACCAATTGTGATATTACTTTTGTGTCTTTCAGCAAGAGTGTAAAAATTCCCAAAGTGACAATGGCAAATTCATTAGGAAGCCAACATGCGCAGACATCATTGTTCAACTGGGTTTACCCCATTCCTAATTGCGACTCAAGGGACACCACTCTAAATACATCATGGTTCAACCAGGTTTAGCCACTACCTCAAGAATTCTTATATCAATTTGATAAATACCAGTCCATTCAAGGTTAAAATATATCTCTCTGAACCTGTTTTTAGCTATAGTCAATTATGTCACCTTATCAAGGGTTTGATGATCTTGTGATGTCAAAATTAAGATTTCTGAGGATCTGAACAGGGTAAACTAGTGAATAGTAATGATTTAACATTCACAAAAATGTCATTTAGAAAGAAATATTAAAGTAAAAAAACTAACATGATCCAACAAATCAAAAATAAAAATATAAACACATGTGGCAATTCATCTCGTCAAATGATAGTTTTTTTAATCAAGTATCGATATAATCATCCAGTTGTTAAAAAGTAAAATATACTGGTCAGGCATAAAAATATTAAGCGACAATGGCTTAGTATAAAAGTTATATATTAAAGTGGTCAAGCATAAAAATTGATTATCATTGTGGTCTAACCTAAACAGTAATATGCTATGCTGGCCGAGCATAAAAGTGAAACATGGCAGTGAATACTGTCTAGCCATAAACCTGATAATGTTGTACTGGCAATGGCTAGTCATAAAAGTTATAAATGTGTGACTGTAGAAAAATTTAGGGTAAATTTAGGATGATAAAACATTTAGTATGTTACGATCAATAAATTTGTATGTGTTAAAGAAGTTGCAACATAAGCAATTATAGTTTTAAATGACAGTTTCTTAAAACTGATGAAACTCAAATTTTATTTCTTTATGAAAAAATAAAAACATATAAGCGTGACAGTTCTGATTTGGTAAAATATGAATATTTTAATGCTGATTGCATTCGAAAAATAAGTAAATCAAATTTTTTAAAAGAAAAATTAAATTATATAAGTAAAATTTTGATTTTTCTAATCAATACTGGCTTTGACAGCAAAGTCAAGCTCAGATCACTGTGTTGCAGATTTAATCTATTTTTATACACTATGTATTTTGTCTAGTTTCAACAAGTTTTAAAAAAAAAATAAGTGGCATTTTAAATACTGTTCAAATAAAATCCTGATTTATAAGAGTACAGATGAAGAAATTTTTTGAGATCTGTTGATTTCTTTTTATTTTTTGAAAAAAATCACACACAAAACAAATTTAAAAAAAAGTATATACACACACAAGCATAAAACAAAGTTTACCAAATGTTTAGGCAGATGACTGTATCTAAAGCTTTTCTTAAAGTCAGTTACTTTCAACAATCGTTCTGGTTCTGCAGCAATCCCACAAAGAACATCACCTGTGGAAAAAAATTATAATAATAAATATGAAGGAAACATATGAGAAATCAACTATCAGATATTCAGTAACGATATTTACTTGGACATAAAGAGTTAAATTTGTCATCTATAAAAGTGAACTCACGTTTATATCAAGACTCTTGTTAAATATATATATATTTATTTCAAGACCTCATTACAACAAACAGCTGTACAAAAATCATTATTTAACAAATATTTACAGGTCTTGCTTAAAAGGTTACTTGTATATATTTTATGGAAAAGCATTCAATTTAGCACATCCTGAGAGAATCTTGACTCTCAAATCACTGTCACATGAAATAAATTAAGATCCATAAGCCAAAAACAAAACCCCAAAATGTCAAAAGTAATCTAAAAGTGGTGTCACACATCTTTATAAAGGCTGTGTGACACCTCTCAGGGGCACCCTTCACTGATTATGGTTATTATTTATTAATTAACAACACAAAATTAATTACAAGTGATTGAGAATCTTAATTAATAGTTATTAATAATTCTCCCACAAGACCCAAAATGTCTCTCCACCCAGCAGATTATAAGGGTGTCATAAAACTCTACTTTTTACACAATAATGTTTTTGGAGTGGAAACTTCTTACTAAAAAAGTAATAAAAGTCTGTCAATCTGTCTTTTATTTATATATGAGCCCCCATCCACCCACTATTACTCCAACATAAGTTTTAACGTGCAAAACAGTTAATAAATTTAACAATAAATTTATTAAATCAACAATCAAAATTTACAACAAATGAATATAATTAAAAGAGCGATGACATTTACATTACTTCACAACAATGTTTGATTAACGTAAGACAATCATTCAGTTTATCCTAGCATAGATATCAGCAGTCAAATTAACATTATATACATGTAATATATGTATACACACACACCCCATCCACAAGTTCATAGGCGTAATTCACCACAGAAATGAGAGTGGAGTTTCAGAGAGATAATTATTATCATTGTGCATAACCTTTCCAATGATGGCTGATGTTGCTGGCAACATGTTCACAATCACATGGTTTGCAATGAGTCATTTTCTTTTTCATTAGATAACGGTCCTTCTGGGCACATTACACAACCATTCTGGAATCTTCAATGTGCTCACAAAGCATGCCATGGAGAATCATCCAGAACTTCACATGCATTATCAAAAGCACATCGTGCAGAGTGTTCTAGAATCTTCATGTGCATACTCAGCACACCACAAAGAATGTTCAAGAAACTTTCATGAACTTTCAGACCAATCCAAGCCTCAATTTTCACTGTATTTGCTCCTGAATGGAATTCACAGGAATCAACTTACAGCAATACATTACAGATAAGTTCGAAGACAGCACACCAATCTGATCCAGTACAGTAGGGTAGTCACTGCAGTCAGAAGTGGATCAAAAGTATCAAAGGAAAAAAAGGCACACACCTCTCTGCAAAAGTCAAATTAAGGCAGCGCTGAATTTCAGGCATATTTCATCTCTAAACTCCTTTCTCGCTTTACACATATTCTCAACTTACAAATCCTGCAACAATATTCATTAGCCTGATACACATGCAGCATAAGAAATATAGCATTGATCAAAATTCACAAGTATAATGTACATCAAATTAGTGAACATAGAAATAATGGTTCAATTACATAAAGCATTCTCTAATTCAAATCACAGATCATTAGCAAACATGTACAAGATATAAAGAAAGAATGGACATTTTACAACAGTTAATTGACTTATAAAGAAAGAATGGACTTTAAAATAAGTCAATTAACTTACCATAAGCTAACGACTGCATTTAAGACTGGACTTGAGTTTTGTCAAAATCAAAGTGATTAGAATATAGGACTGTCTTCAACAAAATAACTTTTGGTCCATCTCCATTGGATGAAGTTGTTATGGACAAGTATGAGACTATTAGTCAGAAAACTACTCATCCAGTTCGAGCTGGTTTGGATTGCATCAGTGAACTCTAGCATATCCTCCACCTGAGTTGTTTACTCCAAATCTGACATTTACAAATAACACCATCATAAGCAGTGCCCAAGGTGGGTTACTTTGACATTTAACAATTTACATAACAATTAAGTTTAGAAATAGGGATAGACAAATTTATTCTGCCACAGAGTATTTGTAACTCAATTTTGTATGTAAAGTGGAACCCTCCGATAACGTGAATTTGGATATAATGAGGTTGTGGCATGGTTCTCAAAATTTTGTATATTCATGTGCACATGAATTTTTCCACCAAAGTAGGTGAAAAAAGAGTATATCCTCCAAATGAAGTTAAATATTGTGTATGAATTTGAATATACATATAATACAATTGTGACGTGCACCTACATGTACTTTGTAAAAAAAAAAATTCCCAGTACAAAAAAAATACACATACATGAATTTCAAGAACCACTAAGATGTGTGGCTTGTCTTAATAGTGAGATTACTTACTAAGATTAGTACTTTGATCAACAGTAAAAACTGACTGAAAGTGATAAAATTCATTCACAAAGCAGTGAAAAATTTTAAGTGTTTGTAAAACTAAAAGGCTGACTATTCAGGCATTAGTTTTATAACATACATTTACTGTTGATAGGCAAACCATTTTCTGGCATTAGTTATAATGTAACTCTTTCATTCAATCAACATCTTATAAATTTATACTGAAGATGCAGTCAATCACTAATTGAGTAATTTACCTAACAATACAATTTTCATAAAACTATAGTAAGGTACTTTAAAATAAACTGCACCTGGTACTCACCGAGTTTGGAGCTGAGATTAAGATAAAGGTCATTAATTACTTTCAGTGATTCGATGGCTTCCTCCCTTGTACAACAGCTCTGAAAAGTGATAATTTGAATAGAATTAACTTATTAAATCAACAACAAATAAAGTGATTTTTTAATTTAGTATGTTATTTTTACAACCAATTAAAATTATTCCTTGAAACTGTAGCCATGAGTAATTTGCAATATGTTATGACTACTCGCTAGTGAACAAATGCCTATAATGTGTGTGTGTGTGTGTGTGAATGATAACGACTGTTAATGTTGAATATAAAATAAAGGGTTCAGCCATTCAGGTAAACAAAAAGAACTGATATTATATATTTGTCTTTGTCTTAATAAGAAGAAATAATCTGGTTTTATTACTTCCTTTTTAACAATAATTTAATTTTTTATAAAATATTTTACCTAACTATAAATGAGAAACTGCTACTTTGGTTTATTTAAAATTTTTTAAATTTGCATTTGAAGAGTTAATTTCTGTACAATACATGTCTTCTCCAGTGTGAACTTCTGGAAATAAATTTCAGTTGTCCAAAAGGAAGTCACCATCCCTGCAATGTCCAAGAAGGGCATGACAGCTAGGGCTCCGATTGATCAGTCAATCTCGTGAGAATCATCGTCAGTGTTAATTCTTGTAAAAGATTGCAAGCGCAGCGCAATCTCGAGATCATGCACTAATAATAATATGGTTGAACTTGGTTGAACTTAACAAATTGTCACTGCTGGTCAGGATGCATATACATGTACTGTTGTGGGTAGGGAATGGGGATAGGACTGACCAGATCACAGTAGGCCAACTTCAATGAGAAATCGCGAGAATCGTGGCGACTCAAGAACACGAGAATCGATCAGTAAAACTGATGGCGATCGGAGCCCTAATGACAGCAATGGTCAAATGTAAAAATAATGCTGATGATGCTTCTGGAAATTCTGTGCATTTACTGATAATCATAAAACTGCTAGGAGTAGGAGTAGTCAGGTAGTAAACCAAGCTGATTCCTTTAAGGACAAAAAAATGGGAGACCCCCACCCCCTGATCAAACACTGCTGATGGTTTCTGCACTAAGATCATACTCTACAAATACCAGTGAATGAATGATCCCATTCAAAGATTTAGAATTACTTTACCAAAACCAAATTAAAAACGTTTCCATCATACTACACAAATTCACCTATCTTATTCAAATGCCCTTGCTTTGTTTGACTATACTCTTGTTCTCCAAAATAACAATAATGCTGAAAGGTAGAAGATTTGAAGACATTCCATCCAAGAGGTGAAACTGAAAGATGATCTTGGATCAGTTCACAAATGAAGCTTTCAATGCAGCTTCAAAAAGCAACAGAAATATTGGAATATTTACACTTTACTAGAGACAGATTACAATACATGTATTTTGAAGGGAACTGATTACAAAATTGTTGCATACTTTCTATTCTTTAATAGAAAGGCTAGATCTGAGATCTTTCTGATGATCTCTTCTATATAAAATATAATTCTTAGACATAAAATACTTTTCTTTAGAAGATGTAACTATAATAAAATGTATTATTACTATTAATCAATTGATCTAGCTTTGTCAAACTGGTTGTTCAAGCTAAATCCCAGCATAAACAAGGGCAACGCACAGTCTTGTACTAAATTTAATTTACAAGCTAATTTCACTAGCTTCGTTACTTACTACTAACCATTATATTTGTAAAATTATAACAAATTAAATATACTTTACTAAAGTAGGACCAGCTCTTTAATACAATACTACTAAACTGTTCTAAATTTAATTACAAGCTAATTTCACTGACTTCAGTGCTTACTACTAACAAGTATAACTATAAGTGTATTGAAGTCAAAGTATAACAAATTAAAGATACTTCACTAAAGTAGGGTGGGCTCTTTAATTTAAATAAAATAAACACTTCAATGTCATAGGACTCATACTCATAGACTCTTGTCACAGTGAGCAGAAATAAAATTTCAATACCTATAGTATTAGTACTATTACTTATTCTTTTCTCTGTTTGCTGTTCAGTTGATTCCAGTATTAAATAATATTAACACAATAACAGTAAATAATTATGATGGCTCCAGTGTTAAATATTATTAATTATAATTATGATGACTTAACACAGTGCTATTAACTAATTAAGGCAACAGTCAATATGATTATGAATAAAATATGAGATTCTATAACAGTCATATCCAATTTTAAAATTTTATAAATAATATAAAAAACAAATGAGCCGATACAAAACATTTATATTTAAAAAAAAAACAACACTTGCCAATGATGATTGTGTGAAAAAAAAAAGAGCAATACCTCCTCTCTGCCTTCAGAATGTGTACATAAAAGTTGATTGTCAATTGGAACTGGAAAATAAATACACACAAAGTATTAAATAAAACTCAAGTGGCATCATGATAAATATTGAAAAAGAAAAGAAGTGCCATTTTAATATTATATATAATAAAAAATCTGAATTAATCATGGCTGAAATGGGGATTTTGTATTTTCTTTCCTTAAAATAAATTTTATATATGTCAATAAATGCAACCTTCTCTGAGAGGGATATAATTGTCCACTTTTCAGCATCAATTTTTCTTCTTCTACAGTTCTAGCTGTTGGAAAATATTAGCCTAATTATGAATATGCAATATTTTGTAAATGACTATTAAATAATATAATACTGTAGTTTGTAAGCAATCCCACCATCACCATCCATACCACAGACACAATTGTACTGAATGATGTTGGTAATAGGAGGTGATGAATGCTAGAAAATCTCATCAACAATTCAATGTGAGGTGAGTTTTACTCCATGGACATAAAACTGGAAACGAAGTAGGTGCATTGCCACTGTTCAGATAGTCAATACAGTGTGATCTCATTGTATTGTACTCCAATTTATAGAACATCCACTAATCAGAAGTCCATTAGTCACAACCATCACATGATTCAAACAACCAAAAAAATTGATTTCATCAAACTTGCCTACATCGCAGTTTGCTTTTTAATGAATATATTTTTAGATCTTGCCTATCTAATGTCTACCAATATGTGTTCCAAGCTGACTGTGCCCTTTCTGTTTCTTGTTGCAAAGTTAGTACCACTAGCAGTAGCACATCCACAGTACATATACATTATAACATGCTTATTTTCCAACCAATCAAAGGCACAACTTCAAATAGCTTACAAAGGTGCCTATTCCATTCTAGTACCTTTCCTATTTAACTTTCAAATTTTGTTCTTTTATTGAAAAATCAAGTAGAGAAACTTGGAAATTTAAATATTGTCTTAGATTTGTTGACAGGAGCCATAATCTAAAAAGTACTAAAATGAAGTGCACAACAGACAAAAGTATGTCTTAAAATATATTATTGAGTAAAACTATAAGTACTAAAACATAAATTTAACATATTCCTTCATGATTGATTGAATTGGGGGGAAATATCTACATGCACTATTTAAATGTAAATATGTATGATATCTATCATTAATTTAAATGCTTTTAATAACTTTCACTTTGGGAGTTGGGCTATACAGCTATTTGCAGCAATCCTTAGAAGTTGTTAACTAGTACAAATACATTTCTTTTATTGGAATTTTCATATTAATAAAACAAAGACTACTTTTTATGCATGATAATTAAAAATATTAGGTTCTCTATTTTACAAATTAGGTATAAGACCAACATGTTGCTAATTAAAATGTATATATATATTCTTCAAGAGCTAAGTGACTTAAAAAATATGTATTATTATAAGTTGCATAGGTTGTTCTTCAGATATTTTCTCCTTGAACCTCAGGATTGCATTGAAGTCAATGTACAATTAAAAAAAAAATTACTCTATATACCAAGCAATTACAACCACTCTCCAACTAAGTATTATAATGTATTGACATGTATGCCAAATATGTGGAATGAGATTGTGATAAATCATAAAGTGAATCACTGAATGTAGTAAGATGTAGCAAAATAATGAATTGCTGTATTTGTGGTAAAAAAGATGTTTCATCATCTGTTACTTAGTACTAGAGAAACTGATCTTGTTCTGACCTTAATAAAGACACTACTACCAAACTATTCACTGACCTCAGGCAAACTACAATACAGCTACTTGCACTTACAATTAGTAGGCTGCAAACACATTTCTACATATAGCTTCCTGCAATTAGTTGACATCAGACAAATTATGAAATTTATATAAAGGCTTATAACTTCCAAACAATTAGTAGACCCCTTTGGACACTGCTATAAAATATACAGATTATTGTAGTTTATTTCAAACAGTGGATCAGTCAAACATAATGTTGCATATATTCTTGCAATAAGTGAATTAGTAACAATTATTTTTGGTTCAATTTACCTTTACTGGAAGGGTCACCAGTAATCCAGCCAATGAAGAAATCTTTGCGAACAAACATATAGCTGAGTGTGATAATAACAAAGAATGCAAGTGCCAGTCCAACCAATCCAAAGGGAACATGCTCAGGATAAAATCGCCTTCTTCGATGCCCTCGAAATGCCAGATTATTTCTGGATGACACTGAGTTCTGATCTGGTACGGAATTAGAACTGTACTGGCTGGGCTTACTCGGACTCTGTGGGGTAAAGTTTTTCTGTGGCGTGACGTGGTTGCTAGTCGGAGTACGCCGCCCGCGTCCAAGACTAAATGTTGTGTTAACTGATTTGTTTTCTACCTCGTAAGAGGTGCCGTCCATGTCAGAATCTGAAGATTCAAATGTCGTATCCCGAATATCATGGCTGCTAATGGATGCATCTTTGTCTCGGAGGGCAGAAAGATCGGGATATAAATTAGACCGAGACCTGCTGTTGGGGCTTACAATATCAGTGGATGTCAGACTCTCTTCAGCTTGAGATGACTGCTCACGCGTGCGAGATTTAGATTCTGTGGTCAGTATTCGTCGGCTGCGTACTGAACTCCCCATAGCATTAACAGGAGACACAATAGGCTTTCGCCGTAACGATCGCTTGACAACTTCAGTTATTTTGCTAGATGCAGAGTGATCGTGTGCGCCATAGTTGAAACTTTGACTGGGTGTAGAAGTTGTTGGCTCTTGGTCTTCTTCGCTATCATCAGAACTTAGCACGTCTAATTTGAGTGATGGCCTTTGGATAGTTTGCTTACCTTTTTGCAATGGAGGTCTAGTGCGAGATTTTAAATGATTGAGCTTTTTAATAAGAATTGGTCTTCTGATTGCTTTGATTGGCAAGCTGACATTTTCACCGAAACTCTGCAACTCTTGCACTAGCTGCTGGTCTGTCAATGAGTCCGCCATCTTTAGAGACTCTGAACCGGATGCATTGTACACGCATGCGTTTGTCACGTTATCTCCCTTGCTGCACTTTGATCTCTATTATGTTTGCCCAACCTTTCTCAACACTTTAACATTTGAGGAACCCTTGAAATAATTAATATATCTACGATGCTAATTTTGTCATTTACGATCTCTCTGGGAACACATAGCGACCTATCTCTGAAACCCTGTATTAGTCTATGCAGGTGTAAAATATACAAGTCGAATGTCGTTTCGTATATATTTGATTATTACATTTCAAAACTTTTTATTGCACAAAGTCTAGACATTTCAGCTAAATAACCGTTCACCACACTAATAGGATAATAATAATAAATTAATTAATAGAAGCTTATTTAGTATTACACGTTTAGTTAATATTATTGACTTGTTATAGCGTAATCGACCCTAATGGCTATAGAGTATTAGTGTTAGCTCTGGCTAGTAGCCTACATCCCACATTTTTTCTCTCCCCCCCCTCACTTTATTTTTTGGATGGGGGTTAACTTTAATACCGAACGAACCAAGACTCTCCAGAGCTTCAAAGACCGAGAACGTCCTAAGACGAAAGGAACGCACGCAAGCTCTGGAGTATGTACATATATCTTTTAAGTAATTTATCGGGTAAGGACTATTCTTCAAATAAATCACCATCTGTCAAGTTTTTGTGATAAATATTTACCCCCTTCTCCCTCTACTCTCCAAAATGTAGGTCTAAGTCACAAGTTTGCAAACACCTTTAACCTTTCCCCTTCTAATAAATAAAAACAGTGACACCAGGTTCAAATGGCTTTTCATATAATTAAACTCTGTTGCATTATGAAATAACAATTTATGATTTTTAAGTCTAAATGGCAGTTGTTGTCATGCGCCCTGCCACTGACGTACATTATGTGCTTCATCACTGTGCCTATGACATCATACGGTGTGATCATCCGTGCGCGACTGCACAAGGTGAGGATGGGAGAGGGTGGGACAGGAAGAGTGTGTTGCGATATACGGTGGGGTTATATATACCGACATCAAAATCGCTTGCAAAAATAAGAACGTTTAAATTAAATTTATTAATAACAAAAATAATCCAGTTATTTGAAAATTTCCAGTGGTTGTGTAACTTCCCCCGTAAATTCGATATCTCACCCTATTCATCGGTGTCCTTTAAGAAGCAAATACATAAACGATCATTTCGTCATCAGACCATCAGACGTTCTCTGACTCTGGAATGCCCCAGTGGGACCTCACAGCCTCACACTTGTGTTCGAGGTGGAGAGCAGGTGGAAGGGGGTGAAAAAGGTCGCACCAGTTTGGCGCACACCCTTAACTGCCTTCCGTCGGTGGATCAGTTTTGAATAATGGAGACTTTTATTTGTTTATTTACTGACCCTACCCCACCCCACCCTCAAGTGTTTGGTTGCTCAGTGCGGGACAGTATGTCGTGATGTAGCTCTGTAACATATCCGTCTTGTGACGTAATCTCTAACATTGTGCACAAATGACGTCCCGAATGACGTCACGATAAGACGTTCTTGGATGTAATTGGATGCTTGAGGAATAAGACTGTATCAGTACAGTGGACAACACTAATTTGATTTTGCTTGAACTTTTTCGTCCACTACATAAAATGGTATTGCTTGTGTTCGCCACAAGGCAATTGATTACTTTTTGAGGCAGACAATTGTGACATGCATAACTTCATGGACATTGCTATGTGCATCGCAGCGACATTAACTACGAGGTGGACATCGTAGGCAGGTGATGATTCTAGAGCTGGTTGACAAAAATAATTTACAAAATCAGCATAATTCGGCATCCATTGAACAATCGCACTGTAATGACAGCTCAACTACAGGATCACGTCTTTGAGTAGAACTTGGCAGTTGTACTGAGATGTTTGTTTAGGCAGAACTGTTCAGATGCGTATGGCGTCGTTGAAAGTGCCCTCCCAAAGGAATCCTTGGTCGTCATCGACGCTGGTCTGGAAGCAAAAAGTAAAGTGTTTTTTTTAAACTCCCCTGATGCGGACCATGTGCGTTGTGATCATCCTTGTGTTTCTCGTTTCAAATCGCCAGCGCCGAATCGTAGTAGGCCTATATGCGGGTATGCACTTCAAAGGGAAGTTAATATGATTTAATCAATGTGTTAAAATATATATATATATATATGCTTTTAACTAGATGATGTGGTTATACTTTAATTTGCAATTTTAAAATATATAGCTGTGCTTTATAGAAATCTTCAATTATTATATTATGTAGTTATGCTTTATAAAGACCTACAATTAATATTTTATGTGGTTATGCTTTATAGAGATCTACACTTATTATATTATGTAGTTATGCTTTATAGAGATCTACAATTAATATTTTATGTGGTTATACTTTATAGAGACCTGCAATTAATATTTTATGTGGTTATGCTTTATAGAGATCTACACTTATTATATTATGTAGTTATGCTTTATAGAGATCTACAATTAATATTTTATGTGGTTATACTTTATAGAGACCTGCAATTAATATTTTATGTGGTTATGGTTTATAGAGATCTACAATTATTATATTATGCAGTTATGCTTTATAGAGATCTACAATTAAATATTTTATGTGGTTATGCTTTATAGAGACCTACAATTAATATTTTATGTGGTTATGCTTTATGAAGATCTACAATTAATATTTTATGTGGTTATGCTTTATAGAGATCTGCAATTAATATTTTATGTGGTTATGCTTTATAGAGATCTGCAATTTTAATATATTAAAATATATAGCTGTGCTTTATAGAAATCTACAATTATTATATTATGTAGTTATGCTTTATAAAGACCTACAATTAATATTTTATGTGGTTATGCTTTATAGAGATCTACACTTATTATATTATGTAGTTATGCTTTATAGAGATCTACAATTAATATTTTATGTGGTTATACTTTATAGAGACCTGCAATTAATATTTTATGTGGTTATGCTTTATAGAGATCTACACTTATTATATTATGTAGTTATGCTTTATAGAGATCTACAATTAATATTTTATGTGGTTATACTTTATAGAGACCTGCAATTAATATTTTATGTGGTTATGGTTTATAGAGATCTACAATTATTATATTATGCAGTTATGCTTTATAGAGATCTACAATTAAATATTTTATGTGGTTATGCTTTATAGAGACCTACAATTAATATTTTATGTGGTTATGCTTTATGAAGATCTACAATTAATATTTTATGTGGTTATGCTTTATAGAGATCTGCAATTAATATTTTATGTGGTTATGCTTTATAGAGATCTGCAATTTTAATATATTAAAATATATAGCTGTGCTTTATAGAAATCTACAATTATTATATTATGTAGTTATGCTTTATAAAGACCTACAATTAATATTTTATATAGTTATGCTTTATAGAGATCTGCAATTTTAATATATATAATATAATATATTATAATATATATAAAATATATAGCTGTGCTTTATAGAAATCTACAATTATCATATTATGTAGTTATGCTTTATAAAGACCTGCAATTAATATATTTTGTAGTTGTGCTTTATAGAGACCTACAATTAATATATTTTGCAGTTGTATTTTAAAGAGACCAATAATTAATTAATATATTATATAGTTGAGATTAATATATTATATAGTTGAGACCTATAGTTAATATATTGTGTAGCTGTTTTTTTTATAGAGACCTACAATTAATATATTATGTAGCTGGTGCTTTATAGAGACCTACAATTAACATATTATATTGTTGTCCTTTACAGAGAACTAAAATGAAATTAATACATTATAAATTATGCTTTATAGACCTACAGTTAATATATTACTTAATTATGCTTTGTAGAGAGCTACAATTAGTATACTCTGTTGTTACACTTCACAGAGACCTACAATTAATGGATTATATAGTTATGCCTACATTTAATATTTTATGTAGTTATGCTTTACAGAGATCTACAGTTAATATATGATGTAATTATGTTTTTCTAATAAATTATTAGTTCACAGTGTTAGGATTATCATCAATTTGAAGTGCTAGGATTACATTTATCTTTTGTCATATGCAGTATGATTTTTAAGGTGGGGTAAAATTCTATTTTAAAAAGTACCTTTACTGGAATTGAACACAATCCATCCCTTGTGCTTTTGCTTCTTCTTTGGTAAAAAAAAAAAATGAAACAATCATATGCACACACAAAAAGCAAATCAAAGAATTAAGATATCCTGTTTTCAATTTAAATTTTGTTTTTCCCAACAAACAACATTTAATTTAGTTTATTTAAAAAATAATAAACACATCTCATTTCCTAAAAAAAGTTGCTGTAGTACTACTGGATTCTCTCCCTTGCATTGGAAAATATTTTTAAAACTTCCATACAATGACACATCGGTTATTTTGAAAGGAAGGAAATCGTATCTATCTATCTATCTATCTGTCTATCTATCTATCTATCTATTTATCTATCTATCTATCTTAATTTAAGTTTCAATTTTTCTCTCTCATTTAGGTGCAGTTACATCGCAGGGTAGGACGCAGAGTGTCAGTCGACCTCATGCACACGCACCTGTAGTGGGATTACAACAGAACAATAATAACAACATTAAACGGCGGCAACATTTGAGAAAACAAAGGCTTGTACTGCTACACCTGCACTGTATTGGGTGTTCCACAACATTCACAAGAAACGTTTGGAACATTTCTTCAACTAGAGTTAAGTTGAAATTAGAAAATCAGAACAGAGACTCCTTACAGAGTCTAGACGTTAACTTTATCGACGAGGCTAGTGGGCGTACGCTAGTTTTTCGGGGTTGGCTCGCACCTTTAGACGGGAGGACATTGGGAAATGGCCATAAGAAAACGATTATTTCAAGTAATGGTAGCGATATTAGCTTTTTGTACGAGGAAAAAGATGCAAGAAATTTTAAATTTGTTAATTCTCTCTATCAATTTTTTAAAACTGGTGGAACAATAAAGCTATTCTCAAAAACCTTTTTGTCTAGCGATAAAAAGGTTACTTTGGGTTTAAGGGACTTAGAGAGACATGATTTCGACGGTAAAAAAATCAGGCGATTTATTCGACTAATTCATAGAATGCACACTAAAATTTTAAATGCAAAAACAGTCACAAATCCCTGGTTTCCAACGAGAGTCAAACGACAAAGTCCCATCGGGGCAACGCCTGACAGTTCAGACGCATCCAATGACAGATCAATGAATGCAAAGCAAAGAAACATGTCCTCGAAAGATTACCTGCCGCTTTTGCAATCTTTGTCGTCACGGACATCGCATCGTGAGCCCGCTACTCGCAGCCAGCAACAGCAAAGAACGATAACCAACGAAACCGAAACAAATGACGAGCAAACTGGCTTTCCCAGGGCCGAAAACTTGAAAATGTTGCCATTGGACACCCAGATGTCCAACCACACTGTGCACGACAGTGCTGAACTACTGAAAATTAATGAAACCGCAGCATCCAAAGGGGGGTGGATTTTGTACATCATCTCTCCGGCATTTTTTCTCGTGTTAATATTGGTCGTCGGGACTTTCACGCTTGGAGGATGCTGCTCAAAAATGTCCTCGTGCTTGCTGAGTCAGGACCAGGACTCTTCGCACGCCTCACAGACGTATATAACAATGCAGACAGAGAACGAATTCCTAAAAGAGCGAGAGTGGATTCAAAGCATGAGCGTCGAAGAGTATGAAGAATTCAAGAGAAAGGAGATAGACTGGAACGAAGAACACTTAGCTGCCGACGAGTGGAACCAACAGCGTCTGAAGCTCTGGCTGTTAAATGATCGCTTCCGGAGCTTGAGAGGCGAATATACGACTTCTGAAAATGAAGCGCAGTCATATGCGGGTGGCTTCTTATCTGCACTGGGCAGGCGGGCGTCCTTTTGTTACGATGCACTCGAAAGCAAACCATTCGAAGCTGACTCGACCGTGCCCCGGCGCACGAGCACTGACCTCGACAAGGGACAACAGTCGGGGGTCACCAAAGGAGGTCGTGAGTTCAGACCCGTGCGGGAGAGTAGGTCCACTCCTGTGCAGAATAGTCAGACTCCTTACAAGAATAAGAATCCATTTGCTGCCTCATATTTGTCGGAAACTAAGCAAGAGCGGGTGAAAACTTCCCCCTATCAAGAACTCAGCAAAGAATCTATTTCTGTTGCTATAAACACGCCAGATTTTGTGGTTTCGTCAGACTATCCTTCTCCAGAGTCCAGTAGTGGTGCTGCAAATCCCCATAGATCTTCTAATCGAGACCAGTCTAAACGTAAAACTAGTGGCACCAAGAAATAAGTGCTTACCCCTGCTCATCGCTGACTGATTTGTATACTGCCGCTGTGTTAACGCCTCAGTACATAATTAATTCAAAGATACCCGAAAGAAGAAGAAGCAGGAAACCACAATGTGCTGGACTTTCTTCCGAAGTAAAGAATTAAGTGCTACACCCCCTAAGGAAGTGTGCGGCTGTACTATGAGTACTGATATATTTCCTCCCCATGAAGGAATTCGTGAATGCGTGGAAAGTGAAACAGCAAAGTGTGATGTGTTTACCTCCGTATTCACTTCCCAATTAGAAATTCATTGAGACCTGAAAGGCAAAGATTATTAAAGTGCAAAGTGTCACCTTCGTATTGACTTCCTAAAAAGGAAATGATTAGTACCCGAAAGTTATAGACTATAAACTACTACACGGTTAACTGTTAATTCTCCACTATCCTGAAGAAGAAGTCTGCAGGCTGCAATCAAAGCGTTCACATTCAAACAAAAAAAAATTCACTCCTTCTCTAGAAAATATTAGCTAATCCTCGATCCTCTGCCTAGAATATGTAGTAAACTAAGTCTAAAAGTTTCTTTTCAAATTAGTCAGATTTGTTACTGAATGGAAATACTTTCACCATATCTAGGAAGCAGTTTGGCAAATGATGGCAATAACTAATTGGAAACATTCTGAATACATCTACGACAACAGTTTCAGAAATGATAGCAATTGAAGCAGTGCATTTGAGTACAAGTGGTACCTAACCTTTCAGTTCAAAACCATGCCTTATGCATACTTTGTTCAAGGACCATTTTGATAACCTCGCTGAATTCGTACTTTGTCTGATGATGTGAACAGATTAGACAGAAATTAGATAATGAAAGTGAACAAGAGAGTCAGAGTAGGCTTCATCTACAGTGGATTACAGAATTACTCAGAGTAAGTCTTTACTGCAATGGATAAACAACAAATCTGCTGGATTTATGTCTCTAATCAGAATAAGCTTGTTTTATGGCACTTAACAGGTTTTGGAGTGGATCTGATGCTTTTGAACAACCATTGGTGTAGAAAAACATAATATACTTTCGTTAGTTAATTTTGATTAGAACAACAGCAGTAACAAACTATTTACGTGAGAGTTTCAAGCAAATTTTGTTTTATTTCTAGTTCATATGTAGGGATAATATTTCCAGTAAACCACAATATGTCTAGGACTTGATAAGCAATATAATTTTGTGTGTTGAAAGCGCAGATTAATACACGATTTTGTTTCTATTTATTTAATATTTTCTTAGAAAAATTGTAGCTGTTCTCCATGTTGAAAATTAACTCAAATTAAGTATTACAAGAATTGTAATTTGTAGAACTATCCTTTCTACATACCCTCATTTATGAGAATTAAGTTTTTTTAATTTTGCTTTTTGTTTTATTTTCGCTTCGTGTTTCATGGCAGTTGGCGTTTATTATCGCCAACAAATCAGCAGAGATAAGTTTAGAGTTGACTTAAGTCCTAAGTAAATCTTGTTGTGAATTACATTAAAATCCAAAATATTCTGTTGGGGTTGATTCATGTTAGCGTAGTAAATCTCGGCTGGTGATATAATTAATGTTTTAGCTCGCAAAGTTCATGACACTGGAGTTATAAACAGAAATCTGAGTTGACTTGTAGAATTTTAGGCAGTCACCATGACTAACGCTGTTGAATAAAGAGACGTTATAAGAACTTTTGTTTAAAAAGAATTGCCACAACTTTCTTTCCGATATTATTATCAGTTCTTTACTAAAGGTAGTAGGGCTTTCCTGGAAAAGTCTCAGAGAAAACATCACGAATCTCCTAAAGAAGTCATAATGGGTTTCCGAGAGAAGTCACAAGGGTTTTCTTAAAGAAGGCATAGATAAATCATTAGGGATCTTTGAGCGAAGTTACAAGGATTAATGGGTTTAAATCATAGAGAAGCCATTAGAAGAAGTCATCAAGCTAATTATCTCTTGGTCTCTTAGAGAAGTCAACACACCTTCATTGCGAAGCTATCAGAGCTTTCCTAGAAAAATCGCCAGGGCTTTCTTTGAGAAACAAAATAGTTTCCTTCAAGAAATTATTAGAGCTAATAATGAAATGTTTGCTGATGTTGATGTTCATACAAACTAATTACATTTTCCCAGTGAAATGTTAGGACAACAGATGTACATCCACAAACCTGAAAAGTGAAGACCACGTTTGAGATCTGGCCCTAAAATCACTGACTGACTGCTGTCTGATACTGATATACCTTAGTGCTGGATGCAGACTCCAAAGTATTGTCAACCAGTCAAACTAAATCAAAACAATTCTTTATGTTTTGGATTTACAGATTCAATTTTTCGTTGTTGAATAGTCATTTCCAAAAAAATAAAAAAGATAAACAGCCGTGATTTAGTGAATTAATAATTTTTAAACTGATTTTTGTGTAATATTATTTGTTTCTTTAAAATTGCAATGCCAAACAATTTTAAAATAAAAAAAATTCTTTAAGCCTGTTCAAGCAGCACGTGTTACGAAAAAGATATCTGTGCATTGGTTGCGTTTGATGTGTCACTGTAGATCGATCTCTGTATAGCATTGAGCAGATTATACCAATAATAATAGTAATAATAATACTAATTTAAAAAACAAACAAGCATGATTGTAAAAGATGAAGAGAAAGGCACAACATCAAGCAATTATAATTATCAGCCAATCACATGCCTATCATCTATCTGGAAGTTACTTTCAGGAATTATATCTGATAAAATCATGGCTTACCTTGAAGCAAGCTACTAACAAATGAACTAAAAGATGCTAAACCAGGATAGAAGAGGAACAAAGGAACAATTGGCATTTGATAAGGCCATCAAGAACTGAAGAACAAATCTTGCAATGGCATGGATTGACAACCAAACGGTTTATGACTCAGTTCCACATTCAAGGACACTTGAAATAATAAAAATGTACAAGATAGTACCATCACTACAAAAACTAATCCAAGTATCAAGGACAAAGTGAAAACCGTACTCACATGCAACAATATAGAAATTGTAGACATACTGTGATATATGCGTCACTTAGTTAATGAAGATAATAATTATTATTATCATAACTAATTTCAAGTGATGAGAATATTAATTTTATTTTATTAATGATCCTCCCAACAGACACCACTCGTCTCTCACTTTGCAGATATTTTGATACTGTAAACGTTTCACAGTTCCACAACATAAAAAAAACGTTTACAGTTACATAAGGTTTTCTGCAGGTGGAAAACTTCTTACTAAGGAGAAAACAAATCAGAATTTAATCTATATTTAGCGAGCTTTCATCCACCCACTTTCTTCTTCAACATAAGAATATCAATATCAATATGTGTAAGGTCAATAAATTTAACAATAAATTTATTAAAAGAAAAATCAACTATACAAATGACAATTTCAATGAAACAGATAATTTAACATCAATATTCCACGAATCCATGTTACGGTAAATTATAGTTTACAGTCTCTCTCTACATATATATATATATATATATATAATAATAATAAAATTACAGCTAATTATTATAGTTCAACAATAGAGTCAATACGATTTGCATGTTAGTCCTATCGGAGAATAGAAATGGAGTTATTAGAAGAGGTTATTATAAACTTCACATAACCTGGATTAAGTAGAGCTTCCACAAATCTTTTCACTGGCCTTTTCAATCACGTCACAGTGTCAAAATGTTACAATGCCAAAATGTCCACCTCAGCACCTGTTCCCGCCTCCTGACACTGACGCGTCGTTACTCTCAATGGACCTGGCACTCTCTTGCTGTCAGTTTCTCGAACAGAACACAATCACAATGATTGTGTTATTTTCACTAGTCTGATGTACTTAGCAACCTTGCTTTGGTGCGTCAAAAGTAGGGGTGTAGCATACTCCTTTACGCTTACACACTGCAACACACTTCGCAAGTTTCCCCGTGCTTTCCAGTCACTCAGGTCACGACTAGTGAACAAACAAAGGGTAGCTAAAATCTTGAAAGTTGAACTTGAGGCTCCACTTGAGACTCACAGCTCAGGGTTGAACTCACACTCAGACTGAGACTCAACCATAACCAAAGAAGAAGAAATCAGAAGGCTGCTTGCTGACTGCAACATTCAATCAAGGAGCAAGCCCAAGTTCCTTATTTATTACAATATAACTCCATTTTATCTTTTCTCAAAACTTACAATCTCCTGCATCAGTAGTTATTATCCCCATGCACACGAGGTACAATAAATACAATGTATCAAACAATGTCATATATCAATACACCACACGGGCGCAGCTTAGTTCAAACATTTGTAGTAAATAAATCAACTTACATAGTATATCTTTACAGAAATACAAGTGTAACATATAGAAAAATGCATGAAATGTTTCTAAGTCCACGTTTCTAATTCTCTCAATCAGTCAGTTTAAACTCACCACTCAAGCTAACGACTGCCTTCAGAGCCGGATTTCTCTCTTTGTCTTCAAATTCAAAAGTGAATAGACAGCAAAATTCTCTACTGCAAGTAAACTCCTTAAGTGTGAATCCTTTTACTTGCCAAATAGCGGTAACAAAAATAGCTACATCAATTGCAAATCTGATTCAATTAAGAGCAGATGAAGTGGAACAAAAGATTTTGGACCATCAGAATGATATTGTTCTAAAATCTTACGCAACGTGTGAGAACGTTTAGAATCTGGTTGACTGGTTGAAAAAAAGTTTCCTGCTTAAAAAAATCTAGCGTATAAAATAAAATCTTATTTCGACCACGCTTATCTTTGTGAAACTTTGCTTTCGACAATGAACATCATAAAATCAAAATACAGATATCGACTTACAGACATCCATCTTGACGATTGATTACGAACGGGATTGCCATCATATTCTCCCAACTATGACAAAGTGGCTGATGAAATGCAGTGCGACAATCACACTAATTGAAAACTATATGAGTCACAAACAAATGATGTTTGATATCATGATGTCTCATCACAATAAACTGCAATATCATATCATTATCATAACAATTATCAACATAATAATTAGTATCATTGTTATAATAAGTCATGTTACATTAGTGAGTCTCAGTATCTTAATGAGCGCCAGTCATAATCAATTGAAACCCATCTGTTCTGTTGAGTTTGATATACATTAACTGATATAATAATCAGATATGTCCTGTATTGAGTCTGAATTATTTTCAAGTGATCTAGAACCCAAGAGAAGAGGAGGCAATGGCAATAGGATATATTGGGAGGGCTTTTGAAGAGAGACGAAGAAAGTGATGTAAAGAATAGAAAAAGAAATAAGGAGATTAGAGAAGGCGACAGAAATAGAGTTACGAAGAAAAAAGAAAAAGAAGTAGAGAAAATTAGGACTGAGAAATAAGTAGAATTAGAACAGCAAAGAAGTTTTGGCAATCAACAGAATAGCTGCTCCTGGAGAGTGGTTAGTACCCTTTGCATAGGCAAGTTTTGGAGCTGTGGAGCTGTGGAGCACATTCCATTTCAGACTGGAATGTTTTAATAGTCTGAGCGGTTGAAAAGTTGCAGCCTTAATATGGCTGAGAATTTATACCTAAAACTTGCCACTTATCTCAGTCAAGCAAAGAATAGGGATCACAGCAAAGTGCAGTAACTATTAATCCTGCAAACATACTCATTCAGAATCAAATATGTCCCTGGTGCAGATTTCCTCTGTAGATAGCCTGTGCCACACGACTGATTTTGGCACAGAAATACCACTCTCATATGCTAACCATTGTTTTAAGACTACAACTTCCAATCTTTGTCTAAGACAATGACACTGAGCTTGACAAAAATGTTCACTTACTTCCCTAGTATTATGAAACATATAAAGCATTAAAATTATGTTTTTAAATGAAGCATTCTCACCCTTCAAGTTTGGCTTATTCTTGCATTAGTAGGGTTGACTAATACGGGACAAAATTGTCCTAAGGTAGGTAAAATGCGACATCCAGCATCAAACACTGGGGAAAATAGCTTGAAGAGATAAAACTTTTTTTTTTCTAAACGAGAGAGTTATTTATGTGACTCCACCCTTTCCTTATGCACACAGAGGAAAGTAACTGTTTGAAGCTTGCACATTTGAGGTCAGTGCACACACCACCCCCCTCCAAGTAATTCCAATGTCTTGATGTGGTAGCGAGCCTAGCCTAAACTCAGCATTTCTTTTCACATCTCTTATTTTTCTAAAAGCGAATGCATGACGTAACTAAAGCCCGCTAACCACGAATTGTTGGGTTTATGCGTGCATATTTCTCATCTGTATGTAACAGACTAGTAGATGTTTGAACTGATTTGATCTTTCTCAAGTTAAATTTATGTTGTTTTTTCTCTCTCTTTCACACACACACACACACACACACACACACACACACACACACACACACACACACACACACACACACACTCACACCCCTAACCTGAAAAGAGCAATTGTTGCAAATTTTCTGGAAGGACATTTTGATATATCTAACCACTAACCACATAAATCATTTATATAGTTATTTTACCACACCGTAAGGTAGGGCAAGTACTTATATTTTGCAATTTTAAAACTATTTTCTCTAAGTTGTAAGAGAACATATCTTTGTTAAAGTTTTTATAAAATTAATTTGTTAAACTGTAACTACTTTCTTATGCACTATTTAAATATAAATTTTTTCATTGAATATTTCTTTCACATTCACCTTGACTTCTTTCTGTTTAGGTATTTATTTTAAGAGAATACTTAGCACTTTTTCTGTATCCACATGTCTACATGTAGCAAAGAAATATTTCTTTTTATCTGTTTATCTGTTTAGCTGCAACTGTATGATATTGCTTAAACAAGTTGATTTATTCTAACTGTTGATTTATTTATTGATTGGCGAAGTACGAGTTATGTGTCAAAAGAGTGACAAATACGCACAAATACTGTGTATGTGTCTTAGGACTTAGATGATAAGACATCAAACATATTAGCTTGTTTTAGATAAATTTATAAACGTCAGTCACAGCACATTTTTGAATATGAGAGCGCGCAAGCCTGGTACAAGATATAATTATAGTGATTTGCAGATTATAACAGTTTAGCAACTGAGTACACATGCTAAAGGCAGAAAAAGTCAAAGAACTTAAAAATAAGTGAGACAGCATATGCTTTATAGCAGTTTGTGTGTGTGTGTGTGTGTGTGTGTGTAGGCTGGAAATAGTTTAGTGCACACAGAAACTTTGATCCCTGCTTGGCTGAATTGGTTCAATAGAATGTGCTACAATTCCAGAAGTGTAAGACATTTTTGGCTGCCATTCTTTACGTATTGTGTAAGTGTAAAGTGTAAGTAAAGTGTAAGTCATCCATCTCAGTCAGCATCCATACTTGGGACATACGCACTACTACAGCTGCTCTAGAGTCTAGAATGACCCTCTCCATTGCAGACAACGCTTATTTGCGTTTGGAGAGTGTCGTCTTTTTTTAAAAAATGACCCTGGTCAACGTGTGCACAATTAACAGAGTGAACTTTCATTACATTATAACATTGCTATAGCATTATTTAGATTGAACTTTGCACACCTGTCGTCTCAACTGTTAACATTATTTTGTCTTTTATCTCTAACACAGTCAATTGTTTCAGTATACCTATTTTGTCAAATATTCAATGTAACCAGCTCGTTCCAAAGACTCTTCTGCTTATTTTATCAACGGTCAGTACCTGTTTGGATGGGACTGAACGTGGCTGGGAGCGGAACCTACATCTTTCTATCCATCCATCCATTTGATTGCATTTGTACCTAAGCTGTAGGGTGCAAGTAGAGTCTGTGGCACACGACACCAATATTTATAGTCGCATTCACCATGTGTACATTACAATAACAAATAACTGCAGTTTCAATACAGAGAGAAACGTACATAAAACGAATTAGAAATTTACAGTTCAAAGAAAACTATGACAATAAAGAGACAGCGCTATAACTTGCTGACGGAAAAGATTCTTCAGGAAAAAAAAATCATGACAACTGCGCATAATAGAGAATTAGTTCAGTCCGAAAGTACTTGAGTATTCTAACCATGGAGATATGCGCTTGTGTATGTGTATGAGAATTGTGGTGATTGGGGTACATATGATAAACACCAAGGAGGAGCCTGTACCCTGAAACTTGTTTTGAGAGGGGGGGGGGGACAAAAGAGGCAGGTTGGTGGTCTTCATGAAAATATGTCCCAGTGAAAGGATCTTTATGTTCGTGTGCAGAAATGGCCGATTGTTTCACTCGTGCTCTCTATCATAAACGTGCAGCACGTGACCATTACCACGTGATCAGAGAGAGAGAGAGAGAGCGAGCGCAAGCTGTACTCTGCATTGCAAACACTGATGACTGGTAATATTTGTACAGGCCGGCTGTTCTGTGACAGAGTGGAAAAACGGGTTTTCTGTTGCCTGGTGAGCCCCGAGGGCAGAATCCGCCATATCTATAGCTATTTTTTTTGTGCAAATATTTAAATATAGGTGAAAATTAAAAAATATAACGAACGGAGTGGGAAATGTGGACGCACATTCCATTTCAGACGTAACATTTATATTTAGATCGATGCACGATATTTGTAGTTGTGTAAATTATACACTCGCACATTAATGGACATTGAATTCAAGGATAATCATGCACGTAAATATGTTTACTGGTTCATACTATTTATGAAATTAAATACTCATATTTCATTTATTAGAGCAAAATTATATTTCATCTCTCTCTATTTATGGTTATGATTATTATTATTAATCATCCATAACTAATTACAAATGATGAGAATCTTAATTTATGTTATTAATAATTCTCCAGAAGACACATTCGTCTCTCTCACTTGGCGGATTTGCGGGCGCTGTAAACGCTGTAAACGTTGTAAACGTTTTCTCTCTTGCACAACATTAAAGGGAAGCATTTAGTCACACAATATTTCCATAGGTGGAAAACTTCTTGCTAAAGGAGAAGACAAATCCGTCTTTAATCTATCTTTAGTGAGCCCCAAACCACTCATTTATTTCTCCAACATAAGGTTATCAATATGTGTAAGAAGGTCAATAAATTTAACAATACAGATATTAAATCAACAATCAAATTTACATATAACAAATACAAATACAAAAGATTACTTGACATCAACATTTCCATGAAATCATATTTGTATAATTTTAATACCTATACAGTCTTATATCCTAAATACAATTGAACAGATTAGTGTCAATGCAAATTACAGGGAAATTCTTATTAGAGAACATAAATTAGTTATTTATTCTTATCATATCCACTACTTTTCATGGAAATGGCGAACTGTCGAAGTCCATTTTTACTTCCTAACAATAGTACTTCTATAACTTTTAATATCTAACTGAAATGAAGAAAAATATCTGATCCTTTATTATACAGCAAAATGAAGAAAAATAACTTGTTCCTTATTCTACTGCAAAGTGAAGAAAAATAACTTGTTCCTTATTCTACTGCAAAGTGAAGAAAAATAACTTGTTCCTTATTCTACTGCAAAGTGAAGAAAAATAACTATTGCAAAGTTAAGAAAAATATCTTGTTCCTTATTCTACTGCAAAGTGAAGAAAAATAACTTGTTCCTTATTCTACTGCAAAGTGAAGAAAAATAACTATTGCAAAGTGAAGAAAAATAACTTGTTCCTTATTCTACTGAAAAGTGAAGAAAAATAACTTGTTCCTTATTCTACTGAAAAGTGAAGAAAAATAACTTGTTCCTTATTCTATTGCAAAGTGAAGAAAAATAACTTGTTCCTTATTCTACTGCAAAGTTAAGAACAATAACTTGTTCCTTATTCTACTGAAAAGTGAAGAAAAATAGCGTTCGTTATTCTACTGCAAAGTCTGAGGGACATTGAGATGAGATGTGCCGATTGCTGCGCCAGATGCTAACAGTGCACAAAGGTCTAAGTACCCATCATGTATATATCTCAGCCTTGGAAGGTTTACTATCCGTTTCTGATTATATCAGTGTCTGCTGGGCATCTGCTTGCCGTTGATGAGTACCAGTTTTAGTGTACAAGACATAAATCGTCATTTATGTCAGTCATTGTTACTATATAAGACTGTCACACAACTCGACATTTATATGTGTCAATGTTACTGCATAAGACTGTCAAATAACTCGTCATTTCTATGTGTCAGTGTTACTACATAAGGTTGTCACGCAACTCGTCGTTATATGTGTCAGTGTTACTACATAAGGTTGTCATGCAACTCGTCATTTATATGTGTCAGTGTTACTGCATAAGACTGTCACACAACTCGTCGTTTATATGTGTCAGTGTTATGTTGTGGGGCTACATATAAGTTCAGCATATTCCTCAGTGCTGCCGGTGTATGAGGGTCAACACTACTAGCTATTGATATGTGTCGGTGTTATTGTACAGACACAGTACTAGCCATTGATATGTGTTGATGTTATTGTACAGACACAGTACTAACCATTGATATGTGTTGATGTTATTGTACAGACACAGTACTAACCATTGATATGTGTTGATGTTATTGTACAGACACAGTACTAACCATTGATATGTGTTGATGTTATTGTACAGACACAGTACTAACCATTGATATGTGTTGATATTATTGTACAGTGCTAACCTTTGATATGTGTCGGTGTTATTGTACATGATATATTATACTGTCACACTGCTAGCCATTGATTGTTTTCGGTGTCTATTTTCCTGGAATGTGTGAGGGTTGTTTTCATGGGTCTAGCATACTTTTAAATTATGCTCATAATTTTTAAACTTGAAGAAAAAAGTGTCAAGTGTATTTTAAAAGATACCTGCAACAAAAAGTTAATTTACAGCTATATTAAATCAGCCTTTCTTTTGGCCAGTCAAAACAAAATGCAAATTAGGATTGCCCAGAGCAATTTCGAAACAAAACAAGTTTTCTATGATTAACAATTCAAAAATCTCTCTCCTCTCACCACCCCTACCTCCCGAAGAATGTTCCTCTGAGACTGGCTAGTCAAATATCTGAGTGAAACAAAGGTTCCCTGTGATTGCACAGTCAATTAATCAAAACAAAACCGTCGAAACAAAAGAACGCTCCCTGTGATTGGCCAATTACACCTTGGAAGTAAGCTGACTGGTGGGTAGACAGCTTTAAAACTAAACATTTTGACACGAACCGCCAACGCTAAAAGGGGTGGATCATATACCCAATTTGGTCACCGAAATTCGTGTGCTGCACACGGAAGTAAAGGTCTCCCGTCTTTCCCGAGTCCCGGCACAACTTGCACGCGGAGTAGTTACACAGTCGCAGCCCT
This sequence comes from Sinotaia quadrata, assembly GCA_028829895.1. Taxonomy (NCBI): domain Eukaryota; kingdom Metazoa; phylum Mollusca; class Gastropoda; order Architaenioglossa; family Viviparidae; genus Sinotaia; species Sinotaia quadrata. The sequence goes on from CM054178.1 coordinate 22,241,619, forward strand.
CCTGCCGCCCGAAGACCTATCAAGCCCGGTAAGTCCACGTTATTAATCTTTCATATTGATTTTATATAGATTTTTGCCATTTTCAGGCAAATCTTTTTCAGCCAGAGATCCACTAGAAGCAGTTAAATGGGACTGGACTATCTCTGTGAGAACCAACGATTCGATAAATTCTTTGAGACTGTTAATGACAATCCTGTTTCAAAGACGATTGATAAAAAGTGCAGTGGAACTCTGGGTTTTTGCGCTTGATCTAAAAAAGAAAAGAAAAGAGATGATTTATTTAAACTTTTTAAAATAAAAAAATATTTTCTTTTAGTCAGCACTCTGTTTATAGTGCATAAATTAACATAACTATGCAAGAAACCTAATTTTTTTAATTTGCTCATGCGTGCTTAAAATGTACTATTGTTCACACAGGCCATATCAAGGTGTGTGCGTGCGTGTGTGTGTGCGTGCGTGCGTGCGCGCGCGCGCACGCTTAAAGTCCAAATACGATCTATTAAAACATAAAGAAAACACAACATAAATAAAATGTTTTCTTAGTTGCTGGGACCCGCCAAACCTGTGCTGTAGTATAAATTATGATTAATCTCCTCTTCAAGAAGCATGCAGTTCAATATATTTCCACATGCTCTCAAGTCAGTTAGATAGATATAATCACAGCTCGCCGATCATATTTAAACATGTACATGCCAAGTGTTTGATAACACTATAGGCCTAGAGTTTAGCGCTTGAAATGGGAACACTGCACTAGATCACCAAACGTAATCAATTTCTTCCCCGACGGAAATTTGATGCAAGTACTAAGTGAACTGGCACGACTGACGTCACAGAAGAGAACGTAAAGCGATTGATGACTCTAGTAATAACAACAAAAAAAAATTGACAAGAACATGTCAAAAAGCTGTGGAAGGGGATGACAGAAGCAGAGAAGAAAAAGAAATATATGAAGTGTCATGCTTTAGATATTGTTTCAAATCTTTATCTGACAGCTCGTTTTTTTTCCTTCTGTCTATCAGATGACTAATTGATTTTTAAAAAAAACAAACCTACCATATCCACATATTTCCGTTTCTAGGTTTGACGATACACGCCTGTATTTGTGGCCTCTTCTTTGCAACATGATCAGTCAGCAAGCAGATACAGGTCATTCTGACCCTTGCGCAACACTCACCTCATTTATGTTAAAATAGGATGCAGTTGTTTGTAACGTATTTGTGTGCGTCTGTTCATGTGCCTGTATGTGTAGCGCGTGTCAGTGCACATATCTATGTAGCACAGAGCACTTCTCATTTAAACACATACAAAATACCTCACACTAAAAAACTGCGATAGATACACCACCACAAAATGCGACTTGTGAATGCAAAACGTGTCACGTCACTTAGGAGATCAAATTCGTCGCACAGTAAATATAAGAGTTATATAGCAATATCCACACATAAAATGAACAATCCATGCTTGACAAAATGTGATATAAAATATGCAACCCGGCACAAGAACATTAAAACACACCACACAGAAAACAAAGTGGGTATATGATCCCCCACACGCATGCACTCTAACAAGCGTAACTCCTAACTCGTATATCTCGCTGTCGGCTTAGTTTTCGCCAGAAACATGATATAATGACTAATCGTCAAACGAGGAAGTATTGGAGTCAATTATAATTTTTATTTCTTATAGCACACTTTCACGTCATTGAAGCGTGACGACCTTTGAGAAATTACTGTGTGAGTATAGTTGAGGTGAGGGTCTATGACAGGGGTCTCAAACTCATTTTGCCTGGGGGCCACTGGAAGTAGAATCTGGGTGAAGCTGGGCCGCATCATTATTCCCTGCTGCCAGAGACCTGGCAACACTTCCTCTTACACAGCTCAGACACATTTGGCTTCATGGAGGAAGCCACTGTGACCCTCAGTATGGCTTGAAGATGCTCATCAGTAAGTTTGTCCTTGAATTTTGACTTATTCAAGTTCATGGTGGAGAAGAGCTATTCACACAGATAGGTGCTCCCCAAAAGGCACTTGGTCCGCTTGAACATCCTGGAAAGCTCAGGGAAGGTAAGGGGCAATTCTCTCATAAAACTGTCCAAGCTTGTCTGCTTTTCCACTCACCTCCCTGAACTTGGCTTTGAGTTCAGAATTACACTTATGTCAATTAGATCCATTTGAAGCACAGGAGGGACATCTTCCACATTGAAGAAAGGGTCAGCAAATATTTGAAAGGTGGTTCTGTGTTTCTTGAAATCTGCAAACCTGTGATCAAATTCTTTCCTGCAACATACTTCTCACCACTGAATGGTTGTGCCAGAATCCATGAGTGCCTTACATGCTGGGAAATGGCAGATCCTGAGGTATGGTAGCCCACAGGTGACAAAAACTTTAAAACTCCCAGGGTGCATGAGAAAAACGTGCGGGCCGCACTATCACTTAACTTTAATATCAAGTGGGGGCCACAAAATATCGTCTGGCGGGCCGCGAGTTTGAGACCCCTGGTCTATGAAGTGTCACCAGCATTGGCTCACTGAAGCCTTTTGGCAGCATGTCACCCGTAGCTTCTAAGCGTTCAATAGATACCCGTACTTTAAAGGAATTCATGAGAAAACTTTATATTCCAGGCTCTCACTTAAGTCCCCATTTTTATTCTTTAAAATCGTCATTCTATAGATTCCCGTACTATGTAGGAATTCATGAGGCAAGTTTATATGCCAGGCTCGCACGTAACTCCGCTTTTTATCGTCATTCTATGCTATAGATTCCCGTACTATGTAGGAATTCATGAGGCAAGTTTATATCAAGGCTCAAACTAGATAGATGCCTATCCTAGCTAGTCAATAGATATCTCTACTTTATAGGTAATCATTAAATGACCTTAGGTCTCTCTCGTGCTCACTAAATACTCACATTTTCAACTCATTCACTATGTACCGTGGAGGCATTCATTAGATACCCTTAAAATTATCTTCTTAGTTCTCACTAGATACCCAGACTGTATAGATATTCGCTAGATACACGTTCTTTACAATTATTTATTAGATCCCTTATCTCTCAGGCTCTCACTAGATACCCGTACTTTAAAGGCATTTATTAGATAACCTTATATACCCGTATTTTAAAGGCATTTATTAGATCCCTTATCTCCCAGGCTTTCACTAGATACCCGTACTTTAAAGGCATTTATTAGATACCTTCTTTCTTCCTTCCTTCCTTCTTTCTTTCTTTCTTTCTTTCTTTCTTTCTCACCTGTAACTAAAGCACAGGATAGTTTATGCATATATCTTCTTGCTTGTTTGCCGAACATGTTGATGGGAAATTAACACAAGAAATGAAAGAAATGTTTATTGCCTTGACATCAGAATAGAAAGCAAACATTGTGGTTAATATATAGTTCATATTCGCCAATATTTTATTTTAAACAGGTAGGTTTAATTGTTTTAGTATGTCTACATGATATCAACACACACTCTCTTAATTTGAATTTCTGACAATTCCGAATTCCTAAACATTATCTAATCTACCAACATCTAGTGATCAGCTTTTAATTTGTGACAGACTGCAAAGAAGCTACACGTTTCATTTGTATCCCTAATTATCTAGAGCAAAAATCAAAGAAGGAATTTTCTCCATCCTCTAATAATATTATTATACCACTTCTCTTTTTATTTAAAAAATGTAAAGGTGATACTTAGCATAAAAAAATACAAAAAAGTTCTTCATCAATTTCGTATAAAATTTTATTTCTGCTGCGAAAACGTTTACGTGAATGAAAGGAAAGCGTTGTGACAGAAATTTGTTCTAGCGATCACTTTTGCCAACAACTAAGATACGGTTGCGTATCTTTACACCCAAGAAATGGATCACCTCAAAACACTTTATAACAAACAACAAATATAGTGTTTGTACTTTAGAAGTGTATTAAATTTATTATATTCATAACGCTTTAACAGGGTTACACCGTCAAAAACCTGTATGTAAAACATAATAATAATAATAATAATAATAAGTAACATCAAGAATAGTCCTCATTATGCAAAGTTGCCCACAAAAACACAACTACATTATGTTTAAGAGAGTTCGTAAAATTCTCCATATATATAGACTGAAAGTAAGTCAAATGAAATAAAGTTTACTGAGATAAATTTACTGGAAAAAAAGACTAAACTAAAAAAAAATTAGACTGAAACAAACTGTTGACTGAAATAAAGATGCTGAAACAGTAAAACGACTTAAAACAACTTTGCCAAATGAAACAAACTGTAAAGTAAAATAAAAGGATTGAACACAAAATCTTTCCATAAAAATGTAGATTGAAATTGTAGACTGCAACAAAGTGTAGAGTGAAGCAACATGTAGACTGCAACAAAGTGTAGAGTGAAGCAACATGTAGACTGCAACAAAGTGTAGAGTGAAGTAACATGTAGACTGCAACAAAGGGTGGAGTGAAGCAACATGTAGACTGCAACAAAGGGTGGAGTGAAGCAACATGTAGACTGCAACAAAGGGTGGAGTGAAGTAAACTGGAAAAGTGAGATTTGAAAATAAACATGCATACTTAGAAACAAAAACATAAAATCATCATGGTGGTTGTCTTGAGTAATCATAAAAAACAAGGTATGAGTGTGTGAAATTTCAACAACTGATTTGTACCGCCCTATTGTTTTGGATGTGAAGGCGTGAGGTCTTTGCGCTGTTGATATGAATCCAGAAAGTTTGAGACCCATATCATGCAGTATAGTTCACAATAGTCGTGGGTGTGAAGGCGGGAGGTCTCTGCGCTGTTGATATGAAGCCAGGAAGTTTGAGACCCATATCAAATGCAGTACACTTCACAATATATTTATCAGATACAAGAGTGACATTCCGCTGCTAACAAGTCCAACAGTCCTCGGGATCAAAGCGATGACAATATATGAAGGTACACCCAAGTCTCTTAACCAACCTTCCCTCTAATATTTTTCCTGTGAGCGCGGAACTTTTTCCTGTATCCGGAACTGGCGGTTGTTTGAGCTTGCTACAAAAAGTTGTGCGCGAGATGTTGAAACTGCTGTGTAGACGCGCACCTTAGAGGGAACATTACTCTAACACCCTAACCACTTCACGCCTACGCCAAATATTAAAAATAGCCACTTCCGCTTTCCCGACTGGGGATATGCATGATCCTCAAAATCTGAGCTGGCAATGTTCGGAAGAGACTGCCCTATCTTTTCGTGTTTCAGTGTCCTCGTTACTCCCTCAAACTTTCCTACATTTCACAGCTTACTTAGACTGTGTTTAAAGATCCTCGTTACTTCCTCATAATTTCCTACTTTTCACAGCTTACTTTGACTGTGTATAAAGATCCGCCAAACCGTAACTATGCAGATTAGAAAGATAAATAATCAAGCCACTGTAGAAATTAATCCCATATCTTGACAGTTCTTATTTAATGTCTATATTTAAAGGAAATAACACAGGAGGGTCATGAGGGACGGGACTGTAACGATTGGTGCTACCGTAAACGTTGCAGTTTGTATTAAGCAATTCACGGTACAAACCGTGACCAAGCAATTTCTAACATTGTCTTCCATTTCTTCGGTTAGACCACCAATTAGTAGTTCTGTAATATGTCAGTGTGTGTGTGTGTGTGTGGTGTACTGTGTATATTTATGAGAGAGTATTGGTCAGAAAGAGATGGATGAATGGATAGATGGATGGATGAGTGAATGGACTAATATAAGGTAGGTTGAATATATAAACAGACAGAAGGAGAGACAGCCAGCCAGAAGCTCAAAGACAGATGCGTTGAAAAATAGATACAAAGACATTATATATATATATAATAGCAGACATATAAAGATATGTAAACATAATTATATATACAAATATACGGTCCAATGAACACACACTATAACACAAAATACAAAAGACAGTCAGACAGTCATTCACAAACTAACTAGGTAGATACATAAATTGGCAAGCAGAGAGATAAAAACTAGATAGATAATAAATAGATACACTTGTGATAAACGTATAGAAAGATAGATAATAAATAGATACACTTGTGATAAACGTATAGAAAGATAGATAATAAATAGATACACTTGTGATAAACGTATAGAAAGATAGATAATAAATAGATACACTTGTGATAAACGTATAGAAAGATAGATAATAAATAGATACACTTGTGATAAACGTATAGAAAGATAGATAATAAATAGATACACTTGTGACAAACGTATAGAAAGATAGATAATAAATAGATACACTTGTGATAAACGTATAGAAAGATAGATGCATATATATATAAAGTGAAGATAAATTTTTAGAATGATAGTGACAGAAACCTCGGCAAATAAATAGTCAGATACTAGATAGAATATCAGATAGAGAGATATAGAGATAGACAGATAGATAGATAGATTTAGATTAGGAGTATTATATCATTTCGTCTTCTTTCCCAAATTAACGTAAATTATGCAAAGAAATGACAAGTATCAAAACTAGATAATAAGAACTCTTTGACTGATTAAATGAAATCTGTCTATCTATATATATATGAAAAATAGAACCGAAGTCTTATACAAAGTAATGACTCAAGAACTCTTTGACTGATTAAATGAAATCTATATATATATATGAAAAATAGAACCGAAGTCTTATACAAAGTAATGACCCAAGAAATCTTTGACTGATTAAATGAAATCTGTATATGAAAATCAGAACTGAAAATCTTGCACAATGCAGTGACTCAAAAATATTACAGACAGTATTCTGCGTCGAGTATAAAAACATGACACATAGAAATCTTTGACTGATTAAATGAAATCTATATATATATATGAAAAACAGAACTGAAAATCTTGCACAATGCAGTGACTCAAAAATATTACAGACAGTATTCTGCGTCGAGTACAAAAACACGACACACCCTCTGTGCGTGAACATATTTCATCGAGGTTCCTGTCAAACAGGTATTAAAGTTTCCAGTCTTGTTTGATTTCTCGCTTCGACAGGCCCTGGAGAAAGTTAATTCCAAGTGGTAACATATCTCTCTCGCTAGGATGTATTTACCTGAATAACACACTCACATATCATTGAAATAAACATTCCCCTTTCTAGTTTGACACATTAAATGTCCATCGTATCAATATACATTTTCTTTTCTCAAAGCAGCATTCCTCTTTCTCTAGTAATCAGTGGAAAGTTACACAACTCGTTTTGGAAAGTACCACAACTCACTCATATCTCGCATTAACCGAGTTGTCTCAATTGAGTGTGTGGTCCCAGTCACACAAAGAACCTATTGACATCTTGACACTCACAGAAGTACCTCATAAACCATATGGTTTTAAAACGAATAATCCCTAGTGTACTGTTGTAATGAATAAGAAGATAAAATATTTTCACTGAAGTGTATTTGATTGGATATGTATGTGAAATATTCTCTGTTTTCCATGTCCCCTGTCCGGCCCCATCTCACAAAACAATACACACACTGAAATAGAACTTTATTCTAGAGTGATTTTATGAACCGTTAGACACGACAGTTACAAGTATGAACTTGAATCACTCTTCCAGTCACCCCACTTTCACTGGTATTTTCTTAATTTTAACTGCAATAAGGTAAGAATAAGATTTTTAACTTTATCGAGTTAGTAAAGTGTAAAAAGTCAAACGTTCCTTAATTGTATCGTACCTGTACGTTTCTGTATATACCTGTACATTTATACTTATGTATCTGTACGTTTCTGACTATACCTATACATTACTGAGTAAATATATATGTTTCTGAGCTCTGCGTTTCTGACTATTCTTGCACAGTTCTGAGTATACCATTGCATTTTCGAGTATATCTATATGACTTTGAGTATACCTCTACGTTTCTGGGCACCCTGTAGAAAGCTTTGATCAATTGTCGATGCAGTCGTAATGCTTTCGTGATCCTTCACAAGCAGCGTCGTTTTCGTCACTAGGTCGGCACCGACTAACTTCATTTTGGAATACCTTTAATTTGTTCAATTGTGTGCGTTTGTGTTATTGCGTAATTGTGTGATCGTATATGTACACACAATGTAAATTATTGACAACAGAATCATTTCAATACAGATGTTGTCTGCACAAGTACGCAGATTGTAAATTATTGACAACAGAATCATTTCAATACAGATGTTGTCTGCACAAGTACACAGATCGTAAATTATTGACAAGAGAATCATTTCAATACAGATGTTGTCCGCACGGTGGCAATGTTGTCCACTCAGAACGGAGAAATCAATGAAATGAAGGTCAGCAACTTAAAGGTTATGCAGTGGCCATTCTAGCAATTTAACTGTCACAAAGTGGCCATAATAGCAAGTTAATGATCACAGAGTGGTCATTCTAGCAACTTAACGGTCACACAGTGACCATTCTAGCAACTTAACGAGGACGTAGTGGCCATTCTAGCAACTTAACGATGACGCAGTGGTCATTCTAGTAACTTAATGATCACACAGTGGCCATTCTTGCAACTTAACGGTCATACAGTTGCCATTCTAGCATCTTAATGATCAGTAATTGGCCATTTTAACAATTTAACGATCATCAATTGGCCATTTAACAACTTAATGATCATACAGTGGCCATTCTAGCAACTTAACGATCAGTAATTGGCCATTCTAGCAAATTAATGATCGTGCAACAGCATTTCACCCACATTTATTGCCTATTGTAGACTCGTCTTCTTGTACACAGTTTTCAGCTTTCAGTTTCTTTTCCTGCTCTGAAAAGAAGTTCAAATCCACCTCTTGTTCTGAGAATCTAAAGCTATTCAAGTTTGAAGGTCAGTTAAGTTCCACGAGAGCTATATACGGACTTGTCGCTATGAAGAAAACGGTTTATCCGTGATTAATTATTGCACGATTTTGATCTGTGGCTTGTGTTATGCTTTCCTTGACATTCTCAAGCTGCGGTATCAGTGCTGGTTAAATATCTTCATTTATCAGAAATGATCGTATAGAATTAGCTGTTTCCGGTTTTTTCAACTACATTTAATTAATTCCCGTTTTTTGCAGATGGACTTAGATGTTTCTTTTACGAACATTCCATGGAAATAGGAATTATGGACTCACTCACTCACTCACTCACTCACTCACTCACTCACTCACTCACTCACTCACTCACTCACTCACTCACTCACTCACTCACTCAAAAGTAAGATCCTTTGTATTCTGTCACAAATATGTTTATGAACAAATGAACCAAACACAAAGTGGCCAATGATAAATATAATCAACATACATGTAATAATCATATCAAAAGTAGATAATCCACCTATTTACAATGATTAGAGCTATTGGGAGGTCTGCTGTTCTATATACAACATACAGAGGTATCTGAGATCTGATATTCTATATACAACTATACAGAGGTATCTGAGATCTGATATTTTATATACAACATATAGAGGTATATGAGATCTGATATTCTATATACAACATATAGAGGTATCTGAGATCTGATATTTTGTATACAACAAATAGAGGTATCTGAGATCTGATATTCTATATACAACTTAAAGAGATACTGGGAGGTCTGATGTTCTATATACAATGTGTGGCAAAATATTTCCACCCCATATTTTTGTCACTTGTTTTTCATATTTAATATCCATATCCTTATTTTTATATATGGAATACTTTGTTATGACAAGTTGTGGAGCACATGCTTGCATTTCCGACATTTACATGTAATGATTAAAGTAGGCATCATACACTGCATGCTAATTACACAGGCAATTTGGAAAATAATGAATCCTTCTAAAATGGATTATTAGACATTGCCTGGAGTACCATCAAAATTGGATGACCCTGGCCATCACTCCTAGTAGAAATTTAATAGTGTAAATTCCCATGAATGTCCAAATCACCCCAAATCACCCAAATCTTGATGTAAATAAATGGCTTACTGCATAGCTCAAGCTTTCCAAAGAAGTTTACCTGTTAGAGTCAGTCAATGTTGAATTGCTATGTAGTGTGTAGTTAATTGTTTTGTTAATAAATACTATTTCTTTATTTATCAACACCCTTGACCCATGTTATATTATAACTGGGTTAAAAGGTTACAGTAGTGTGGGGGCTTAATAACTGACAAGACAGGTGGTATAGCCTTTCAGGCGTGTGCGTTCACTACTCTGTTTTTGGACGGTGGCCCGACAGGTGGGCAGGCGACAACTGGCTAGACACAACCGGCTATCGACAACTGGCTTACACATAACTTACATCTGTAGAATAAATTAGATAATTACTTGGGTTTTTTTCCTGTTGTTTAGCAAAATGTCGTATATCGTATTATGCACAAGTCACTTGCCGTTCGCCAGTTATTGCTAGGCATGTGTCAGTAGCTAGTTGACGTTCGCCAGTTATTGCTAGGCATGTGTCAGTAGCTAGTTGACGTTCGCCACTTGTCGCCCGCTAAGTGTCGTTTGTAAAATGTCGCCCGCCCAGATGTCATAGAACCTTTTTGGACGTATACCAGGTCAGAGTTGTTTCTGTAATGTTCATTAAAATACTAGGGATTACTCTGGGGAGAGTGCAAAGGGTATCCTTGCAGTCCGTCACCCACAAGCTGAGAGGTGCAAATTATCATAGATGTGGAGATGATAATTTTCTCGTTAATTAAAGGGACCCAATTGTAATAATATAAAATAACCGGTTGCACAACGTATAGAGAGAGGTATACGCAAAGTCTGATGTTCTATATACACATTATAGAGGTATCCGCAAAGTCTAAAGTTCTATATACAACTTATAGAGGTGTCTGTGAGGTCTGATGTTCTATATACAACTTAGAGGTATCGGCGAGGTCTGATGTTCTATATACAACTTATAGAGGTATCGGCGAGGTCTGATGTTCTATATACAATGCAAAGAGGTATTAAAAGGTCTGATATTGGGAGTACATGTTAATTTAGCTAACGTGGCATTCAAATGATTAACGACTCCTGACTAACTTTAAAGTTATGTATATTTTGTGTTTGCTGTTATTTTACATTAAGATTTTTCTTTTAAATTTGTACACAATACTTGATATTTTCTCGAAGCGTGTCTGGTTGGCAGTGTGTTAGTGTTTGTCAAGGTCGTACATATAAATATTATGTACAGAGATATATGCATGACACACTCAGAATGCATCTAGCATTTACTACAAATATCAAAGATTTATTCAGCTTTAGTCTAAAGGTCAATTCCAATCTGATATTAATGAGATCCGAAGATCAGTCGCAACTTGACTGTTAGTCTGAAACATCATTTCCAAATTAACACACTAATTACTCCTGAACATTAGTCACAGTATATATTATGACGATGTTAACTGTTGTTAAATGTCGATGGCCATGCAGTGGAAATGACGTTTTTCTGAAGTTTTCAATTGTCAGACTTTGCAATGGATTAACAGCGCACAATACTTTGGCCAGAGGTAATGTTTCTATTTCCATCTGTGGGCAGTTTTGCTAACAATTTATTCTCATTTAGGACTTAGGACTGCACATTATATATCTGCCGGTATCACCTCTCTTTAGATCTAAAAAAATATAAAGGGATTAACTGCATAGGATTAGTGATCTCTGTCGCGGGATGATATTATCTAGAGTACTTTTACTGCTTTCTCTTCGTACTGCCGTCAGTATGTAAGGAACAATCGGTAGTTTTCCTGATTGGCTAGTATTGGAACCACTAGGTATACAAAAACAATGTAGTAATCATGAGTATTATAAGGACAACTGTGATAACCCATGCCATCAAGTCACGTGCCCACAATAAACGATGTTTGTGAAATCTGCACCACAACCTCTCCGCAGGCGTACTGTGTTGTAAGAGTCGTGTGCAAATAAATGCTCTACGGAGTGCTCTTCTATGCGCGGACAGAACTTCTTGTGACACCCTTAACCCTGACTCAACAAATTTGCGACAACACAACTTAATCACTTTAATAAAAATACGAAAGGAAAGAAGGCTGTAAAAACTGGAGACAGATATTGAATGTCTCCAGCAGAAATGCATAAACGAAGTTTTTAAGCTTCATAAAAGAATTGTACCCAAGCACGTGCAAACAAATGTCGACTTTTTAGACCAGCAGTCATCATCAGAACAGAAAGACAGCCCACGAATTAGTACAGTGTACGATAGTGCTTCCCAAACGTTTTAGAAACCGCGACCCACTTTTTAGAGCGAGACACCTTTCGCGATCCACGCTGTGTGTAATGACCTGATTAACATATTTGAAATGCTGATTAATTAATGACGAACGAATAATTAATAATAGCTAATTAGTTAATGCATCATATCTTTTTTAGTGTCTTTCTTCAGTATTGTTAAAATTCTACATAATCTCATTTGGAACCGGATCCAATCAGTTGAAAGAGACACTTCCGCTTATCTGCCCTTTCTAATAAGGGGTATTTGTCTCGCTGAGGAGCTTTTAGTAGTTTTGTGTTAGTGAGTCCAGTACTTTGTGTCGGTGAGTTTAGTACTTTGTTGTCTTGGTGAGTTCAGGACTATGTGTCTGTGAGTCCAGTACTTTGTGTCGTTGAGTCTTTTGTGTCGGTGAGTTCAGGACTTTATGTTGTTCAGCCCCATACTTTCTGCTGATGTGACCAAAAGCGCCTTTGGTGTTAATAAGAAAACGAGATAATTCTGTTAATTCTAAAACATACGATTCCGTCCGACACTTTATTGAAATAACTGATCTTTCATTCTGTCATTTAGGAAATATAAAAATAATTTGTGTTGAGCAGTTACTGTTTTAAATTGGTCATTTCGACTCCTGAAATAGGCTTAATATTCAACAGCCTTTTACTACTTAGAACAGTAGGGAAGAAAAGTCATGGGGACAACCTAGGCCTCACAATCCAATCTAATCTCTGTACTTCTGTAAATCAATGGATTTTTCGCGTGCCTGTGATTATGTGTGTATGTGTGTTTGTGTGAATATGATTGTTCACTTTATAAAGACGTATTAACACACGTGTGCATTCAAAACACACACATATAACACATATACACACATCCTAAAATCTGCGAGCGAAGAACATTGATCTACTACGACACACACACAAACAAACACACAAACCACACACCCATACACACACACACACACACACACACACCCACACACACACACACACACATTTATTTTTAGAAGAAATCCCGGCGTTGACTGGGAACAAAAATAGCACAAATAATTTTCCCGGTGTAGGGTAAACTACGATGTAAAATTTCAGCGTTCTAGCCCTCTCCCTGCCGCTGTAAACCATATTAATAGCCCATGTTAGTTATGCGGGTGTTTTTGCCCTCTCCCTGCCGCTGTAAACCATATTAATAGCCCATGTTAGTTATGCGGGTGTAGGGAGCGTGGGAGGTGGGATTCAGACTTGAACCTTCTTCTCTTCATCCCTGGGATGAACCACGCCTCCACGCAAACTTTCAGCTTCCTAGCTCTCTCTCATATTAATAGTTTATCTTAATCGAGAGGATACCCCAGAGCCGGAGACGGGTCTCGAGCCCCTCCCCAATCCTAGGTGCAAACCATATCTATGTGAAAACTTTCAGCTTTCCTAG